>OZ004604.1:1910202-2315202 GCA_963924605.1 Malthinus seriepunctatus
AGTACACCAATGTCTCTTACACTTACTTGTCAAGTTATCCAACGAACCAAATATAAGAACCAATTGCTGTGATAAAATTAGAGCTCTCTTAGTTCAAGCGGAATCTTTCGATTGGAACTTATTAGAACCCATAATGTACCAACAAGTTCTAGATTGGTATGTGATGAGCTGTGATCCTTTAGTTTTATGTTCAACAGATCCGCTACAATTGGACTTTCGAGTCTTACAGTGAGTATTTAAATCTGACTCTAGTGTACAGTCAGTCTCAAAATTATTGGTCACCCTGGCTATACGCCACTATAGCCAGGGTGGTTATTAGCCAACAACGACAAAAGGACAGAAGGGGAGGTTGTTGATTTATTACTTGTTGGCAAAATAAAGTTACCCCTCAATTTAAGTAGGGGGTGCATCCACAATTTGTGCTAAACGTATAGCCAGGGTGGGCATTAATTGTGGGGCTGACTGTACGTTAATTTTTGTTTTTAGTTTTTTGCAAGTTGTCGGACATTATGATACTGCAGTTGAAGGCGAAGTTTCTACCAGTTTATTTCAAAAACGTCACATTTACGTGAGAAGTTACGTCAAACTAATCTCAGTGGTAACGAGCAAACACAAAAATCTAATAGCTGGAAAGAGTTCCACACTGACTGCTATAATAAGTTCAAATTTAACTCATTTGGATTCGATTGTTAAGTCAGAAGCGGAACTAACTATACTTTTAGAAGAAATATTCGGACTTTTGAATATTGAAATGGTTAAACAAACTTCAATTAAGTGTTTCGAGTGGTTTTCTTCTAAATCGGCCGATAGCATTTTGTTGAGGGCCGTTTTGAAAACTTTAGGACCGATTACCGACAGTCAGGTTGCTGGAAATTTGTACGAAATTGCCGTACAAAGTTACTTTTGTAATGGAACACAAGCGACGTCGGTTGAGCCTTCTTGGGAAAAATTAGCTCAGTTGACCAAATTTTTTACACCGAGACAAACAGAGTTGGAACAGTCTCTTGTTATTCAAGGCAACCTGTTGACTTTAAACGTTTGTTTATACCAAAAAGTTCATTCTTTGCACAATTTTACGCATATGGACACGATTTTGCAATGGTTGAACGACATAAAAGTTAAGTAAGTAATGACGGTTTTGAGTGTACGTTTTTTTCAATGATTGATTACAGTCCAAATGTGGAAGATAAATTAATACCTTTGTGGTCACAATTATTATTTGTAACCGAACAAAATTGTGTTAGTAACAAAGCTGCAGTTGCTTCCACTTTGCATAAATTTTCTCAGCTTTTGTTGCAGTTGTGTGTTGAAAAAGGTATAGGTGGCTGGGGAAAAGGACTTTTAGGTGCCTTAGGAATTGTTAAGCAAGATGTTCTCAGTTTAAGGTAACTTATTTAACTAGCAAATCAAAAATAATGTGTCAGTTGACTACAGTAGTATACTTAAGCGGGTTCTCCACCGGATGTGACGGTCACAGCCCATTTTTACACGCCCACTTGCCTCTATATTTGAATTTCTCGCCATTTTTATTCTGCTGTGACGTCACATCCGGTGGAGAACCCGCTTAGGTATATAAGACCACCTTCAAGTTTGTTCAATTTAGAAATTGCTTTCCTTCTAGAAGAGTAAGCCTTAGAACATGTATTTGAGATAAATTGCAAATGGTCAACTGACAACCCAACCCTATTTGAATCAAAATAAAAAAATTCCTTTATTTTTGTTTTAGGTTTCGGTTTTTGTGTCGTGCATTGGCCGGTTATATTTTAGCTCAACTTCCAGATTCTAAAGGAGAACAACAAACTATAAGGTGTTGCCCAAACGCACCTGGCACTGTTGGACAACCTGGTGGCAACACCGAATGTGTTAAAGTACTCTTAGGCCTCGATTTTGGACAGTCTCAAGGTGAAATTAAAACTTGTGCTAGTTTAGCTCTAAAATTGGTAAGACGCCCTTTTATGGAAATACTTTTTGACTAAAAAATATTTTTTGTAGATACAAGATTCTAATAACTCATTACATAATTCGAGGAAGTTTTTGGCATTGTTAGTTACCCAATTGTACACCAAACCGTACTTGAAAGATATTGATAAGTAATTAAGAAATGAAATGGTTTTACTACGAATTTATAAAAAGAATATACTTTTATAATGTGAAATTGTTTATTTTTTTGAAAATCGAAAAAGCGTGGCAATTGATAAACTCAATAGCTATATTAAATCCTTATCTACACTTCTGTATCATTGGAAATGCACAGTAAGGTTCGAAAAAGGCAAAAAAAGAAATTAGAGATAGAGAGAGTGGAGGAAGTACGGTAGGGATTGGTTTAGAGAAATGGAGAGGGGTCTGTCACCATAGTTACCAAGTAGCGTTAAGTGTCAATCTGTTATTATGTGTCAATTTCGTCATCTGTCACCGTATGTCAATGTCCGAGGGGAATTCATCTGTCACTCAACATATGTCCATGTCAACTGTCTCCATTAAGTCAATTTTATCTGTCATTTCATGTCATGTGGAAATATCTATCATTCCATCGGTCAACCCATATGTCATTTCAGAGATTGGTTTAGTTAGAGAGATGGGGATTGGGAGTAATCTGTCACCATAGGGGGAGGATCTGTATGTCATCTCATCTCAGAGATGAGTTTGATAGATAGGATGAGTGACAGATAAGACTGACACATACAATGAGATGACAGATGATATTCATAGATAGAGGAGGCATAAACAGACAGAAAAGGTCATGATCTAGTTATAAAAAAAATAAGGGCTGGATTATTCATGAAGCGCGTGCTTCAGGGTCCGGAAAAAAGGAAACTCAAAAAATTTTCTTTACTATTTTCAGTTGCGGCGCTACTTATTCTGGCGCCCCCTGCAAATTTTAAATATTTCGCCCCCTTTTGTTATTAGTATCAGTTTTATAAAATATTTTACCCCCTAAGGAGTTTGACGCTAAAAAAATGGGCACATTATTATTATAAAATATTTGTAATGGGGCTATCCCGCGTCGTCTTTAACATATTGCGCCCCTATGCGACGCTTACCGCCTAGCGCCGTCCCAGACTATTTTACTTGAGATTAAACGTTTTTTCTTACATTAAACGATTTTTGCAGGCGGATATCTCAAAAACTATAAGGAATATAGAAAAAATGAATAGAGACAATTTTGTAGGAAATTTGATAGGCTTTCATTTTACTAAGAATAATTTTTTCCCTAGGACCCACCGTTTTCGAGATATAAGCAAAAACCCTAAAAATGGAACTTTTTATATACCTCCCGCCCTTAGATCCATGTAGCTAGGACCGCGGCCGGGGACTTGAGTATTTTTACCTCCTAACTAATCCAAACTTATTTCTAAAAAAATCCACTCTTCCATCTGCTACATCCCCGCCCAACCTAATATAATAATTAGCGCTTCAGACCTTAACGTCCATTGATGCTGCCCTGTTGTGATCACAACTTGTAAACTATACCACTGTGATAAAAATGATTAAATCAGATCAAAAAAGAAAACTTTTATATATTTTATTCTTTATACAAACTACCTTAAAATTACTATTAACATAAAAAACTTAAAAAAAAATTTAATGCCTCGCTTGGGCTTGAGGTTCATCTTCTGAAGTATTTAAATTAGCTTCCGAATTTTTAAGCGGAATTTCGTAATTAAATGGTTTGTTCAATTTTTCATAAACCGCTTTAACTCTAAGTAAAGCAGTTCTATTTAAATATTCTAATTGAACATCCTTAATTACTTCTTCAAAAGCGTCGACGGTATTTTGTAAATTTCCTTTAGTAACTAAAATATCTAACATACAACTATAAGCGTTACCGATGGCACCGGGCGTTAAAACACTCAATTTTAACTGTTGAACTAATTTTTGTACGAGAACTTCGTCCGAATTATCGCGAGCTTTTTGAAGCACCCGCTGAAACATAACGCGACTTGTATCTTGTAGGTGAGCTGTCCATAATTGAGACGCTTTTTCTTCGTGTCCTTCAGAAAAGTAATACGACCATAAAGCATTCATAGGAGCTACGATTCCACGTTTGGAGTATTTAAAAGCAATACTTTCATCTAAAAAAATAAAATAATTACTAAAACAATTCTGGTTGTGATGGAGCTCTTTTAGCTCATAATTTAGCAGTATAAAAAGAACTCGTAAAAGCAAGGGATTTGGTATACATACAGGGTGATTGTTTTAAACATTTGGATCTCGGAAACTGTTAGAGTTAAGAGATTGGTTAAATTAGCAAAAAGTTGTCTTTTTTGATGATCTTTAAGAATCCGTTTAGAAAATATCAAAATTCAAAATAGTTTCCAAGATAACGCAGAAAAACTGAAAATTGGAAATTTGGTTTTTCGACTGTAATTTCAAAATGGTTTACTTTAGAAAAAAAAATTATCGGGAAAAATTTTAAGGAGATCAAAAAAGCTATCAAACGATACCAAACTCGACTTTTTATCACATCGACGCTAGGCGTCCCGACGTTCAACTTATCATTTTTTTGTAAAAATTACTCAGTAGGCTTGTCTAAATTCAGATACGAAACGGAGTAATTTTTGCAAAAAAATTATAGGTAATATCATAAGAAAATGAGAAGTTGAACGTCGCGACGCCTAGCGTCGATGTGATAAAAAGTCGAGTTTGGTATCATTTGATAGCTTTTTTGATCTCCAGTAAACAAACCAAATTCATTACTTGCGAGAGCTTCTTTCAAGCGATTAAACTTACATCTGTCTAAATATTCTGGACACTTTTCCAAAATGCCCAAAACACCGCCTCTGGGAAACTTTTCGGAAACTAAGTGTAAATCGTCATCTGTAACTTGATCAATTTCCATTTCCAATTTATCCAAATACTCGCCAACCTTTCCAGCTACCAAATTGGCGTGACATATTCTGTTATCATAAGACAACAATTTTTTAGTTTCGACATTAATTTTCGTTCCAATAACTTCGATGTCCTCAACTTTACCATTTGTAGCCAACTTATTTAAAAGAAAACGAAAGACTCTGGGTGCAATTGTAAGCGACTTGTTTAAAAGTTCTAAATTTAAGTTTGTTGCCTCTTCGAGACGATTTTTTTGTATCAGCATTTCGACCAAACTTGAAACGTCGGTTAAAGTGAGTCTTGATGGCATCTGTTTGTAAATTTCTAAAGCGTGGTCTAATTGATCATTTTTGATTGCTTGTTTAAACGATCTCGAGTCGATCGAAAGTGGCGGTTGTGGTCGTTTTAAAATTTTAACTTGATTGGTTTGGTTGTTTGTCGGTGGTTCGACCGGTGGGACGTTTGGGATGTTGAACGGTACGTTTACGTTTGATTGTTTTAAAAAGGTGCCGAGTTTGTTTAAAAATAAGTCGTTTGGTGGGACGTCTTCTTCTTGCATTTGTGTCCATAAGCCTATGGCTTTATCGACGTCTTTTTGTTTTATGTAAGTTAATAGGAGTTGGTAGTAGATGTCGGAACGGTCGATGTGGTTTAAGTCTTTGGTTGCGTCTTTGAGACCTTCGAGAGGTTGTAACATACCTTCTTGTTGGTAACGTTCGCAAGCGTTGCTGATGCGTCTAGGTCTAGTTTGTAAGCCGGGAGTTTCTAAAATTTTTCTAGCTTGGCGTATGCGTCCGCATTCGACAAAAGCGAATACTAAATCGTACAAGCTGTTGATTTCTCCATGAACTGTTGTGCTTAAGTCTGTTAATTTTTGTAACTTATCGGCGTCTTCTAATTGAATTAGCTTGCAAGTTAGTTCGTTTTTAAAAGGTGTAGCTCTGTATTTGGTGCAACACCACTCGAACACCTCGAGGGCTTTAACTAAATTTTCTTTAATTAAGTGAACTTTAACCAACGGACCCAACATTACGTTGTTGACTTGGATGTAATCGTTATCGGCTAAAGTGTTAAACAAAGTGTTCAGCTCTTCCTCGTTGCCTTGTTCGGCTAACGTGTTCAAAAGGCGCCAACATTGCGAAGTGTACGAGAAGGCTTGGTGGTCCGTTTTTGGATTTTTAGTTTGTTTGTTCAAAAATTCGATTCCTTTTTTAAATTGGTCGTTTTTGATCAAAAGGTGAGCTAAAGCTATTAATTTTAAATCATCCAAAACTACGTTTTCGTCCATTTTTACAATTTGTTCGTACGCTTCCATGGCTTTATCCAACTTCTCGTGGTAAGTGTAAAGGTCTAAAAGGTTAACGTAAACTCCAACTGTAAAAACAAAGTTTGACTTCTTCAACTCGTCTAAAAATTGTTCAGTCTTCTCCAAATCTTTCGACTTGGAATACAAAGTCAACAGTTGACGTTTCAAACCCAAAGTTTCCTGTCCTTTAGCGTCCAAATTATGAATTAATCGTTCTAGTTGAGGAATATTCATTTGTTCGGATGGAGTGTAAACTGGTTGTTTGCGTACTATCGGAACTGGTGTTAGTTCTCCAGAGCTTAACCTCGCTAATAAATTGGATAGCTCTGGAGTTAACTTTTCTCCTAAAAAGTCTTGAAGCTTCTCAGCTGTGGATGCGTTTATACTCAAACCTTCTTCGACCAATTCTTTAAGAACGCCTTCGACAACGTTAAAAAAGTCTCTCTTATTTCTAGTTAATTCAAAAACAATGTCGCCTACGATTTCAATCTTATTCAACTCTTTTCCATTTTCATCAGGATTAGTAACTACGCTATCTCGTCTACCTAAGTTGTCGTAAACGTGGTGCAAAATTGAAACGTACGCTTTGACATTGTTGGTTTTATAAAAAGCGTTAGTAAGCGGCCTTTTTATCATTTCTGGTGTGTAATAAGCCGCAATACGGCTAATAATAATCGCCGCTTCTTCGATATCGTTTTTAAGCAGCAACGAAACTACAACGTTACAAGCTGAGCTACCAACAGAAATGTTACCTTCGCGTAGTTTCGATATAATATCGCTACTTTTACCCTTAATATTCGGTATGACATAGTCTCGAATTGTCTCCGACGTCGGAGTTACGTTAAAATTGTGCATTTGAATCAACACGTCTACCACACCATTACCAGTTGGATCTTTTGCCTTTGCAACCAACAAAGGCCAAAAGTAGTGTTGTCTAATTTCCTGACCTCTGCCTTGTATCTCTCTCAATAAAGGATAAGCTAACGTTTCGTTGGCAAGTTCTAAACTAATTTCAGTGGCCACAAATAAAGGATTATCGTGCAACTCATCGGATGCTAATTTATCGCATATTTCCACAACTTTATCTACTGGCGCGTTTGTTTTAATTAAATGGCGTATGAAAAAAACTCCGGATTGCTGAACAGTTCCATCAGATTTTACAGGTTTTGGCATCGATTTTAAAACTGTGTAAGCGGCTTCGTATTGTCCGACGTTAATTAACCGATAGATTACATTTATAGCGTCTTGATTGTAACCGAAAGCTTTGTTTGCTTTACTTAAAATTTCAGGTATGTATATTTGATGATTGTTAATTGCTAGGGCGTATACGACATCGAAATAATCTTTATCTACTAAATAAACTTCCTGAGAATCGATTTCTTCTTTGAGCTTATTTATTGTTTCTATGTCGCCCTTCTTAGCATAGCCACAGAGTAAAGTTGTGTAAGTATCGGCACTAGGCTCTATGTTTGCTTTTTTCATGACTGTAAGAATATCTAAAGCCGATTCCATATCCCTAAATTAAAAACCAACTTAAATTAGATCTCTAAATTGAGAATTAAAACAGACGCCGAATAGCTAATGGTATAACAGCATCAGAGCTGCAAGAGTTGGAAAAACTTAAGTCTATTTTTTGAGTTACTTAATTCATTTTAGTGTCTTAAGACATTTCAGTTAAGTCGTTTTAAAACTCGTAACTTATGACTTAAGATTTAATTCATTTTTCAAATTGATTTGTAACTTAAATCATTTTTTATTTTTGTCTATCTGGTAAATGAAAACAACTTGGCTTGAAAAACAGATTTGTGACGAAAAGTCAAAAATAATGATTTAAATCAAAATACAGACCTAAGTCATTTCATATTGACTTAAATCATTGGAAAAATGACTTGATTTGAACTACAGATTAGCAAATTAAGTTAAAAATAATGATTGAAATCACAAAACAGACTTAAGTCATTTCATAGTGACTTAAATCATTGGAAAAATGACTTGACTTGAACTACAGGTTTGCGAATTAAGTCAAAAATAATGATTTAAATCAAAATACAGACTTAAGTCATTTCATATTGACTTAAATCATTGGAAAAATGACTTGATTTGAACTACAGATTAGCAAATTAAGTTAAAAATAATGATTGAAATCACAAAACAGACTTAAGTCATTTCATAGTGACTTAAATCATTGGAAAAATGACTTGACTTGAACAACAGATTTGCGACTTAAGTAAAAAATAATGATTTAAATCAAAATACAAACTTAAGTTGTTTCATATTAACTTAAATCATTGGAAAAATGACTTGATTTGAACTACAGATTAGCAAATTAAGTTAAAAATAATGATTGAAATCACAAAACAGGCTTAAGTCATTTCATAGTGACTTAAATCATTGGAAAAATGACTGGACTTGAACTACAGGTTTGCGAATTAAGTCATAAATAATGATTGAAATCAAAATACAGACTTAAATCATTTCATGGTGACTTAAACCTTTGCAAAAATGACTTGACTTGAACTACAGGTTTGCGAATTAAGTCATAAATAATGATTGAAATCAAAATACAGACTTAAATCATTTCATGGTGACTTAAACCTTTGCAAAAATGACTTGACTTGAACAACAGATTTGCGAATTAAGTCAAAAATAACGATTTAAATCAAAATACAGACTTAAGTCATTTCATATTGACTTAAATCATGGGAAAAAATGACTTTACTTGAACTACAAATTATCAAATTAATTCAAAAATAAAGATTGAAACCAAAATACAGACTTAAATCATTTCATAGTGACTTAAACCTTTGCAAAAATGACTTGACTTGAACAACAGATTTGCGACTTAAGTAAAAAATAATGATTTAAATCAAAATACAAACTTAAGTTGTTTCATATTAACTTAAATCATTGCACAAATGACTTGACTTGAACTAGATTTGCAAATTAAGTCAAAAATAATGATTTAAATCAAAATACAGACTTAAGTCAATATTGACTTAAATCATTGCAAAAATGACTGGACTTGAACAATGACTAGCACAAATAACTATACCTATACAGAAGCGCGAGAATTAAATTAACAATTTAGTATAAAATTGTATGTGAGAATTACAACAGTATCAGTATAGTTACTCAGTATACTGTATAAAACATCAAGAAAGCAATATGAAAAAAAGAAATAAATCAACATTACTTACCCGACTTGTGAGTGTCCCATTATTAAAGCATTAAAGACACTTTCATTAACTGGTAACTGTTTTTCTCGCATAAATTCTAAAATTCTTGTTGCTCCTTCGATATCGCCCAATTGACAGTATCTTGAAATGAGTCGTTGGTAAGTGACACGATTGGGTTCTATTCCCTTCTCTTCTAATTCGCTTAAAAATTCTGTTGGTGAGAAAGGGTGTTCGTTCTCTAAGTATACTCTTAAAAGAGCATTGTAATGCATAATATCTAACGGGACGTTTAGTTTAATTAAAGAGCTCCATATTTCTTGCACTAATTTTGTTCTTATTTCTGGTAATTCCTCTGGCACTAAATTACCACAACAACGTATAACTAATAGGGATTGAGAACTTGTTAATGATTGAGATAGCTGTAGTTCTTCGACGACTTCTTGTAACTCGCGACGTGAAATTCTTCCAGATCTTCGCACATCGTAGTCGATTTTTTTTAAACTTTTTTCTAAATTTTGATCTTTTTGTAGAGAAGCTTGTGTGGCTAGTGAACTGTAATAATTATAAACAAATATTACACAATTCGAGCCGGTTGTAAAATAAATTTTTTTGGTTATGTAAAGTCAACTTACCGTGGCAACGACTGATGAAATACTTGTGCGGAATTAACTAAATTGCCATCAAACTCGCGTGGTGGATTTACGACAACATGTCGTGCAAAACCAGCAAAATATCGTACATATTTTGATGTACGTAAAATTGAAGCCATGCTAGACTTTTCGAGAACAACTTTTTCTTTCAACTGTCAAAATTTGGTGATAATTGGGTGACTTAGGGAGTTTAGTTTGTAACTAGGAACTAAAAAATTTAATACTAAAATTACCCGCTTTTTTAATATCTTTAAATTTTAAAATTTAGAAATATTGCATTTACTCATGTTTTTTAATTTATTAAAAAAAAAACAAAATAAAAAGTAATTGATTTATTGCAATAAGTAGTGCGTAAGGATTTAGTTTTCGTACATTAATTTATAAACTACTATTGGACCGATTACGATCGATTCGTTACGTTGGCCGTAACGAATTTTTTATTACATGTGTTTATGATGATTCATGATGTGCCTCTTCAACAAATTCTTCTGTATAGATTTATATTCACATAAGTCACATTGATAGGGTTTTTCACCAGTGTGTTGCATAACGTGTGTTTTCAAAGTATTCAGTGTTAAAGACTTGTATTCACAAAAATTACAATGGTAACGTTTTACACCGGTGTATTTCAGCAAGTGTTTCTTGAAATTCTCCTTGCATGTGGTTTTGTATTCACAATTACTACAACGATAAGGATCTTTATTAGTGTGTTTCGCCATGTGGTTCATAAAAGATAACTTGTGTATGCAATTATAATCACAAATGCTACATTGATACGGTTTTTCACCTGTGTGTATCTTCATGTGATTGTTTAAAATATTTTTGAGCGTGGTTTTGAATTCGCATACATTACATTGATACGGCTTTTCACCTGTGTGTATCATGACGTGTTTTGTTAAATTTGCTTTTTGGTTTGTTTTGTATTCACATGTATTGCATTCATACAGTTTTACATTGGTGTGATTCATCATGTGTTTTTTTAAAGATGTCTTGTGTAAGCTTGTGTAGTCGCATAGAGTACATTGTAGAGGCTTTTCACCAGTGTGCACTTTCATGTGTTTGTATAAACTGTTTTTCCATGTACACTTGTATTCACATATACTACATTGAATAATTTTTTTCGAAAGTTTTTCATCTTTGTGTGTCATCATGTGGCGCTTTAAATGTTCCTTGTTTATAGTTCGGTATTCACATGTTGTGCATTGATACGGTTTTTCATTTGAGTGTGTCATAATGTGCCTGTTAAAATTTGTTCTGTATATGGTTCTATATTCACATGTATTACATTGAAAAGGTGGTCCATCGGTCTGTTTTAACTGTATCTTCTGTAAGCTCGTGTATTCACATTTAAGAGGCTTTTCATCTGTATGAATTGACATATGTTTCTTGAACTGTTCCTTCCGTATACACTTATATTCACATATAGTACATATATAAGGTTTTCTATCAGAGTGTACCAGCATGTGCTTTTTTAAATTATCGTTGCATATACTTCTGTACTTACACAAGGTACATTGAAATGGCTTTTCACCTATGTGCATGTTCATGTGTCTTTTAAAATTTCCAATGTATATGGTTTTATATTCACACGTATTGCATTGATAAAGCACTTTCTCGATTTTCAAATAATTTTGTTTTTTAAACTTACACGATTTTGTAGTTAGATGATTTTCTATGTGCTTTATTAAGCACTCTTTTTCAATGGTTTTATAATCACAATCGTAACATGAATACTCTCGATTTATTTCTAAATCTGTTTTCAATATTACAACTTCTTGTTCTTCTTTAATTTTTCCTGGGAGGTCACATTCTTCTATTTTAATCGAACCTTAAAATACACACTGTACTAGTACGCTAAAATTTATAATTGATGAAAATATTCTTACCGACATCATGAAGAGCATTCGTAGACGATTCTTCAATATTTATATCTGTAACTAGTTTATTACAGTTGATACAACTATTAAATTAACACTGCGGTACTTACTAAAGTTAATAGAAATGTTGTCGAGTTTAAAATCATCGTCTTGAATTTCTTCTTTAATTTTTGTTTCCATTACTGATCTTTTTATTGCCCAACACAATAAATTATAACTTGAAACTGCAAATATATTTTATAAGAACTTTCAATAAACTATCAGCTGTGTGACTGGAACCAGCTGGAGACCGAGGTCGATAAAACATTATATTAATAATATAATATAATGTTTTATGGACCTCGGCTGGAGACGACCATAACTGCAATGTGGGTTGCCTATGCATTCGGCGTAAAACTTTCAACTTTTCACGATTTAAAAAAATTAGATAATTAACGAAAAGTGAAACATCTAAAGGATTCTCTAATAGAGATTAGACTATTATAAATAAATTTTTTTATTAATTACTTTCTACAGGCCTTTCAAAATCACACTAAAAAAGGTTTTTCATCTTTGTGCTTCTTCATGTGTCTTTGTAAAGATTCCTTATGTATACTTCTATATTTACACTCATCACATTGATAAGGTTTTTTATCTTGATGAACCATCATGTGTTTCTTCAAGTTTTGACTCTTTCTGCATCTAAATTCACATTCATTACACTCAAAAGGCTTCTCATCTGTGTGTAGCAACAGGTGGCTGTTTAAAGACGCCCGGTACATAGTTACAAAGTTACATACATTACATTTAAACAGTTTCTCACCTGTGTGTACCAACACATGTCTTTTTAAATTATTCTCGTATGTGCTTTTGTATTCACAAACACTACATCGATAAGGTTTTTCATCTTGGTGTATTTTCATATGATTCTTCAAGTTTTGATTCTTTCTAAACTTCATGTCACAAACGTTACACTGGTAGGGTTTCTCACCTGTGTGTACTAACAAGTGGCTGTTTAAAGATGCCTGGTATATGGTTTTAAACTCACATAAATTACAATGAAGTGGTTTTTCACCTGTGTGTGTCATTACGTGTCTATCTAAACTAGTCTTGTCTCTGCATAAGTAATTACATATTGAACATTGACAACACTTTTCACCCATGTGTGTCATCATATTATGGCTCTTTAAACTGACTTTTTCAGCAGTTGTGAATTCACATTTTTTACATTTATAAAGACTTTCATTTTTGTGTATCACCATGTGGTTTGTTATACTTGTTTTCCATATGCTGCTGAATTTACATAATTTACATTTATGTGGTTTTTCGTGTGTGTGTATAACCATGTGTTTCTTTAAATATGAGTTTTGTGTGGTCTTGAATTCACAAATATTACATTGGTATGGTTTCTCATTTGTGTGAATCTTCACGTGCCTCTTTAAGAGGTCTTTTCGATTATATCTGTATTCACATTTATTACATTGATATGGTTTTTCACTTGTGTGCACCAATATTTTACTTATATGTGTCATCATGTGTCTCCTTAAATGTTCCTTCCGTATACATCTGTATTCACAATTATAACATTGAAATGGCTTTTCTCCTGTGTGTCGCATCATGTGCTTCTTTAAAGATAACTTATGATTGGTTCTGAATTCGCACGTATTACATTCATATGGTTTCTCATCTGTGTGTATCGTAAGGTGGATCTTGAAATGTCCACTATTTAAAGTTGTGTACTCACATACACTACATTGATACAGTTTCTTATCTAAACTTTTTGTGATTAAAGACTTGTTATCACATACACTTGAACTAGATATCAACACCATCTCAAATGGTGCGAAAGTTTCTTCATTTGATCTATTTTCACATTCCTTTTTTATATATTTTCCTTCTTGTTCATATTCTTCTGTTTTGATAGAACCTTAAAAAAATTTTAAATATACTTTAAGATGCTCAGGATAATCTTTTTTAAACTCAACACTACTTTTAGGTATCGCAGCTATTATTTTTAATTAATTCTTACCGATATAGACACCGTGATCATATGGAGACATTTTCTCAATATTTTCATCTGTAATTTGTTTATTAGAGATCATTGAATTAGAATTTTTATTACTTACTAAAGTTAGGCGTATTATTGTCAACTTCGAGAGCATTGTCTCGGATTTCAACTTTGATTATCGTTGCCATTACAAATCTTTTCAAATTGTGATTTTGAAGTGGAATTTTATGTCATTTGAGGATTTTAATTTGTAAATCCACTTAATTAGACGATTTACTATTCTATGAGAATAAAGGCGTTGATCAACATAAATAAAACTTTATAGTTTTTAGGTTAGGATCAACGTGTCATCAAGCTTTAACTAAATGATACTAGATGGCGCTAGTATAGTCTCGACTCGATTTTTGTATTTACATGTGATTGGCGCTTAGTTACCGCGACAATTTAAATTTTAAATCGTTTTAATTATTTTTCGATCGATTCCCACGCTTTTGAAGCTAAAAACTAATTTTAGTTTTACTACAGATATTTATTTTTTTGGTACATTGAGTTCTGCTATCTGTCAACAGATGCCACTATAGGTATTAAATTGCGTTTTTTCATTCCGATGAGAATTTATCTGCGCCAACAAAGCATTGATTTTTTCATAATCATGCGAAGCAAACGTTTAAAATTAATCACCACCAAAGTGATGAAGATGAATTCGAACGATCAGGTCACTGGGACTTTTACGTTATGTGTTTGTGCTCAACATATAATTAATTGACCCAATTACGTAATAGAAAAGACACGAGCGCAGTTGCTGTATTTAAAAATTGGCGCCACGCACATTTCGAGCAGCTGATTTTTGTGTGTGGAATGGGTAACGTGATCGTAGAGGTGCAGTTGAAGCAACGTGTCTCTCAAAATTTAGTGGAAAGTGAATGTCAGTGAAAGTTATCGTTTCAACAAGTAAAGTTTTGTAAAAAGAAGCGCAATGTCCACGTACGATGAAATAAAAAAGCGTTTAATTGATGCCAATCAAAGCCACCTTTTAAAATTTTGGAACGATTTGAACGACGACCAAAAAACAGATTTTCTTTCACATCTGGAAAGTACTAATTTTGAAGAAGCCAACCAAGTATTTACAAATTCTCAAACTTCGTTAAATGAAGATGCGAAAAAGCTGGATAGTCGCATGAAACCTATTCCTCCTGCTCAGTTTGAATCGGAAGAGAGATCCACGGCTCAACAGTTGGATACGTACAGAAGGATCGGTTTGGAGGAAATTTCGAAAGGTCACGTAGGTGTGCTTTTATTGGCTGGTGGTCAAGGGACGAGACTGGGTGTTACATACCCTAAAGGTATGTATTCGATCGGTCTTCCATCGGGAAAAACGTTGTTTCAAGTCCAAGCGGAACGTATTCGTAAAGTTGAAGAGTTGGCCAAGTTACAAACAGGTCAAGGTGGACGTATAACTTGGTATATTATGACTAGCGGACCTACAGAAGAAGCAACTTTGGAGTTTTTAAAGAGTAACAACTATTTCGGATTGCAACAAGAGAATATCGTGCAATTTGGCCAAGGTTTATTGCCTTGTTTCGATATGGAAGGACGCGTGTTTTTAGATGAGAAGAATCGCGTTGCTTTGGCGCCAGATGGTAATGGTGGTACTTTTAGAGCTTTGCACAAGAATGGGGTTTTGGATGATATGAGGAAAAGAGGAGTGCGTTACATCCACGTCCATAGCGTCGATAATATTTTAATTAAAGTCGCCGATCCTATTTTTATTGGTTATTGCGTCGACAAAAGAGCTGATTGTGGTGCTAAAGTTGTTAGGAAATCAAACCCTTCCGAAGCTGTTGGGGTTGTTTGCCAAGTGGACGGCCGTTTCCAAGTTGTCGAATATAGCGAAATAACGGAACGCACCGCAAATTTACGCGACGAACAAGGAAATTTAGTATTTAGCGCTGGAAACATTTGTAATCACTTCTTCTCTACGTCTTTTCTAAACGAAATTGCCTTAAATCACGAGAAAAAACTCAAATTGCACGTGGCGAAAAAGAAAATTCCTTTTATAAATGACGCAGGGTTGAAAGAAAAACCGACGCAAATTAACGGGATCAAAATCGAAAAGTTTGTTTTTGACGTCTTCGAGTTTAGCAACAGTTTTGTTACCTGGGAAGTGCCTCGTCATGCAGAATTTAGTGCTTTGAAAAATTCGGACGATGCCCAAAAAGACTGTCCGTCTACTGCTAGGAGAGATTTGTTCTTTTTGCACAAAAGGTACGTCGAAGAGGCCGGAGGTCAAGTTAACGGCAACGTCGTGGAAATTTCACCTTTGCTTTCGTACGCGGGCGAAAATTTAAAACAGTTGGTAGGGGATAAAAAATTTAATTCACCCTTAATGTTAGAGCGCGAGGAAAAAATTATTAACGGTTATAATCACGTTTAATAATTTTCTTTTTGGAGAGGGCGAAAGGGGAAATTTTGTAAATACATCACTTTTTGACTGTGGTAAAAAACTTCTTTTTGTAATAACAGAAGTGCATTTATTAAATTCGATATTTATTTTTTTATACTTTGTTGGGTGTGTGGTATAGGTTAATTATTAAATTTGTTATTAATTGAGTTTTGTAAGAGATTAATTGATAAGTCAATCATTCACCTCGATTTAAGGCTCTTTTAAGTGTTTTTGTAAGATAAGCAAATTTTTACAGTATTTATAAAACATTTTGTACTTATTTAGAAATAAAGAATTAATACATATGATCTCTTATTGTTATTTTTGGTACATTAAGAGCCACCACCTTAAGAGGGTGGTTTCTAACGAATGGGCGAGAAAGTTGATATTTAGACATTCCGCTCGTAACCGTTAGCGACTTTAATATCTGGTTGATATCACTAATAGTCAAAATTCCTGATAGGGCAAAGATCAAAGAAGGCAATGACATATTTTTATAGGAAATAAGAGCCTAATTAGTGAGAAAAGTCCAATTGAACTTGGTGTAATTTAAAAAAAGCAACAAGAGGATCTTGTTTTTAAGTTGATATTTAGACACTCCGCTCGTAACCGTTAACCACTTTAATATCTGGTTGATATCACTAATAGTCAAAATTCCTGATAGGGCAAAGATCAAAGAAGGCAATGACATATTTTTATAGGAAATCAGAGCCTAATTAGTGAGAAAAGTCCAATTGAACTTGGTGTAATTTAAAAAAAGCAACAAGAGGATCTTGTTTTTAAGTTGATATTTAGACACTCCGCTCGTAACCGTTAACCACTTTAATATCTGGTTGATATCACTAATAGTCAAAGTTCATGATAGGGCAAAGATCAAAGAAGGCAATGACATATTTTTATAGGAAATCAGAGCCTAATTAGTGAGAAAAGTCCAATTGAACTTGGTGTAATTTAAAAAAAGCAACAAGAGGATCTTGTTTTTAAGTTGATATTTAGACACTCCGCTCGTAACCGTTAACCACTTTAATATCTGGTTGATATCACTAATAGTCAAAATTCCTGATAGGGCAAGGTACAAAGAAGGCAATGACATATTTTTATAGGAAATAAGAGCCTACTTAGTGAGAAAAGTCCAATTGAATTTAATGTAATTTAATCCTAAAAGGATCTTGTTTTTACCCAACATCCTTTGTTTTTTGGACTTTTCTCACTAATTAGGCTCTTATTTTCTATACAAATACGTCATTGCCTTCTTTGAACCTTATCCTATTAGGAATTATGATTATTAGTAATAGCAACCGGATATTAAAGTCGCTAACGGTTACGAGAGGAATGTCCAATTATCAACTTTCCCGCCCATTTGTTAGAAATGCAACTGTAAATGGTAAAATACTTTATGAAAGCACCTCGTATATTTATAAAAGTTGCTCTCATTCACATTAATTTCCTGTTTCGATTTCTAATCGTATTTTTGATTGCTAAACGCTAAACGAATGTAGAAAGTTGTCTATTATCAATTTTTTCTTCATTTTAACCAAATTCGCCCCCTCAAAAGACGTTGAAAATCTCTGAATTTCAGCTGTAGACCGTTTCAAATTTTTTTTGACTCCGTTTAGTAAGGAGTGAAATTTCGGGTTTTATGTAGTACCCACTACTAACCGTTCTGGAAGTATCGAAACTCAAGAAAATTCAACAAATTTCCTCTACTACGTAGTTTACTTCAGGCAAAAGTGTTTTTTCATACTTTAACGATTTTTGCGTGCGGATATCTCAAAAACTATAAGGAATACAGAAAAAATAAACAGAGACAATCTTGTAAAAAATTTGATAGAATTTCATTTTGCTAAGAATAATTTTTTTCCTAGGACCTACCGTTTTCGAGATATAAGCAAAAATTTAAAAAACGGGACTTTTTTTACAATTGTAGGGCCTCAGACCACAACGTTCATTGATCCGGCCCTGAACACCCTGTATATTAATGGGTTTTTGAAAAGTCTTTTGAACATATATTTTTTTAAATGTCTAAAGTTAACCCTTTTTGAGTTATTTAAATTTTTATTTGTTCAAAATGCGATTTCTTGTAGTATGTTTTTGCTCCTTAGCGCTTAACACAAGGGATCAAGGTTTGTTTGATTAGAGGTATTAACTAATCAATCATATTTGCTCTTCAATGTAAATAAACATATTTTTTTAATATTGGCAAATTAAAAGAGCGATTAAATATTTTTTAAGACGTCTTTTAAAGCCTCCAGATTAGATAAAGTATTACCTTAGCTTTAGATTAACAACTTATAGAAAGGAAATGGACCTTTTATACAATGCATTTAGATTAATTAGTAGATTTTTAGATAACATACAAAATTATAAGCTTTTAATATTTATATTTGTACGAAATAATTCGAGACGCAAAAACGCCCCACAGGTCGAAAGGAAAGAATTTATGAACTTTGCTCGAAAATCCCAAAATCAGATAATAATTGCTATTTAATCAAAAATTAAAAGCTTTATCATTTGATTTGTCGTAACATCTACTTTAAATAACTAAAATTAAAAATCCAAAATTAATTTTGAAATTTAAAAAGCGCGCTCTTTAATTGACACCTCAACCTTTGAAGTTAGTCACACTTATGACGCGAAGTTGTTTACGATGGTTTACACTTTCACATTCATTTTATTAATATAAAAGCTATTAAATCATGCCTTATTTATGTCGTTTGTGTTTAGAAACATCCGAATTTTGCTTTTCTTTATTCACCGGAAATATTTTAGAAAAAATAGAATCGTTAACGTGTATAAAGGTAAATATAAAGCAATTCTAACCTCACTTTTTTTCTTGAAATGCCCTATTTTAGATTGAAGAAAATGATAAATTACCTAAAACTTGTTGCGAAACCTGTGTCGCAAGCGTCTATAGCTCGTACAATTTTCAACAGTTAATTATTGAATCGAATAAAAAATTACAAGAGCAAGGTGCCAACGAATTACTAATAATCGAACAAGCAAAGTTAGCACCCGAAGTATACGAAATACTAATCGACGAACAAGAACCATCATCAGAACAAGATGATTATACTTTTGTAGTTCCTAAAGAAGAAGTGGATTTAGATAAGTATTTAAGTGTAGTTTGTAAAAGCGAAATCGACGACGAAGAAACTACCTTAAATAAGCAATTGGAAGAAGGTAATTTAAACGAGTCGTTGGACGACAGTAATGTAAAAGTAACAGAAGAAGTTTCAAATGAATCGGCAGAAGAAAGCTTTTTAAAGTATGATGGTGAGGAAGAAACAAATATAAATTCGGACATTCAAAATCAATTTCAACAAAGGTTAGCAGCGTGCCGAGAAAAAAAGTCTAAACAAACAGCGTTGAAATGTACAGATTGTGATTTAATCTTCCAAACAAAACGGTTATTGCAAAGGCATAAAGTTAAACATAAAATTGATAAGTGTCCGTTTTGTTCTATAACGATGAGGAGGGATAATTTAAAACGTCACATGCAAATTCATACAGATTCACCCGAAGTTTGTGAAATATGTGGAACTGTAGCCAAAAATAAAGAAAGTTTAAGAGGTCACATCAATTATCAACATAAAAGTAACATATTAGTAAATTGTGAAGAGTGTGATCGAAGTTTTAAATCAAATCATCATTACAAAGCTCATTATAGAAAAATTCATCTAAATATAAGAAATATACAATGTCATTTATGTGGTAAAAAGTTTTATGCAAAACACGATATGAACAAGCATATTAATATGACCCATAAGGGAGCAAGACCTCATATCTGTGAATATTGTAATAGGGGCTTTTGTAGTCCTTATGCTCTTAAAACTCACATTCGACAACACACTCTTGAAGCACCATATCGGTGTAATTTATGTCCGAGTAGTTTTAGACAAAAGGTTTCTTTAAATACTCACTTGAAATCGAGACATAATTGTGAAAATGTTGAAATTAAAAAAGAAGACACAGTTGATATAACTTACGAATCCATGGAGTGATGGTTTTATTATAATTTATTTTATATTATTTGAGAAATTAAATAAATGTTGATAATGTTGTTGTAATAGCACTTTTTTAATTTTAGAGTTGATTAAATTATTAGAGAAGAAACTCATAGCTATTCTACTATATTTTTTATAGCTTATTTATACGCTTTAAGACTTCTTAAGCTTATCCAGAAGGTCTAGTAGCCATTAAATTCTTTTTAAGGACATTTGAGAGTAGTTAACCACCTTCTAGGTTGGCTTTATAGCTCTTTCACAGGTCACACCACGTCTTGATGAGTATGGATGTTTGTTCTTTATGTTTGGAAGCTTATTTATACGCTTTAGGATTTCTTTTGATCTTAAGCTTATCCAGAAGGTCTAGTAGACATTAAACTTTTTTTTGACGACATTTGAGAGCCGTTGAAGCATCTACCACCTTCTAGGTTGGCTTTAAAGCTCTTTTACAGGTCACACAACCTCTTGATAAGTTTGGATGTTTAGTCTTTAAGTTTGGAAGCTTATTAATACGCTTTAGGACGTCTTTAGAGCTTCTTAAGCTTACATAGAAGGTCTAGTAGCCATTAAATTCTTTTTAAGAACATTTGAGAACTGTTAATTCATCTACCACCTTCTAGGTTGGCTTTATAGCTCTTTCACAGGTCACACCACGTCTTGATGAGTATGGATGTTTGTTCTTTATGTTTGGAAGCTTATTTATACGCTTTAGGATTTCTTTTGATCTTAAGCTTATCCAGAAGGTCTAGTAGACATTAAACTTTTTTTTGACGACATTTGAGAGCCGTTGAAGCATCTACCACCTTCTAGGTTGGCTTTAAAGCTCTTTTACAGGTCACACAACCTCTTGATAAGTTTGGATGTTTAGTCTTTAAGTTTGGAAGCTTATTAATACGCTTTAGGACGTCTTTAGAGCTTCTTAAGCTTACATAGAAGGTCTAGTAGCCATTAAATTCTTTTTAAGAACATTTGAGAACTGTTAATTCATCTACCACCTTCTAGGGTGGCTCTAAAGCTCTTTCACAGGTCACACAGCCTCTTGATGAGTTTAGATATTTATTCCTTATGTTTGGAAGCTTATTTATACGCTTTAAGATTTCTTTTGAGCTTCTTAAGCTTATCCATAAGGTCTAGTAGACATTAAACTTTTTTTTGACGACATTTGAGAGCCGTTGAAGCATCTACCACCTTCTAGGTTGGCTTTAAAGCTCTTTTACAGGTCACACAACCTCTTGATGAATTTGGATGTTTAGTCTTTAATTTGGAAGCTTATTAATACGCTTTAGGACGTCTTTAGAGCTTCTTAAGCTTACATAGAAGGTCTAGTAGCCATTAAATTCTTTTTAAGACCATTTGAGAACTGTTAATTCATCTACCACCTTCTAGGGTGGCTCTAAAGCTCTTTCACAGGTCACACAGCCTCTTGATGAGTTTAGATATTTATTCCTTATGTTTGGAAGCTTATTTATACGCTTTAAGATTTCTTTTGAGCTTCTTAAGCTTATCCAGAAGGTCTAGTAGACATTAAAATTTTTTTTGACGACATTTGAGAGCCGTTGAAGCATCTACCACCTTCTAGGTTGGCTTTAAAGCTCTTTTACAGGTCACACAACCTCTTGATGAATTTGGATGTTTAGTCTTTAAGTTTGGAAGCTTATTAATACGCTTTAGGACGTCTTTAGAGCTTCTTAAGCTTACATAGAAGGTCTAGTAGCCATTAAATTCTTTTTAAGACCATTTGAGAACTGTTAATTCATCTACCACCTTCTAGGGTGGCTCTAAAGCTCTTTCACAGGTCACACAGCCTCTTGATGAGTTTAGATATTTATTCCTTATGTTTGGAAGCTTATTTATACGCTTTAAGATTTCTTTTGAGCTTCTTAAGCTTATCCAGAAGGTCTAGTAGACATTAAACTTTTTTTTGACGACATTTGAGAGCCGTTGAAGCATCTACCACCTTCTAGGTTGGCTTTAAAGCTCTTTTACAGGTCACACAACCTCTTGATGAATTTGGATGTTTAGTCTTTAAGTTTGGAAGCTTATTAATACGCTTTAGGACGTCTTTAGAGCTTCTTAAGCTTACATAGAAGGTCTAGTAGCCATTAAATTCTTTTTAAGACCATTTGAGAACTGTTAATTCATCTACCACCTTCTAGGGTGGCTCTAAAGCTCTTTCACAGGTCACACAGCCTCTTGATGAGTTTAGATATTTATTCCTTATGTTTGGAAGCTTATTTATACGCTTTAAGATTTCTTTTGAGCTTCTTAAGCTTATCCAGAAGGTCTAGTAGACATTAAACTTTTTTTTGACGACATTTGAGAGCCGTTGAAGCATCTACCACCTTCTAGGTTGGCTTTAAAGCTCTTTTACAGGTCACACAACCTCTTGATGAATTTGGATGTTTAGTCTTTAAGTTTGGAAGCTTATTAATACGCTTTAGGACGTCTTTAGAGCTTCTTAAGCTTACATAGAAGGTCTAGTAGCCATTAAATTCTTTTTAAGAACATTTGAGAACTGTTAATTCATCTACCACCTTCTAGGGTGGCTCTAAAGCTCTTTCACAGGTCACACAGCCTCTTGATGAGTTTAGATATTTATTCCTTATGTTTGGAAGCTTATTTATACGCTTTAAGATTTCTTTTGAGCTTCTTAAGCTTATCCAGAAGGTCTAGTAGACATTAAACTTTTTTTTGACGACATTTGAGAGCCGTTGAAGCATCTACCACCTTCTAGGTTGGCTTTAAAGCTCTTTTACAGGTCACACAACCTCTTGATAAGTTTGGATGTTTAGTCTTTAAGTTTGGAAGCTTATTAATACGCTTTAGGACGTCTTTAGAGCTTCTTAAGCTTACATAGAAGGTCTAGTAGCCATTAAATTCTTTTTAAGAACATTTGAGAACTGTTAATTCATCTACCACCTTCTAGGGTGGCTCTAAAGCTCTTTCACAGGTCACACAGCCTCTTGATGAGTTTAGATATTTATTCCTTATGTTTGGAAGCTTATTTATACGCTTTAAGATTTCTTTTGAGCTTCTTAAGCTTATCCAGAAGGTCTAGTAGACATTAAACTTTTTTTTGACGACATTTGAGAGCCGTTGAAGCATCTACCACCTTCTAGGTTGGCTTTAAAGCTCTTTTACAGGTCACACAACCTCTTGATGAATTTGGATGTTTAGTCTTTAAGTTTGGAAGCTTATTAATACGCTTTAGGACGTCTTTAGAGCTTCTTAAGCTTACATAGAAGGTCTAGTAGCCATTAAATTCTTTTTAAGAACATTTGAGAACTGTTAATTCATCTACCACCATCTAGGGTGGCTCTAAAGCTCTTTCACAGGTCACACAGCCTCTTGATGAGTTTAGATATTTATTCCTTATGTTTGGAAGCTTATTTATACGCTTTAAGATTTCTTTTGAGCTTCTTAAGCTTATCCAGAAGGTCTAGTAGACATTAAACTTTTTTTTGACGACATTTGAGAGCCGTTGAAGCATCTACCACCTTCTAGGTTGGCTTTAAAGCTCTTTTACAGGTCACACAACCTCTTGATGAATTTGGATGTTTAGTCTTTAAGTTTGGAAGCTTATTAATACGCTTTAGGACGTCTTTAGAGCTTCTTAAGCTTACATAGAAGGTCTAGTAGCCATTAAATTCTTTTTAAGAACATTTGAGAACTGTTAATTCATCTACCACCTTCTAGGGTGGCTCTAAAGCTCATTCACAGGTCACACAGCCTCTTGATGAGTTTAGATATTTATTCCTTATGTTTGGAAGCTTATTTATACGCTTTAAGATTTCTTTTGAGCTTCTTAAGCTTATCCAGAAGGTCTAGTACCATTAAATTCTTTTTAACAACATTTGAGAGCTGCTAAGGCATCTATCACCTTCTAGGTTGGCTCTAAAGCTCTTTCACAGGTCACACAGCCTCTTGATGAGTTTAGATATTTATTCCTTATGTTTGGAAGCTTATTTGAACGTTTTAGGACTTCTTTAGAGCTTAATAATCTTACCCAGTAGGTCTAGTAGCCATTAAATTATTACGACATTTGAGAGCCGTTTAAGCAAATACCATCTTCAAGATTGGCTTTAAAGCTCTTTCACAGGTCACCCGTCACACAACCTCTTGATGAATTAAGATGTTTATTATTTGTATTTGGAAGCTTATTTATATGCTTTTGAACTTCTTTAGACCTTCTTAAGTTTATCCAGAATATCTAGTAGCCATTAAATTCTTTGGAACGACATTTGAGAACCGTTTAAGCATCTACACCTGCTAGGTTGGCGTTAAAGCTCTTTCACAGATTACACCACCTCTTGATGAGTTTAGATGTTTATTCTTTATGTTTGGAAGCTTATTTATACTCTTTAGTACTTCTTTAGAGCTTCTTAAGCTTATCCAGAAGGTCTAGTAGTCATTATATTTATTTTTAAGAACATTTGAGAACTGTTAATTCATATACTATCTTCTAAGGTGGCTTTAGAGCCCTTTCACAGATCACACCACCTCTTGATGAGTTTAAATGTTTATTATTTATATTTGGAAGCTTATTTATACGCTTTAGGACTTTTTTAGAGCTTCTTGAGCCCTCACAAATTTTTACAAGACATCCAAAAGCTTCTGTAGACATTTGCGAGTTATTGGAGCTTCTAGGTTGGTCTTGAAGCCGTTTTACAGGTTTCAAAGGTTCTTCAACTTCTTCAAAAGGCTTTCAAACCGTTTCTAATGAAATTTCAAGCTTTTGGGCTCGTTTTTGTTAGGGTTAAACGATTTTTATCAACTTGAATTAAATATAAGAACAGTTATCGCTTTTGGTAATTATTAATTATTATAGACGAGTACGAGTGTTATGTTTCTACCCAATTTTAAATGATGTCGATATTAAATCTTAAGTTTATGATCGCAGGTCGCACCAAGCAAAGGAGAAGCATAAAGATATCAAAGTTGTACGTCGTTAAAAATTTAATTACATTTGTAAAATTTTTGTTGAATTTTAGAAAAAGAGTTATTATACAAATTACAATTATTCACCACGATAATATTTAGTAAAGCAATTCTACGTCTTTCATAATATTCCTTTTATGATTGCGTAGGTCGTCGAGGTGAGGTAGGTATGATAAGTTGAAGACATCTCAAGAGCCGTCAAGTACCTTTGCATGTCTGCATATATTAAGGCTTTACACGCTTTTTTTTGTATTTTATAAGTAAGGGAATGTGAAAGAAACTTTTTTTTTATTTAAAAGAACAATGCGATGTTACACGATTAGATGTAAATTTTAATCTTGAATTAAACTTTACCATTTTGTAAAAGATCGGTTTGGGGTGGGTTTTTTGTAAAAAAAATTTGAATTTACAAATTTTATCTTCATTTGGAAATTATGAAGCAACTTTGGTTCTCATACACTCATACTCATCAAAGCTTGAGCTTTGTTTGTAGTTTGTTCAACTTTTTTTAAATTTCTTCAATGATTCGGGATTGAATGTAAATAAAATAGCGGGGGTGAGGTCTGGAGTCACAAGAAAAGGCATGAATGGAGCAAATGGAACAGTAGTTGATTAAAACTTGCATTGCTAGTCGAACAACCGTAGCCAGAATCCAAGCAGACTCAAATTGCGATTCTAGAAGATAGCGACAGTTTAACACTAAAAAGTTTGGCCAAAAAAGCCTTAAATCAAAGAGGCTATGGGTAAAATATACAATACGTTCCTTTAGCTTTAAAATGGGGGGTTTTGCAGGTCTCTACTTCTTTTAGATCGCGAGTTACAAGTTATTGAAATATTCATGCTTTCAAAAGTGTCCAAAAAAGCATTTGAGAAAAAATGAGCCAAAAATTATTTTTTGGCAAAATTGCTCTGCACACGTAATTTTGAACACATTTCTAACTCACACACAAAATTTGGTCAAAATCCGAAGACCTATAAGGGTCAAACGTGGCCAATTTGACGTGGAAGCCCTCAATGCAAAAAGAAGGCATAATTTTTAATAACAAAGTAAATCGTAATAGTTTTGTAAAGTTTCTTTTTAATAAAGAAAATGCAAACTATTGCACTTGAACGCTATTATTAAAGAAGAACGTATGTGTAGTAACATCATTATTAATTTTCCATTAGGAAATCATTATCTTTAAAAGTTCGTTCGCACGGTTTTCAATGAATGAGGGCACATAAAATTATGCCGCTTTGTATAGTGTTACATATTATATTAAGTCATTACAACTTACAAGAGGTGTTTTAATTTGAAAAAGAAAGATTTAATTTTAATTGTAATGTTTTCAAATCCTACAGTTATTTTTTTCAAATCGTTTTGATTTCAAAGTCGTCGTCTCGTCATCGAGCATTAATTTATAGAAAATTTTGTTGTAAAATTGTAATAAAATTGGATTAACATTTCTTGTGGAAGTTGTTTGAAATGATTAAATAGTTAATTAAATAATTATTAAATATATTAAAATTTAAATCACGTATTATGCAGATTTATTCTTATAATTGATGAGACACGTTCGAGTATTGGCGTTTGTAACTAATTCACAGTCAGTTGTCAGATCATTCAAAAAATTTACTTTATTATTTTAATGCATTTTAATTAATTCTTGTTTAAAAAATTTCATACTTTTTGTTTTTTTAAACAAATGCAATTATTTTAATAACGGCAGGTATGTTTACCCTCTATTAATACCGGGTGCCTTCTCTCGAAGTTATACTTACGTCCCACTATTTTAGTACGTTATGAGAGATATTATAATACCTATTTATTCATCATCAAGACTTCTTTTTAAAAATACGTCCCTGAACACTATGGCGTTACAGAAAACAAGTCAACTATTATGTCATTTTTTGAATTTGTTAAATGGGACAGCCTGTATATTTTAGTATTTTTCAAAAGCTCTTTAAATAGGCTTTCTTTAGATACCACACTTTACGCCTTTAAATTAATTAGTTGTTCTAATATTTAACAAGCATAATTAACGACTTTTGAATTTTTTTTAAATGGGACACCATGTATATTTTGACTTTTTTGAATAGCCCTTGAAATAAGTTTTCAGTTGATATCAAATTTGCGCCTACTTATTAAATATTTGATCCAATACTTAGGTTTACACATTAACCATCACTATTATACTATTTTTTGAATTTGTTAAATGGGACAGCCTGTATATTTTAGTATTTTTCAAAATCTTTTTAAATGGGCTTTCTTTAGATACCACACTTTACGCCTTTAAATTTAATAGTTGTTCTAATATTTAACAAGCACAATTAACGACTTTTGAATTTTTTTTTAAATGGGACACCATGTATATTTTGACTTTTTTGAATAGCCCTTGAAATAAGTTTTCAGTTGATATCACATTTGCGCCTATTTATTAAATATTTGATCCAATACTTAGGTTTACACATTAACCATCATTATTATGCAATTTTTGGAATTTGTTAAATGGGACAGCCTGTATATTTTAGTATTTTTCAAAATCTTTTTAAATGGGCTTTCTTTAGATACCACACTTTACGCCTTTAAATTTAATAGTTGTTCTAATATTTAACAAGCACAATTAACGACTTTTGAATTTTTTTTAAATGGGACACCATGTATCTTTTGACTTTTTTGAATAGTCCTTGAAATAAGTTTTCAGTTGATATCAAATTTGCGCCTATTTATTAAATATTTGATCCAATACTTAGGTTTACACATTAACCATCACTATTATACTATTTTTTGAATTTGTTAAATGGGACAGCCTGTATATTTTAGTGTTTTTCAAAAGCTCTTTAAATAGGCTTTCTTTAGATACCACACTTTACGCCTTTAAATTTAATAGTTGTTCTAATATTTAACAAGCACAATTAACGACTTTTGAATTTTTTTTAAATGGGACACCATGTATCTTTTGACTTTTTTGAATAGTCCTTGAAATAAGTTTTCAGTTGATATCAAATTTGCGCCTTTTTATTTAATATTTGAACCAATACTTAGGTTTACACATTAACCATCACTATTATACTATTTTTTGAATTTGTTAAATGGGACAGCCTGTATATTTTAGTATTTTTCAAAATCTTTTTAAATGGGCTTTCTTTAGATACCACACTTTACGCCTTTAAATTAATTAGTTGTTCTAATATTTAACAAGCACAATTAACGACTTTTGAATTTTTTTTAAATGGGACACCATGTATATTTTGACTTTTTTGAATAGCCCTTGAAATAAGTTTTCAGTTGATATTACATTTGCGCCTATTTATTAAATATTTGATCCAATACTTAGGTTTACACATTAACCATCATTATTATGCAATTTTTGGAATTTGTTAAATGGGACAGCCTGTATATTTTAGTATTTTTCAAAATCTTTTTAAATGGGCTTTCTTTAGATACCACACTTTACGGCTTTAAATTTAACAGTTGTTCTAATATTTAACAAGCACAATTAACGACTTTTGAATTTTTTTTAAATGGGACACCGTGTATATTTTGACTTTTTTGAATAGCCCTTGAAATAAGTTTTCAGTTGATATTACATTTGCGCATATTTATTAAATATTTGATCCAATACTTAGGTTTACACATTAACCATCATTATTATGCAATTTTTGGAATTTGTTAAATGGGACAGCCTGTATATTTTAGTATTTTTCAAAATCTTTTTAAATGGGCTTTCTTTAGATACCACACTTTACGGCTTTAAATTTAACAGTTGTTCTAATATTTAACAAGCACAATTAACGACTTTTGAATTTTTTTTAAATGGGACACCATGTATATTTTGACTTTTTTGAATAGCCCTTGAAATAAGTTTTCAGTTGATATTACATTTGCGCCTATTTATTAAATATTTGATCCAATACTTAGGTTTACACATTAACCATCATTATTATGCAATTTTTGGAATTTGTTAAATGGGACAGCCTGTATATTTTAGTATTTTTCAAAATCTTTTTAAATGGGCTTTCTTTAGATACCACACTTTACGCCTTTAAATTAATTAGTTGTTCTAATATTTAACAAGCACAATTAACGACTTTTGAATTTTTTTTAAATGGGACACCATGTATATTTTAACTTTTTTGAATAGTCCTTGAAATAAGTTTTCAGTTGATATCAAATTTGCGCCTTTTTATTTAATATTTGATCCAATACGTAGGTTTACACATTAACCATCATTATTATGCAATTTTTGGAATTTGTTAAATGTGACAGCCTGTATATTTTAGTATTTTTCAAAAGCTCTTTAAATAGGCTTTCTTTAGATACCACACTTTACGCCTTTAAATTAAATAGTTGTTCTAATATTTAACAAGCACAATTAACGATTTTTGAATTTTTTTCAAATGGGACACCCTGTATATTTTGACAGCTATTTCTGCAAACTGCTGGCTACAAACATATTGTCGATATCTTATGTTAGATGGTATTTACACTCTCCAAATATCTTTTTTATACAGGAATACAGAGATCTCTAAGCAGAGTTTAAACCTGGTAAATTGGGATTTCACGTTTAATCTCTAAACCTTCCATTTTAGAAATTATTTGATCGCACTTTTCCCTCTTCATACTTCCTTTGGTCGTGGTATTAGTATACTTCTAATCGTATGTTGCTCATTCATGTGCCTATGGTTAGCTTAATTACTATGAAGCTGAGTACACCTAGAGGTTGGGAAAATGCCAAGCTGATATGGTGGGTACGGAATTTGAACCTGAGATCTCTTGATTCGTAATGTTTTTTGATCACTATAATCACCTAATGGTATTCAAATAGTAATAATAATATTAATCAAGAAAATATTTGAATTAACCATTGGGGTAAATTTTAATCCTTACGACTGCGCCACGTACGTCCCAATACATACACGAAGATTTTTATAACAAAAATTAGTTAAAAATCATTTTTTAATGTAAACAAAAATGAATTTGAATGAAAATCTATGAATTTCTAATAACTGATTTTTAAAAATGATATTGATGAAGTGTAGGTTAACACAAAATATACTTTAGAAACACGAATTTATTTATTCTTTTTTTTTTGAAACGTCGGAGCATTAGATTCCGATCTTAAGAATACAAAAAAATTCCCGCAATAGATTTACGAGCTAAACCTGGCCCATCTGACATACTCATAAATATTGTTTATGTTTAGTTCAAATATCTCAAGTGCAGGTGAGTTACCTGGCAACGTAGGTAGGTTATCATTGGTCACGGCGCCCAACTCCTCCCCAGGTAAATTGTATAGTAAAGTGGCAGTCGAGTTTCGCGCGCGGTCCGGTCATCCACGGATTTAAATATTCTTGTGTGTTTATCCGGAAATGTTTATGTTCATGTGATACGACAAGTGACGGATATTTGGTCCGTGTTTTTTTTAAGTTGAATTACTAGCGAGTCAACAGGTGAGGATACGATTTAAATAAACACCCACGCATATGTGTGCGAGGAATTTTGTTTTCGATCTTCAACATTTAAGCGAACCTTTAGTTTGCGTGCTACGGAAGTGTACTTGAAGTATTTTTAAGTGTTTTATGATTTTAGCTTTGGACATAAACGCTAGAGAACGGATCCCTGTTGATCTCGTCTGCAGCCGGCCATATTGCATACCAACTTGAGCGAGAACCGGCGAGCTTTTCACCTGTAGAGTGAGGGAGCGCGCGACTTCTCCAGAGGCTGAACGGGTTTATGGACGGGGCAAGGGACTGTGGAATGTTAGAGCACTGCAGCATCTAACACAGACACACGTGTCGGTCGCACTGTTAACAAACGAAGCCGAAATGTCGTTGTGATTGCGGAACTTTTCAATGTTTTGGTCTCGGTGATTAAGCGGTTAAATAATCTCCCCCTCGTTCTTTTTTAAATGCTCTAGTGCAAAGTGAGTTAGGCAATTAGACATGTTAATTAAATAAAGTTGAGAAATAGTTGAAAAAATGTGGGGCATAAATTGTTGGCTTTTGGCAACATTCATGCTGATTGTGGGTGCGCAAGGTCCTGGTCCCGGACCGGGACGGTTTAGAAGGAAGGATCCGGGATTGGATTATTCGTCGCAAATGCAATCGAGGGCCGTCGATACGAGAATTACTTTACAAATTTTAGAAGGGCAGCCGAAAGGGACGGTTGTTGGAAGGATACCTATCAAAGAAGGTTTCACTTATAGATTTAACGAGCCTCCTAAAGAATTTATTTTGGATTCCAACAGTGGCGAAATTACTACGAATGCTGTGTTAGATCGTGAGGCGATTGTTAACGATAGGTACGACTTGGTGGTGCTTTCGAGTCAACCGACTTATCCTATCGAGGTTAGAATTTTTGTGTTGGATATAAATGATAATCCGCCGGAATTTCCTGAGCCGAGTATTGCGGTTTCGTTTTCTGAAAGTGCCGTCGCTGGAACGAGGTTGCTTTTGGACGCCGCTACGGATCGCGACGCGGGTGTTAATGGCGTGTCGAAGGATTATCAAATAATTGCCGGGAATAGAGACGATAAATTTAAGTTGGTTGTTACTGGAAATCCGACTGGGGAGACTTCGTACTTACATCTTGAAACGACAGGAAAGCTCGATAGGGAAACTTTGGGTTTGTACGTTCTTAATATTTCTGCTAGGGACGGTGGTAATCCACCCAAGTACGGTTATTTGCAAGTGAACGTAACTATCTTAGATGTAAACGACAATCCGCCTATTTTTGATCAAAGCGATTACATTGTATCTTTAAACGAAAGCGTACCACCGGGAACGCCGGTGCTTGAGGTGATGGCAACCGACAACGACTTAAGTGATAATTCAAAGATAACGTATTACCTCGCGGATACAGAAAGACAATTTACGGTCGAACCGGAAACTGGTGTTATTTCAACTACAGAATTGCTCGAATGTCCGCAACAAAATTGTCAGCATACTGCAAAACCCGGTGGTAGTTGTCCTAAAAGTTGCGTATTTACTGTTTTTGCTCGCGATCACGGTTCACCACGACAAGACGGAAGAACTTACGTAACCGTCAATTTAGTGGACGCTAACGATCACGTGCCGGTGATACGTTTTCTATATTTTCCCTCGACGGCCGAATTTGCCACCGTCGACGAAAATGCCGGAAATGGGTCCGTCGTGGCCGCAGTTTCCGTCGTAGATATGGACGAAGGATTGAACGGCGACACAAACGTTAAAATAATATCTGGAAACGAGCTGAAACATTTTCGTTTGGATTACACTACAAGTTTTGACATAGTTCGCGTTAACGGTGTTTTAGATCGCGAAGAAATAAGTAAATATAATTTAACTGTAGTAGCAACAGATAAAGGTTCACCCTCACGTACTGCCACCGCTTTTTTAATAATACACGTGAACGATGTGAATGACCATGAACCTGTATTTGAGAAGAGCGAATATTCTGCAATTTTAAGTGAGTTAGCGCCTCCGGGTACTTATGTGGCAGGTATCACAGCAACAGACGAAGATTCGGGTGTAAACGCACAAATTTATTACGCATTTGTATCTGGAAATGAAAACGAGTGGTTTTTAATAAATTCAAATTCTGGTTTGATTACGACTCGTGCTGCCATTGACCGCGAAATACAAGGTACCGTCGAATTAAATATTTCTGCTCGCGACGGCGGACCAAATCCAAAATGGGCTTATACGCAATTAAAAGTGACGATTTTAGACGAAAATGATGAGGCGCCCAAATTTTCTCAAGCTCACATAAACGTTAGTTTGTCCGAAAGTGCACCCCCTCATACTTTAGTGGCAATGTTGACGGCCGCAGATCACGATCAAGGCACAAATGGTAGCGTAACTTATTCGCTTCAATCACCTGTCGAGCAACGCTATCCAAATACATTTCAATTAGACTCTCTCACGGGACAACTAACGACAAAATCGAAATTGGATAGAGAAAAAATTGCGAGTTATGAAATTAACATAATAGCGAAAGATCATGGAATTCCACCACAGTCGAGCACGGCGACAGTGTTTTTGGACGTTTTAGACGTAAACGACAACAGTCCGGAGTTTTATCCGAGAAAGTACTTTGTTTCCATGTCGGAAAATACGAAAATTGGGACGTCGCTTTTAAAAGTTAGTGCGCACGATTTGGACGAGGGCGAAAATGCGATGATTACGTTCAAGCTAGAAAGTGGAGGCGAAGGTTTATTTTCCGTAGACGACTGGACGGGCGTCGTTACGCTTAGAGGAAATTTGACCAATTCGCCCATTTACAAACTAAAAATTTCCGCTAAAGATCACGGTGATAAACGAGCGTCAGAAGACGCATTAGTCGAAATTATCAAAGACGCCTACATGGAGGAGTTGCAGTTTGATAATTACGGCGCTTACGAGTTTCAAATTTTCGAAGATCACAACGATAAGCCGTTTAAGTTCGGACGCGAAGTTGGTAAAGTGCGCGTTAGGAGTAGCGAACACGTGAGTTATTCGATAGTTTATGGGGACTCGAAAAGAAATTTTGAAATTGACGAATCTAATGGCAAAATTACGACTTGCAATAAAATCGATAGAGAACAAAATTTAATGTATAGTTTAACAGTCGTCGCTCGTACTGGATTATCTTATGGTAAAACTGTTGTTAACATAGTAATTTTAGATTTAAACGATAATAAACCGGCGTTTTTGCGTGATGTTGATGAAGTTAAGTTGTTTGAGAATGCTGCAGTTGGACAGGAAGTTTATTTGGCACGAGCTAAGGATATGGATGCTGGTGTTAACAGTCGAATTACTTACGGTCTCACTTATAATCCAGACGAACAGTTTAGAATATCTGAAGCTACTGGAGTTATTTATTTAAACAAGCCCATTCGTTCGGATCCTGGAAGCGTGCTCCATGTGGAAGTTACAGCGTCCGATGGAGGTGAGCCTCAGTTATCTTCTAAACATAGCATTATGATTACGATCGAAGACGTTAACGACCACACGCCCATTTTTGATCATACGTCTTACGAAACGTCCATTTTGGAGTCGACGCCTGTGAACAAACGTTTTTTCGCTCTTGCAGCAAGCGATGCGGATTTAGGGATGAACGGGCGCGTTTCTTACGCAATAACAGAAGGTAACGGTGAAGGAAACTTCGAAGTTTTCCCAGACGGTTATTTGTACGTGAAAAATGCTTTAGACAGGGAAATTAGGGATTACTATTCGTTAACGTTAACAGTGCGCGATATGGGAAATCCTCCGCGTTCTTCGATGGTGCCAGTTGTGATTCACGTCATAGATGAAAACGATAACAAACCAGAATTCACCAACACGACGTTTGCGTTTAGCATACGCGAAAATGAGCCACCAGATTCGTTCGTTGGGAAATTAACAGCGACAGATCGCGATATCGGACGTAACGCAGAGCTAATCTTTTCGTTGCTTCATTCACAAAACGATTTTGCCGTAGATCCAAAAAATGGCTTCATAAAGACTCTATACATGTTCGATCGCGAAGAACTCGTACAAACGACAGGCCAAAATTTCATAACCGTAGAAGCGACAGTCATGGATAACGGAAATCCACGTCTGAAAGATAAAGTTAAAATTCAAGTTTACATCACGGACGTTAACGACAACCCTCCAAAATTTCTACGCACCCCTTACAAAGTGCAAGTTTCCGAGGGCTCTTTGGTGGGCACGCAAATAGTTCGTCTCTACACGACAGACGCGGACGAAGGTTTGAACGGAGACGTCTTTTATTCGATAACGGATGGAAACGAAGACGGAAAATTTGAAATAGACGACGCTACCGGTCAAATTGTGCTTGCACGTTTGTTAGATCGCGAAACTACATCAAAGTATACGTTAACTGTAATTGCTCACGACGCTGGACTTTCTAAAAGGCTCAGCTCGTCGACAACTGTAACAGTGGAAGTTCTCGACGAAAACGATAACGCGCCCGAATTTACCCAAACAGAATCTAAAATAACAGTTATCGAAACGACTTCGATTAATACGGAATTGGTACAATTTAGAGCTACGGATGCTGATTTAGGTATGAATAGCGAAGTCGTGTTTTCGATAAGTGCAGGAAATCGTCGAGATGCTTTTCACATCGAACCACTTACAGGAACTTTATTTTTACACAAACCATTAGATTATGAAGAATTAACTACGTATCAGTTGAACATAACAGCTTCGGATAATGGAAATCCACGACTTTCTACCTCTATTATGTTTTCCATAGTTATTGAAGATGCAAATGATAATCCTCCGGCATTTCCTAATACAGCGATCGTGAGGCAAATTAAAGAAGGTATCATAGTGCGTACTCCAATTATTACTGTATCTGCCGAAGATCCCGATTCTGATAAAAATGGAAAAGTTACTTATGCGATTTCGCATCAAGAACCAGACGACGGTAAGAGATATTTCGGAATCGACTCTTCGAGTGCGATAATTCACACTTTATTGCCGATAGATAGAGAAACTATCGATACGTTTAGATTGACCGTAGTTGCGACCGATCAAGCACAACCTGTCGCTAGTAGACTTTCAGCAGACAAATTAGTGACTGTGATAGTAGAAGACATAAATGACAACGCCCCCGTATTTGTGTCAATGAACTCGGCTGTATTACCGCAACACGGCTTCGGAAGAAACGGTGCCTTTGTAATGAATGTCTTCGCTAGAGATTTAGATTCGAGCACCAATGGTTTGGTCACATATGACTTGGTTAGCGGCAATACGGATCTTTTTAAACTCGACCGAATTTCAGGAATGTTGACGTTGAAAAAATCCATAACAAACCCGGAACCACGATATCAGTTAGCTGTAAAAGCAACCGACGAAGCGGTCCAAAACGATCGCAAATCGGCCGACGCTTACATAACGATAATAACGACGAGCGAATTTGTCAAAGGGCCCACTTTTGATAGCTTGAAATTTTCGGGTAGTGTTTACGAAAACGAAGCGGTCGGTACGAGCATTTTAACAGTTTCCGCGAAATTCGGTTCCGCGGATATCGAATACTATGTGACAAATGTGACCGGTGCAGGCGTTCAAGTGGACAGATTATTCGACATTGATACAAAATTAGGTGTTCTTTCGACAGCCGCACAACTAGATAGAGAAGTTGGAATTGATACGTACGAAATTGAAGTTTACGCAATCGCTGTGGGTGGATTACCAAAAACATCAAATACTAAGGTAAAAATTCTTTTTTTCTATTTCTTCTCTTACCACGTCGAAAAGCAATAAATCAAACGCACCATAAATGTAACTACTGAACTGAATGCTTTTAAAAACAGAAAAGGTAAAATTATACTCTCACACTCACGTACTACACATCCAAAGAGAAATTTATTTTGTTGTTAGAAATCGCCAATAAATTTTATCTTTTTTTTTAAACTCGCTTCAATTTTAAAATAGATTTATTGGCACGGAATTTTCATTCAGAATATTGTAGAAAGAAAGAGATGGGCAATAACATCTTTTAAGCCGCATTTACACTATTTATAGGCGACTCGAGCCTCCATTACGATAACTTTAGTTTGTTTTCCCTAAACTATGCACGCCACTGGTTGCAGGACCAGAAACATTCCAAGCCTCCTTAATACAAATTTTATTACAAATTCCAATGCTGAAGTGTACGTTTTTAGCAAATATCTCCGAAACGGGGAGGTTTTCAGTAAAACAGATGAAATAGAAAATGATAGAGCGTTTAATTCTCTATAAAAAGGTTATATTATTTTGTTTATTAAAGCTGATGGTTTACCACAAAAATAAGGCGAAACTTTTTATTACTCTACAGCACGTAGACCGAGACGTAGACTTTTCAATTTTAAAATCTGATCATCCAATCAAAAGTTAGGCAAGTTTCTAGATTTCAGCCTTTGAGGGGGTGGGGGGGTTAAAATCAACTTAACTCTATGAAAGGCTAAGATTTTGAGTTTATACATTTGCTGGTGCGCTAATGGGATCCTCTCTTTGAAACGCTTACGCTCACGAGCAAACGCTCAAGTGTTACTCACAATATGACTTTTTCAATGAAAGTTTTTAAAACATTTTCCGGAAAAGTCTCGTATAATCTAAACGAGTTGTAATACTTAAACTTTATAGATCGTTATTTAACATAATGAAGCGGAAAATGTTTTTTAAATATCAAGACTTTTATTAAACTTTTCGCCGCTCTAGTTTAAATTATGGATTTACTTTGCTTTTTAAAAAAACCTCGTATATAGGTAATAATAATAATAAATGAGCTACGTTAATTAAGGCTTAACTGTAATAAAAATAAATTATGACATTCAAGTTTCTCTAATAATTAAGTGCTACATTGCGGAATTTTAAATTTTTAAAATTAAATTATTACAAAATGCTTTTCGATATAGTTTTCCACCGCTTTTAAGGGAGAAAAATTGAAATTTATATATTAATTTGTAAATGCAAGGCATTAACATACATATTTAGGGTCTTAAGGCCACATTCTGACAAACGAATTTTAGACAACTCTCAATATACTGCTAATTAACTTCAAAGCTAGATTTCCCACGGTTAAAGGTAAAATATTGGGGATTTTTAAAATTAATTTCAGCGAATAAGGCCTTATTTTACTCAACTTGCATATTAAAAGGTCACTACACTAAAGGACATTCCATAAAATCAAAAATTGGGGTTGTAAATGGTTATTTCTCGTAACCGACTGGCATTGGAGGTTTTGCTCTCGTTAGTGGTGGTAAACCGCGACTTTTTGCATTATTTGCAGTGAACCGGGCTTTATTTTATTTAAATCGCATATTAAAAGGTCACATTACTTAAAGGACATTTTATAAAATCTAAAATTGGGGTTGTAAATGGTTATTTCTCGTAACCGACAGGCACTGGAGGTTTTGCTCTCGTTAGTGGTGGTAAACCGCGACTCTTTGCATTATTTGCAGTGAACCGGGCCTTATTTTATTTAAATCGCATATTAAAAGGTCACATTACTTAAAGGACATTTTGTAAAATCTAAAATTGGGATTGTAAATGGTTATTTCTCGTAACCGACAGGCACTGGAGGTTTTGCTCTCGTTAGTGGTGGTAAACCGCGACTTTTTGCATTATTTGCAGTGAACCGGGCCTTATTTTATTTAAATCGCATATTAAAAGGTCACATTACTTAAAGGACATTTTATAAAATCTAAAATTGGGGTTGTAAATGGTTATTTCTCGTAACCGACAGGCACTGGAGGTTTTGCTCTCGTTAGTGGTGGTAAACCGCGACTTTTTGCATTATTTGCAGTGAACCGGGCCTTATTTTATTTAAATCGCATATTAAAAGGTCACATTACTTAAAGGACATTTTATAAAATCTAAAATTGGGGTTGTAAATAGTTATTTCTCGTAACCGACAGGCACTGGAGGTTTTGCTCTCGTTAGTGGTGGTAAACCGCTACTTTTTGCATTATTTGCAGTGAACCGGGCCTTATTTTATTTAAATCGCATATTAAAAGGTCACATTACTTAAAGGACACTTTATAAAATCTAAAATTGGGGTTGTAAATAGTTATTTCTCGTAACCGACAGGCATTGGAGGTTTTGCTCTCGTTAATGGTGGAAAATCGCAACTTTTTGCATTATTTACAGTGAACAGGGCCTTATTTTATTTAAAACGCATATTAAAAGGTCACATTATTTAAAGGACGTTTAATAAAATTCAAAATTGGGATTGTAAATGGTTATTTCTCGTAACGAACAGGCACTGGACGTTTTGCTCTCGTTAATGGTGGAAAATCGCAACTTTTTGCATTATTTGCAGTGAACAGGGCCTTATTTTATTTAAAACGCATATTAAAAGGTCACATTATTTAAAGGACGTTTAATAAAATCCAAAATTGGGATTGTAAATGGTTATTTCTCGTAACCGACAGGCATTGGAGGTTTTGCTCTCGTTAATGGTGGAAAATCGCGACTTTTTGCATTATTTGCAGTGAACAGGGCCTTATTTTATTTAAAACGCATATTAAAAGGTCACATTATTTAAAGGACGTTTAATAAAATCCAAAATTGGGATTGTAAATGGTTATTTCTCGTAACGAACAGACACTGGGAGTTTTGCTCCGGTTAATGGTGGAAAATTGCGACTTTTTGCAGTGAAAAAGACTTTATTTTATTTAAATCGCATATTAAAAGGTCACATTACCTAAAGGACATTTAATAAAATCCAGTATCGGGGTTAGAAATGGTTATTTCTCCGAACGAACAGGCAAAGAAGGTTTTGGTCTTGTTAATGGCGGAAAATCGCGACTTTTTGCATTATTTGCTACGAATAAGACCGTATTTTATTTAAATCGAATATTAAAAGGTCATATTACCTGAAGGACATTTAATAAATTCCAAAATCGGGGTTGGAAATCGTTATTTTTCGTAACAGACAAGCACTGAAGGATTTGCTCTGGCTAATGGTGGAAAATCGCGACTTTTTACATTATTTGCAACGATTAAGACCATATTTTATTTAAATCGCATATTAAAAGGTCACATTACTTAAAGGACATCTAATAAAATCAAAAATTGGGGTTAAAAGTGGATGTTTCTCGTAACGGACCGGCACTGGACGTTTTGCTCTGGTTAATGGTGGAAAATCGCAACTTTTTGCTTTATTTGCAGCAAATAAGACCTTAGTTTATTTAAATCGCATATTGAAAGGTCAAGTTACCTAAAGGACATTTAAAAAAATTAAAAATTGAGGTGGTAAATGGTTAATTCTCGTAACGAACAGGCACTGGAGGTTTTGCTCTGCTTAATGGTGGAAAATCGCGACTTTTTGCATTATTTGCAGCTAAAAGGGCCTTAGTTTATCCTATTCAAATATTAAAAGGTCACGTTATCTAAAGGACATTTAAAAAAATCCAAAATTGGGTTTAGAATTTGCAAGTGAGTATACCTTAAAGACATTAAAAACCCTAAAGATATGTAATAAAATTCAAAATTTGAGTTTGAAAGTGTACCTATTTTCTGGTAAGAGACACGATCGTGAAGTTTTCTTCTGGTTAGGGGTGGAAATCGATACTTTTGCATTTGTTTTACCCCTTTTAAAAGTAACTATTGAAAATATATTCTTTATTTGCATCAAAAAGTATTGAATTTGCCCAACTTTAGAATTTATTTTCATTTGACTCCATTTGTGGAACATCGGTCATTACTTTCTGATAAGTCCTCGTACTTCGCGACTTTAATTACCTACGTGAGAAATAAATTAAATAAATCTCTTTTTTTTAATTTAATTAAAATCAATCTAATAATTTAACTCGTATCACGTTTATCAATGACGAGGTAAACAGAAGCAAATCAATTATAAGAAAGCCATGGGATAGTTTTGCGAAATAATTTTAAACAACCCAAGGATGATTTAAACTATATTTTTATTTGTATGAATGTTGAAAAAAAATTAAAACTTAAACCAATACATTATATGCAAATTGAACTAAAAATAAGGGCAATAAATTAACATCAATGTCTTCAAATATTCATAGGGGGTCTCCATCTAAAGAAATTGGCTTATACTTTTATTTTTTTAAGGGAAAAATATAAATTTTTTATTTCATAATTTTAATTAAAAAATTTTTTTTTGTATTTTTCTTTTCAAAGTTGTGCACTTTAAAGATTGGAATTGCACGTATTTTATTTTAATATTGCCATTATTTTATGTGCCTGTTGTGGAACTGGTTTTATTGCGTGTTCTAAAACACTTCAGTTGTGGTAGATCACAAATTAAAAAAAAATTGAATGAAAGAGATTTATCAATTTGATTCTTTTAATTTCAACCCAAGTCCATTATAATTAGATATCAATTTTTTTCACAAATACGGTAGTCGTTGCGTACGCCACTGAAAATAGTTTAAGAAATCGTGTTACTAATTAATTTAGGCGTCAATTAATTTTTTTCAAATTCTTTTTTGTATCTTTAAATTAGTCTGTTTGAATTTGGCGCTTTGCGGAAGTGGTGGTTTTTAACAACCACCTTTGCGGGAAATTCAAATAAGAAGTCACCCTGTATTTTAAATTACAGTTGGGAGTCGATCAGAATCAATAAATAATGTAATTTTCTTATTTGTTACTTTATTAACTACATAAGCATTAGAACGGATAATAAAATAGATAATAAATCATATTATTAAGGTCATACATAAATTTTTATAAATAAATTATAGCAATATTCACACTTTAATTATTACATGGCGCTTGTAAGTAATAATATGCCTTTTTTAATAATAGTCTTGAGACGCTACGTAGTAACGTACGTAAATAGTTATTATTAATAGTAGAAATTTTTTAAAATTATTTTGTATTATTAAAAAGACTATTATAGTACCTGCTTATGTAAGTTACGCTGATTTGTAGTGTAAGTCAGGTTGGCCGAGCGGTCTAAGGCGCCAGATTTAAGCTCTGGTTCTCATACGAGAGCGTGGGTTCGAACCCCACACCTGACAGTCGTTTTTTTTACTTTTTTCAAAAAAATCTTTATTATTTAATTTAAATCATAACTTTTAATAAACGAAACCTTTTTGTTTTCAATTTAATTATTTGTAACAGTTGGAAATTAAAATTTAAAGTAATTTCAAAACGAGAAGTTAGCACTTAAAAAGTAACAAAAAGGAATGTAGAAATGTAAAATTTACAAGTTTCTTCTTCTTTTATGACTTTAATAAAAATTTTTGTAAGAAGTTGAGTTGTTTGTATAATGGACGTGAATTTATGGTTGTCAAAATCAAAATGGATCCGAATGTGGTTTAGTATTATAATTTGTTGCGGTTAAAATACAAAAAAATATTATTTAAATTTAAAAAAGCCACAAAAATTTGAATTTTCTAATTTGCCAACTCTTACGTCTTCTAATAACCTCTTTAAGAGGGCGGTTTCTAACGAATGGGCGAGAAAAAGATATTTAGACATTCCGCTCGTATCTGTTAGCGACTTTAATATCCGGTTGATATCATTAATAATCATAATTCTTAATAGGGCAAGGTTCAAAGAAGGCAATGACATATTTGTATTTAGGAAATAAGGGCCTAATTAGTAAGAAAAATCCAATTGCACTTGCTGTAATTTAAAAAAAAAATAGACGATGTTGTTTCAACCCAAAAACATTTGTTTTTTTTCTCACTAATTAAACTCTACATAGAAATATGTCATTGCCTTCTCTGAACCTTACCCTATCAGAAACTATGACTATTAGTGATATCAACCGGATATTAAAGTCGTTAACGGTTACGAGCGGAACGTCTAAATATGAACCTAAAAACAACATTCTTTGTTTTTTTTTAATTACACCAAGTGCAATTAAACTTTTCTCACTAATTAGGCTTTTATTTCCTACTAAAATATGTCATTGCCTTCTTTGAACCTTACGCTATCAGGAATTATGACTATTAGCTCTGTTAACCGGTAATTAAAGTCGCTAACTGTTACGAGCGGAACGTCTAAATATCAACTTTTTCCAGTCCATTCGTTAGAAACCGCGCTTTTAAAATCCATTAACGCCCAGCGTCGTCATATGACGACAGACACTTTATTTTTTATGATCTTTTGCAACTTTTGACTTTTTAAATTTTTTGGAATCCAAAATTTTGAGATTTTGTGCTTGGGCGTTAATGGGATATTAAGCTAAAATTAGGGTTTTAATTTGAAGAGACGACTCATCTGAAGAGTGAATGAAATATTCTGTCTTTTTGGGGAAAAAATTTAAACAATTTCTTTTTACAAAATTCAAGGCCTTCTTTTAATTTCTATCTAGATTTATAGAGCTCTAGTGCAGGTAGTTTTGTCTTGGAGGCTTTAGAGCAGGTAAAGTCAATGATTCAACATTTTATTCCATCCGCATGGTTGCGATGCTATTTATTTGGACCTTTTTTCAAAGAACACGAACACGTATAGTAATAAATTGTTGTAAAACTATTCAGTGGCGTAACTTTATTATAGGGTTTTAGGGTGTTTAAGTATTTAACTCAAATTGGCACGTATTTACTTTAAAAAATTTCCAATTTATTGCGTTTTAATTTTTTTGAAATTTTAATGGTGAGAAACCCCCTTCTTTCGTACTAAATGAAAAATTTTGCTACTGTGCAAATTTGTTGAAAATCTTTTACCTGTTCTGGTTTCATAACTAGATTCTTTACCGATATCTGTATCAGGAGATAGGTAAGACAGCAAAAGTGCATTAAAGCTGCATTCCGGGTCGTAAAGCGTGATCATTGCAACTTAGTAAATTTGCTTCACTCGGTAATTTAATGTGAAATTTTGTTTGGGTTTTTTTAATTTAAAAGTTGATAAAGTTCAATTTTACATCTAGGAAATAATGGGTTGCGCAATTTATTTATTAATTATCTAATGCTGCAGGTGATGGCAAATTCTTTCAATTAAATAAGAAGACGCATTCCATTTATTATCTATTTTTCAGTTTTAATTAATTATTTTATTTATTAATAGAGGGTTGCAATTTAACACTTAATTTCACACCCAACACCCCATCAAAGCATGAACAATGCAAAACAAATTTTTTTTAATTTAAAAATTTTATTTTAAAATTAAAAATATAAGTACGCCAATGAGTTTCTTTTAATAAATAATAAAACATTTTTAATTTGAATTAATCCAAAATAGTGTGCGCTGCGCATTCAGATGTTGTTGATAACAAATTGACAACGCGATCTTCGATTTGCAAGTTTAAACAAGTAAAGTTCAATTTAGTTACGTGCGTTTTGTGTAAAATGGAAGTGTTTTTGGAAAAATTAAATTCAAGAAGGCCTTTCTGGTTCAAAAATGCATGTGCATCCTTTAAAATGATCGAAGGTAACTTTTAAACTTTTTTTTTCGATTTTTACAAATTCTGCGTAATTAAACAAATTGATTTTACTTAAAAGAACAATGGCTTTGGTTAATCACGTTAAATTAGGTTATTATTCTACCTACTAGTTTTTAGAGAAACGCTTTGTTTCTTATGTAACTACCAGAAGGTTGAAACTCGAAAAGTGTCCCCCTCAATACAAAATTTAAATAATCTAATGATTTATTTGCTTAAAATTAATCGATTGTTGCTTATTTTGAATTTACGTAACGATAATAAATTTTAGGAGTTTTTGGATCCTTTAAATTTTGTATTTTGAGACCCTTTGAAGCTTTTACAATCAAACTAACTTTGAATAAGGGTTGTAAAGTTCTAGTGACGGTGCATTTTGTAATTTTACCATGATTTATTATCATACAACAAGTTGTAGGCCCATTTCCAGTTTTTTTTTTAATTTTGGAATTTTTTTAAAAATTTCTCTTTTTATAACATCAAAGGACATCTAGCTTTTAGGGGTTGTAAAGCCCTGGCAAATGAAGGTAGTGGCACTTTTATTACAGATTTATAGAATTAGAACCCTATTTAGTAAATTTTGAAATTTTTGGCCCTATTTTGTGTGTACTTTAGTGTGTGTAATTTTTTAAAGACTCACCTTTTCTTAGTATCAAATTTTGGTAACTTTAAAGGGTTGTGAAGTTCTGGTGAGGGTGTATTTTGTAATTTATTAGTGAAAAACTAATTTGTCTTTGATTACGTTCATTTTCACTTGATTTTAATTTTGAAATTTATTTAAATATTTGTCTTCTTATAACATCAAAGTAAATCTGGCTTTTAGGGATTGCAAAACCCTGGTAATAGAGGGTAGTGGCACTTTTATTACGGAATAACATAACTCGAACCTTTTTATAGTAAATTTTGAAATTTTTGGCCCTATTTTATGGTTAGTTTAGTGTTTGCAATTTTTTAAAGACACGCTATTTCTTAGTATCAAATTTATTGCAACTTTAAAGGGTTGTAATGTTCTGGTAGGGTGTATTTTGTAATGTTATGAGTGAAAAAACTAATTTGTCTTAGATTACGTTCATTTTCACGTGATTTTAATTTTGAAATTTATTTAAATATTTGTTTTCTTATAACATCAAAGTAAATCTAGCTTTTAGGGGTTGCAAAACCCTGGTATTAGAGGGTAGTGGCACTTTTATTACGCAATAACATAACTCGAACCTTTTTATAGTAAATTTTGAAATTTTTGGCCCTATTTTATGGTTAGTTTAGTGTTTGCAATTTTTTAAAGACACGCTATTTCTTAGTATCAAATTTATTGCAACTTTAAAGGGTTGTAATGTTCTGGTAGGGTGTATTTTGTAATGTTATGAGTGAAAAAACTAATTTGTCTTTGATTACGTTCATTTTCACTTGATTTTAATTTTGAAATTTATTTAAATATTTGTCTTCTTATAACATCAAAGTAAATGTAGCTTTTAGGGGTTGCAAAACCCTGGTAATAGAGGGTAGTGGCACTTTTATTACGGAATAACATAATTCGAACTTTTTATAGTAAATTTTGAAATTTTTGGCCCTATTTTATGGTTAGTTTAGTGTTTGCAATTTTTTAAAGACACGCTATTTCTTAGTATCAAATTTATTGCATATTTAAAGGGTTGTAATGTTCTGGTAGGGTGTATTTTGTAATGTTATGAGTGAAAAAACTAATTTGTCTTTGATTACGTTCATTTTCACTTGATTTTAATTTTGAAATTTATTTAAATATTTGTCTTCTTATAACATCAAAGTAAATCTGGCTTTTAGGGGTTGCAAAACCCTGGTAATAGAGGGTAGTGGCACTTTTATTACGGAATAACATAACTCGAACCTTTTTATAGTAAATTTTGAAATTTTTGGCCCTATTTTATGGTTAGTTTAGTGTTTGCAATTTTTTAAAGACACGCTATTTCTTAGTATCAAATTTATTGCAACTTTAAAGGGTTGTAATGTTCTGGTAGGGTGTATTTTGTAATGTTATGAGTGAAAAAACTAATTTGTCTTTGATTACGTTCATTTTCACTTGATTTTAATTTTGAAATTTATTTAAATATTTGTCTTCTTATAACATCAAAGTAAATGTAGCTTTTAGGGGTTGCAAAACCCTGGTAATAGAGGGTAGTGGCACTTTTATTACGGAATAACATAATTCGAACTTTTTATAGTAAATTTTGAAATTTTTGGCCCTATTTTATGGTTAGTTTAGTGTTTGCAATTTTTTAAAGACACGCTATTTCTTAGTATCAAATTTATTGCATATTTAAAGGGTTGTAATGTTCTGGTAGGGTGTATTTTGTAATGTTATGAGTGAAAAAACTAATTTGTCTTTGATTACGTTCATTTTCACTTGATTTTAATTTTGAAATTTATTTAAATATTTGTCTTCTTATAACATCAAAGTAAATCTGGCTTTTAGGGGTTGCAAAACCCTGGTAATAGAGGGTAGTGGCACTTTTATTACGGAATAACATAACTCGAACCTTTTTATAGTAAATTTTGAAATTTTTGGCCCTATTTTATGGTTAGTTTAGTGTTTGCAATTTTTTAAAGACACGCTATTTCTTAGTATCAAATTTATTGCAACTTTAAAGGGTTGTAATGTTCTGGTAGGGTGTATTTTGTAATGTTATGAGTGAAAAAACTAATTTGTCTTTGATTACGTTCATTTTCACTTGATTTTAATTTTGAAATTTATTTAAATATTTGTCTTCTTATAACATCAAAGTAAATTTAGCTTTTAGGGGTTGCAAAACCCTGGTATTAGAGGGTAGTGGTTCTTTTATTACGGAATAACATAATTCGAACCTTTTTATAGTAAATTTTGAAATTTTTGGCCCTATTTTATGGTTAGTTTAGTGTTTGCAATTTTTTAAAGACACACCTTTTCTTAGTATCTAATTTATTGCAACTTTAAAGGGTTGTAATGTTCTGGTAGGGTGTATTTTGTAATGTTATGAGTGAAAAAACTAATTTGTCTTTGATTACGTTCATTTTCACTTGATTTTAATTTTGACATTTATTTGAATATTTCTCTTCTTATAACATCAAAGTAAATCTAGCTTTTAGGGGTTGCAAAACCCTGGTAATAGAGGGTAGTGGCACTTTTATTACGGAATAACATAATTACAACCTTTTTATAGTAAATTTTGAAATTTTTGGCCCTATTTTATGGTTAGTTTAGTGTTTGCAATTTTTTAAAGACACACCTTTTCTTAGTATCAAATTTATTGCAACTTTAAAGGGTTGTAATATTCTGGTAGGGTGTATTTTGTAATGTTATGAGTGAAAAAACTAATTTGTCTTTGATTACGTTCATTTTCACTTGATTTTAATTTTGAAATTTATTTAAATATTTGTCTTCTTATAACATCAAAGTAAATGTAGCTTTTAGGGGTTGCAAAACCCTGGTAATAGAGGGTAGTGGCACTTTTATTACGGAATAACATAACTCGAACCTTTTTACAGTAAATTTTGAAATTTTTGGCCCTATTTTATGGTTAGTTTAGTGTTTGAAATTTTTTAAAGACTCACCTTTTTTTAGTATCATATTTATTGCAATTTTAAAGGGTTGTAAAGTTCTTATAAGGGAAGTTAATGGTATTTTTAGTACAGAATATTATAATTAGGATCCTTCTTAGTAAATTTTGACTTTTTAAGCCCTAATTAACGTGAACTCTAATTTTAACAATTTTTTCTAAACACTTTTGCTTAGTATCTCACTCATTGCAACTTTAAAGGGTTGTAAAGTTCTTTAAAGGGAAGTTAATAATATTTTTAATATAGAATATTATAAGTAAGATCCTTCTTTGTAAATTTTGAATTTTTTAGCCCAATTTTTAGAGTACTTTAGTCTCAGGGTTTTTTTAAAGACAACTTTGGTTAGTATTAATTCGAGTTTAAATTTAAAGGGTTGTTAACTTTTTCTGAACGCCTTTATCGGAACATTTATTAACGAAAGTAATAATTTGTACCATTTGGGTAATTTGGCCCTCAGCTAATTAATTTTTGTCTCGTTAGCACCTGAAATTTCTTTTTAATGTCTGATGTGCTTCATCAAAATATCGATACCTTTCTGACGTTATAAATTTTCCTTTGTGGTAGACATTGCAATTTTCTCTATATATAATTAAGTAGTTTCGTTTTTTTTGGGTGAATAAATTATGTAAATTTTGGCAGTTTATTATTTTTACTTAAACTCTCGCGAAATTTTAACATTTTGATGCTTTATTGTTCCTTAAAGGGGTTGAGATTTTTTGTTTTTCTACTGATGTATATCAAAATTAAAAGTGACACATTTAGCTTTACAATTAACACTTTAATTTAAGCCAATTTGGCGCTTCTAAAAATTAAATGTTTATGGAAGCATTTTGGCTTCATTTCGAGTACAATTTTTCGCAAATTTTTATTGTAAATCACTTGTTATTTATTATTTTTCGATAATGGTTGTAAGATATTTTCTATTTAGATAAGCAAACATAGGTCTGTAACAAATTTTCTTACAAGTAAAGTAAGATGAACTCGCGTAAAATTAAAATAACTCAATTTAATTAAATATAAATTATTATGTTGTCCTTATCGTTTTAGAAACCTACACCTTTATTCGTTCCATTATCGTATTATTTATTGGTTTTATATTTAAAAACATTTTCATAATGTATAAGGAAATTAGAAAAATAGATAAGAGAGCAATAATCGATATATTTTTATTTATGCAAACTCTATTTGCATAATTAATATAACGATATACGAGGTGCGTCGAAACTGTTGGGTAATTTTGATCTTAATTTTATTTTTTAACGACCCTGTTAGTTTAATTAATAAAGAAGTAGTTGTACTATTTGAAAAATTCAAGATGGCGCCACTGACATTATGAGAAAAATCATTTTGATTAGATAAAATTGTGGATTGAATTCTTTTGTTAAGAAACGTATGAAGGGGTAACTAAAATAATGTAACGCACTCCCACCTACCCTAAAAGTCTCTTTGTACCTAAAAGCTTGTTACTTTTGAAGATACGAATCAATTTATTAAATTAATGAATCCTGGGATCAATAAATTATTTTTGAAATAAATATTGGAAAATTGCACTAATGGAGGAAATTTACATAAGCTACTTGATTTGTAAGTCGTCAAAAGATTAAAACTTGCGAAATCCTTCAAATTTGAAATAATTAAATTAAGAGCAAGGTTTTTGTTATATCTCTTCTACCAGAAAATTTAAACAAAAAATTCAGGAAATTAGTTTCTGCATCAAATTAATGAAATGGGTATTAATATAATTAATTTTTTTTGTTTACTTTTGTAAATGGATATATTATAAAAGTTTTGCAATTAGTTGTATCTTTAGTTACACAAATGCCGCCACTTTTATAATTACGTTCACTAAAATGAATCAATTAATTGATCTCTTATACGTATTATATGTATATGGGAAGATCATTTTAATGAACCACTTGTCATAATTTTTGACGGGGCTTTACATTTCAACTTTTTGAGTGCCACCAAAATGATTTGCTTATAAAGCTTAAAATTATTTAATATTAAATTAATAATTTTTTTTATCAAACCATCAAACGAAGAAAAAGGTAGAAGGGGATTCGTCTTCTAACGCATCAGCGTTTAAGTTTCCACGTCTCGACATACTGGGTGTTCCAACGCTATCTTTAAGATATTATACAAATCAAATAGTATTTTTTATGGAACATTCTGTATATTATTGCATATTTGCATCCCTTTTTCAAAGGCGATCAAAATGAGGTGTAAGTCGATGGTCCTGCGATGGGTCTTTGGCAAGATATTTTGCATTTCTACAAAAAGCAGGCCAATTTGGCTCACTCACTGTATATGACGTAACAAGTTGATATTTGGGACTGTTCATAAAATGTTCATGCTTTTGTGTTCAAAATCAATGTTCAAATCTTCTTTCTTTGTTATCTTCCAAAACTGCTAGAAATGTTCTATAGTTATAGGAAGCTAGAGCCAGTCTTTAAACTAAACCCAAAATTAACGGTCGAAAGGAACATCACACAGTTGGGGTTGGAACAGCCTGTATTTATAGTGTTTGGTTGTTTGAAAAAAGTAATTTAAAATTGCTAAAATTTAACCTTTTTTTTGTTTCTTTTTTAAAAAATATATTAAGAAATAGTTTACATTAAGTTGAATGAAGGAAAAAAAAGTGGAATTATTACGTTCAAGGTTAAATAGCGTGTAATCGAAATTTTCATGACAGTGATTTAGTAACGGTTTATTTTCTTTTTTTTTTCTCTTAATATTAAAGTATCTATCAAATCTTTATGAATTTCAAATAAAAAATGGTAAGACCAACGGTTGGCTTTGAACAAAAATTGATATTTCAAAATCGCTGGAGTTGCAAAGTTCTTCTGCACAGTTCTTGCAAACTTTATTATAAAGTTGCAACTGTAAAGAGTTGTAAAATTCTTCTGAGGGAAGCTAATGGTACTTTCAATACAGAATATAATAATTAGGGTCCTTTTTAGTAAATTATGAAACTTCTAGCTCTTTTCTATGTGCAGTTTAGCTTTAAGAAATTTTTAAAGCGCCTTTGTTCTTGATTATCATTTATCATATTATTGCCACTTTAAAGGGTTGTAAAGTTCTTCTGAGGGAAGCTAATGGTACTTTTAATACAAAATATAATAATGAGGGTCCTCTTTAGTAAATTATGAAACTTCTAGCTCTTTTTTATGTGCAGTTTAGCTTTAACAATTTTTTAAAGCGCCTTTGTTACTGATTATCATATTATTGCCACTTTAGAGGGTTGTAAAATTCTTCTGAGGGAAGCTAATGGTACTTTTAATTCAGAATATTGTAACTAGGGGATTTCTTTAGTAAATTTTGAAATAGCTATCTCTTTTTTATGTCAACTTTAGCTTTAACAATTTTTTAAAGCACTGTTGTTGCTGAGTATCAAACTAGTTGCCACTTTAAAGGGTTGTAAAGTTCTTCTGAGGGAAGCTAATGGTACTTTTAATACAGAATATAATAATTAGGGTTCTTTTTAGTAAATTATAAAACTTCTAGCTCTTTTTTAAGTGCAGTTTAGCTTTAACAAATTTTTAAAGCGACTTTTTTGCTGATTATCATATTATTGCCACTTTAAAGGGTTGTAAAGTTCTTCTGAGGGAAGCTAATGGTACTTTTAATACAGAATATAATAATTCGGATTCTTTTTAGTAAATTATAAAACTTCTAGCTCTTTTTTAAGTGCAGTTTAGCTTTAACAAATTTTTAAAGCGCCTTTGTTGCTGATTATTATATTATTGCCACTTTAAAGGGTTGTAAAGTTCTTCTGAGGGAAGCTAATGGTACTTTTAATACAAAATATAATAATGAGGGTCCTCTTTAGTAAATTATGAAACTTCTAGCTCTTTTTTATGTGCAGTTTAGCTTTAACAAATTTTTAAAGCGCCTTTGTTGCTGATTATTATATTATTGCCACTTTAAAGAGTTGTAAAGTTCTTCTGAGGGAAGCTAATGGTACTTTTAATACAAAATATAATAATGAGGGTCCTCTTTAGTAAATTATGAAACTTCTAACTCTTTTTTATGTGCAGTTTAGCTTTAACAAATTTTTAAAGCGCCTTTGTTGCTGATTATCACATTATTGCCACTTTAAAGGGTTGTAAAGTTCTTCTGAGGGAAGCTAATGGTACTTTTATTACAAAATATAATAATGAGGGTCCTCTTTAGTAAATTATGAAACTTCTAGCTCTTTTTTATGTGCAGTTTAGCTTTAACAAATTTTTAAAGCGCCTTTGTTGCTGATTATCACATTATTGCCACTTTAAAGGGTTGTAAAGTTCTTCTGAGGGAAGCTAATGGTACTTTTAATGCAGAATATAATAATTAGAGTGCTTTTTAGTAAATTATGAAACTTCTAGCACTTTTTTATGTGTAGTTTAGCTGTAACAATTTTTTAAAGCGCCGTTGTTGCTGATTATCATATTATTGCCACTTTAAAGGGTTGTAAAGTTCTTCTGAGGGAAGCTAATGGTACTTTTAATACAAAATATAATAATGAGGGTCCTCTTTAGTAAATTATGAAACTTCTAGCTCTTTTTTATGTGCAGTTTAGCTTTAACAATTTTTTAAAGCGCCTTTGTTACTGATTATCATATTATTGCCACTTTAAAGGGTTGTAAAGTTCTTCTGAGGGAAGCTAATGGTACTTTTAATACAGAATATAATAATTAGGATTCTTTTTAGTAAATTATAAAACTTCTAGCTCTTTTTTAAGTGCAGTTTAGCTTTAACAAATTTTTAAAGCGCCTTTGTTGCTGATTATTATATTATTGCCACTTTAAAGGGTTGTAAAGTTCTTCTGAGGGAAGCTAATGGTACTTTTAATACAAAATATAATAATGAGGGTCCTCTTTAGTAAATTATGAAACTTCTAGCTCTTTTTTATGTGCAGTTTAGCTTTAACAAATTTTTAAAGCGCCTTTGTTGCTGATTATTATATTATTGCCACTTTAAAGGGTTGTAAAGTTCTTCTGAGGGAAGCTAATGGTACTTTTAATACAAAATATAATAATGAGGGTCCTCTTTAGTAAATTATGAAACTTCTAACTCTTTTTTATGTGCAGTTTAGCTTTAACAAATTTTTAAAGCGCCTTTGTTGCTGATTATCACATTATTGCCACTTTAAAGGGTTGTAAAGTTCTTCTGAGGGAAGCTAATGGTACTTTTATTACAAAATATAATAATGAGGGTCCTCTTTAGTAAATTATGAAACTTCTAGCTCTTTTTTATGTGCAGTTTAGCTTTAACAAATTTTTAAAGCGCCTTTGTTGCTGATTATTATATTATTGCCACTTTAAAGGGTTGTAAAGTTCTTCTGAGGGAAGCTAATGGTACTTTTAATGCAGAATATAATAATTAGAGTGCTTTTTAGTAAATTATGAAACTTCTAGCACTTTTTTATGTGTAGTTTAGCTGTAACAATTTTTTAAAGCGCCGTTGTTGCTGATTATCATATTATTGCCACTTTAAAGGGTTGTAAAGTTCTTCTGAGGGAAGCTAATGGTACTTTTAATACAAAATATAATAATGAGGGTCCTCTTTAGTAAATTATGAAACTTCTAGCTCTTTTTTATGTGCAGTTTAGCTTTAACAAATTTTTAAAGCGCCTTTGTTGCAGATTATCATATTATTGCCACTTTAAAGGGTCGTAAAGTTCTTCTGAGGGAAGCTAATGGTACTTTTAATGCAGAATATAATAATTAGAGTGCTTTTTAGTAAATTATGAAACTTCTAGCACTTTTTTATGTGTAGTTTAGCTGTAACAATTTTTTAAAGCGCCGTTGTTGCTGATTATCATATTATTGCCACTTTAAAGGGTTGTAAAGTTCTTCTGAGGGAAGCTAATGGTACTTTTAATACAAAATATAATAATGAGGGTCCTCTTTAGTAAATTATGAAACTTCTAGCTCTTTTTTATGTGTAGTTTAGCTGTAACAATTTTTTAAAGCGCCGTTGTTGCTGATTATCATATTATTGCCACTTTAAAGGGTTGTAAAGTTCTTCTGAGGGAAGCTAATGATACTTTTAATACAAAATATAATAATGAGGGTCCTCTTTAGTAAATTATGAAACTTCTAGCTCTTTTTTATGTGCAGTTTAGCTTTAACAAATTTTTAAAGCGCCTTTGTTGCTGATTATCACATTATTGCCACTTTAAAGGGTTGTAAAGTTCTTCTGAGGGAAGCTAATGGTACTTTTAATGCAGAATATAATAATTAGAGTGCTTTTTAGTAAATTATGAAACTTCTAGCACTTTTTTATGTGTAGTTTAGCTGTAACAATTTTTTAAAGCGCCGTTGTTGCTGATTATCATATTATTGCCACTTTAAAGGGTTGTAAAGTTCTTCTGAGGGAAGCTAATGGTACTTTTAATACAAAATATAATAATGAGGGTCCTCTTTAGTAAATTATGAAACTTCTAGCTCTTTTTTATGTGCAGTTTAGCTTTAACAATTTTTTAAAGCGCCTTTGTTACTGATTATCATATTATTGCCACTTTAAAGGGTTGTAAAGTTCTTCTGAGGGAAGCTAATGGTACTTTTAATACAGAATATAATAATTAGGATTCTTTTTAGTAAATTATAAAACTTCTAGCTCTTTTTTAAGTGCAGTTTAGCTTTAACAAATTTTTAAAGCGCCTTTGTTGCTGATTATTATATTATTGCCACTTTAAAGGGTTGTAAAGTTCTTCTGAGGGAAGCTAATGGTACTTTTAATACAAAATATAATAATGAGGGTCCTCTTTAGTAAATTATGAAACTTCTAGCTCTTTTTTATGTGCAGTTTAGCTTTAACAAATTTTTAAAGCGCCTTTGTTGCTGATTATTATATTATTGCCACTTTAAAGGGTTGTAAAGTTCTTCTGAGGGAAGCTAATGGTACTTTTAATACAAAATATAATAATGAGGGTCCTCTTTAGTAAATTATGAAACTTCTAACTCTTTTTTATGTGCAGTTTAGCTTTAACAAATTTTTAAAGCGCCTTTGTTGCTGATTATCACATTATTGCCACTTTAAAGGGTTGTAAAGTTCTTCTGAGGGAAGCTAATGGTACTTTTATTACAAAATATAATAATGAGGGTCCTCTTTAGTAAATTATGAAACTTCTAGCTCTTTTTTATGTGCAGTTTAGCTTTAACAAATTTTTAAAGCGCCTTTGTTGCTGATTATTATATTATTGCCACTTTAAAGGGTTGTAAAGTTCTTCTGAGGGAAGCTAATGGTACTTTTAATGCAGAATATAATAATTAGAGTGCTTTTTAGTAAATTATGAAACTTCTAGCACTTTTTTATGTGTAGTTTAGCTGTAACAATTTTTTAAAGCGCCGTTGTTGCTGATTATCATATTATTGCCACTTTAAAGGGTTGTAAAGTTCTTCTGAGGGAAGCTAATGGTACTTTTAATACAAAATATAATAATGAGGGTCCTCTTTAGTAAATTATGAAACTTCTAGCTCTTTTTTATGTGCAGTTTAGCTTTAACAAATTTTTAAAGCGCCTTTGTTGCAGATTATCATATTATTGCCACTTTAAAGGGTCGTAAAGTTCTTCTGAGGGAAGCTAATGGTACTTTTAATGCAGAATATAATAATTAGAGTGCTTTTTAGTAAATTATGAAACTTCTAGCACTTTTTTATGTGTAGTTTAGCTGTAACAATTTTTTAAAGCGCCGTTGTTGCTGATTATCATATTATTGCCACTTTAAAGGGTTGTAAAGTTCTTCTGAGGGAAGCTAATGGTACTTTTAATACAAAATATAATAATGAGGGTCCTCTTTAGTAAATTATGAAACTTCTAGCTCTTTTTTATGTGTAGTTTAGCTGTAACAATTTTTTAAAGCGCCGTTGTTGCTGATTATCATATTATTGCCACTTTAAAGGGTTGTAAAGTTCTTCTGAGGGAAGCTAATGATACTTTTAATACAAAATATAATAATGAGGGTCCTCTTTAGTAAATTATGAAACTTCTAGCTCTTTTTTATGTGCAGTTTAGCTTTAACAAATTTTTAAAGCGCCTTTGTTGCTGATTATCACATTATTGCCACTTTAAAGGGTTGTAAAGTTCTTCTGAGGGAAGCTAATGGTATCAAAATATAATAATGAGGGTCCTCTTTAGTAAATTATGAAACTTCTAGCTCTTTTTTATGTGCAGTTTAGCTTTAACAAATTTTTAAAGCGCCTTTGTTGCAGATTATTATATTATTGCCACTTTAAAGGGTTGTAAAGTTCTTCTGAGGGAAGCTAATGGTACTTTAATTACAGAATATCATAATTAGGGTCTTTTTAGTAAATTTTAAAATTTCTAGCTCTTTTTTATGTGGACTTTAGCTTTAACAATTTTTTAAACCACCATTGTACTAATTATCAAACTAGTGGCCACTTTAAAGGGTTGTAAAGTTCTTCTGAGGGAAGCTAATGGTACTTTTAATACAAAATATAATAATGAGGGTCCTCTTTAGTAAATTATGAAACTTCTAGCTCTTTTTTAAGTGCAGTTTAGCTTTAACAAATTTTTAAAGCGCCTTTGGTGCTGATTATCATATTATTGCCACTTTAAAGGGTTGTAAAGTTCTTCTGAGGGAAGCTAATGGTACTTTTAATAAAGAATATAATAATTAGGGTCCGCTTTAGTAAATTATGAAACTTCTAGCTCTTTTTTATGTGCAGTTTAGCTTTAAGAAATTTTTAAAGCGCCTTTGTTGCTGATTATCATATTATTGCCACTTTAAAGGGTTGTAGAGTTCTTCTGAGGGTACTTTTGAGGGCTAATGGTACTTTTATTATGAATATTATAACTAGGGTCTTTTTTATGTAAATTTTGAATTTTTTAACTCCTTTTCATGTGCACTTTAGCATTTTAAATTTTAAAAACACCGTTGAAGCTTAATATCTAACTAGTTGCTACTTTAAAGGGTTGTAAAGTTCTTCTGAGGGAAGTTAATGGTACTTTTAATACAGAATATAATAATTATGGTCTTTTTTATGTGCACTTTAGTATTAAAATTTTTTTAAAGCACTATTGTTGCTGTGTATCAAACTAGTTGCCATTTGAAAGGGTTGTAAAATTCTTCTGAGGAAAGGTAATGGTAGTTTTAATACATAGTATAATAATTTGAGTTCTTTTTGAAATTTCTAGCTCTTTTTTAAATCCAGTTTACAACTAATGATGGAACGTGTCGTTAAAATCACATTTCTAGGTAATCTCGATTCGTTTTGATTTTAATTGTCCTCGTAAAAATTTGCAACTTTGTATCCTTCTGGTATAGACTGTTGTTAATAAAGAAACTTAATCGAGTTTAAAAATCGATTGACACAAGTCAAAATTTGGAAATGATTTTTTTTTATTCAAACGAAGGTTCCGTTACATGCAGGAAGATTAAATAAATACCGCTAATTAAATTAAAATTAAATAGTTTTTGCAACTTTTCGATCGTATTAATTAGTGTAGTAAAACTTGTTTTTTGTGTATGAAATGTATTTTTTTTTGTAAATGTAACTTTTGAGTTTAAGAGAGCTGAAAATAATTTGGTATTATATTACAAGAGAAATCATACTCTGTTTTTTTTGAATATACGCTTCAACCACTAGCGGCGTATAACAACTTCTCATCTGTGGCTATACATTTCCCTTGTCCCTGCAGAATTTTTTTACCCACTCTCTAAACTAGAAAGAAATTTTTGAAATAATCTTTAAATTCTAAAGATAGTGTATATCTCATTTTTCTTCATGGACCCTTCACATTCACACTGTGAGTTACCAGGTACAATAAGGGGTCGCTGTTTTCTTAATTGACGTAAGAATTTCCACTTCTGCCTCCGGCATTACTAAAGGGATCCCCTATCCTTAAAGCTTCTAAAACTTTTTCATTTGATGCCTCTGGTAGTGTACAGTCTCTTCACGGATGGCTTCTATTTGACACCAATGTTTTCATTAACCCCCAATGCTCACCCTAACCCCTCCTCCACTTCTTCAACATCAACACCGATTTTTGTATATTAAATTATTTCGTGATTCTCACGTAGGAGGTTATTACTGTCGGTAAAGTCATCAATATTTTTCCAAACTTTAATTTGTTAATAAATATTTAACTTAATCAAGGTATAAGACGAAGATAACAATTTATTTTACTTATATACGTATAGTCTTTTGAATTAACTTAATTGAAGTTAACTGATGTTGGCTATTTAAAAAATAAATTGCAATTATACAGAAAGCCGCTGATATTTCTGTGTCTACTTGAATGTTTTATCTTTGAACGTTAAGTGGAATCGTCACCAAAAGAAATTACAAAATAGAGACAAAACTATTTTATATTGCTCGAGATGAATAAGGAGAAAATTTTTCTTTTTCCAGATTCAAATGTAAACGTTATCTATCATCGTGAATATACATTATATTATGTTTGTATACTGCACTCTCTGTTCGTCTCATTAACATATAATAAACATACTTAATTTGTATAAATAAAATTTTGTTAAGTCGTACCGACTGCGCCACAGTTATAATTCAACCCTCCAATCCAAAGGCACCGAGTAAACCGAACAGGCCCGGACGTATAGCGGTCATTTAAAGGGTTGTCAAATTCTTCTGAGGGATGTTAGTGGTACTTTTAATCCAGATTAACATAATTTGGGTCCTATTTAGTAAATTTTGAAATATCTAGGTCTTTTTTATGTGGACTTTAGCTTTAACAATTTTTTAAAGCACCATTGTTGCTGATTATCAAACTAGTTGCCACTTTAAAGGGTTGTTAAGTTCTTCTGAGGGAAGCTAATAATACTTTACTTACAGAATATCATACTTACGGTCTTTTTAGTAAATTTTGAAACTTCTAGCTCTTTTTTATGTGGACTTTAACTTTAACAATTTTTTTAAAGCACCATTGTTGCTGATTATCAAACTAATTGCCACTTTAAAGGGTTGTTAAGTTCTTCTGAGGGAAGCTAATGGTACTTTAATTACAGAATATAATAATGAGGGTCCTCTTTAGTAAATTATGAAACTTCTAGCTCTTTTTTATGTGGACTTTAGCTTTAACAATTTTTTAAACCACTATTGTACTAATTATCAAACTAGTGGCCACTTTAAAGGGTTGTTACGTTCTTCGGAGGGAAGCTAATGGTACTTTAATTACAGAATATCATAATTAGGGTCTTTTTAGTAAATTTTAAAATTTCTAGCTCTTTTTTATGTGGACTTTAGCTTTAACAATTTTTTAAACCACCATTGTACCAATTATCAAACTAGTTGCCACTTTAAAGGGTTGTTAAGGTCTTCTGAGGGAAGCTAATGGTACTTTAATTACAGAATATAATAATGAGGGTCCTCTTTAGTAAATTATGAAACTTCTAGCTCTTTTTTATGTGGACTTTAGCTTTAACAATTTTTTAAACCACTATTGTACTAATTATCAAACTAGTGGCCACTTTAAAGGGTTGTTACGTTCTTCGGAGGGAAGCTAATGGTACTTTAATTACAGAATATCATAATTAGGGTCTTTTTAGTAAATTTTAAAATTTCTAGCTCTTTTTTATGTGGACTTTAACTTTAACAATTTTTTTAAAGCACCATTGTTGCTGATTATCAAACTAGTTGCCACTTTAAAGGGTTGTTAAGTTCTTCTGAGGGAAGCTAATGGTACTTTAATTACAGAATATAATAATGAGGGTCCTCTTTAGTAAATTATGAAACTTCTAGCTCTTTTTTATGTGAACTTTAACTTTAACAATTTTTTTAAAGCACCATTGTTGCTGATTATCAAACTAGTTGCCACTTTAAAGGGTTGTTAAGTTCTTCTGAGGGAAGCTAATGGTACTTTAATTACAGAGTATCATAATTAGGGTCCTTTTAGTAAATTTTGAAAATTTCTAGCTCTTTTTTATGTGGACTTTAGCTTTAGCAATTTTTTAAAAGCACCATTGTTGCTGATTATCATACTAGTTGCCATTTTAAGGGTTGTAAAGTTCTTCTGTGGGAAGTTAATGGTACTTTTAATACAGATTATTATAATTAAGGTCTTTTTTAGTTAATTTGGAAATTTTTAGCTTTTGTTTATGTGCGTTTTAGCTTAAACAATTTTTTTAGTTTGTTAGTAAATGACGAGTAAAAATAACGGGCAAAGACGTACACCTGTCATAAACCAAAAATTGCTGAACCGATTTAGACAAAGTTTGGTTTTAGCCACTTCATCAAAATTTCGTTGACAAAATAAGCTTTTCAATTAAAATTGGTACATGGTGGCCCAAAATAATGGGCGCATTCCGGTAGCTTTTAGTTTTTGAAATTCAGCGTCTAATCGATGTCGATTTAACTAATTTTTATTTAATTGTAGGCATATTATCCACAAAGTAAAAGCTTAAAATTTAAAATTTAACGTCTATTAAGTATTTTTAAGTCGAATAAGAAGATATTTTATTTTATTTTTTATTAAAAACGATTTGTAGTGTTGTATCACGCGAGGTCTTGAAAAAAGAATGTATTCCACGAAATTTTCTCATCTAATCCTCTTATTTGCATTTTAAATCTTTTATTATAAAAGTTACAAACTATTTTATACAAGAAGGAAGGAAGAAGAAGAAAGAGAAGTGGTGTAATTAATTTTAGGTTGTTGAAAAACAAAATTCTAATTACATAAATAATGTCGGTTATTTTTCATTTTGACGTTTGTTGCTTTGGAATTTTAGCTACTAACTAACCAACTTATGGTCTTAAATTATTTTTGTGTGTCAGTACAATTTCAGTACCTACTACTGGTTTTGATTTGCGATGTCTGAAGTGATAATAATATACCGGGGAGCGTAAAATAGCCAAAAAGTCGAATGGACGCTCTTTTTGCGCCCGAAAAATAAAAAGAGGGCTTTTCTTCCATCACAACCACACCTTATGTAACTATAAAATGCCCAACCTATTTGAAAGAGTCAAAGTCATATATCATGTTACTAAAAGCCTAACCCATAGAGAGTAACTAACACTATGGTACATATGTAGATTGCGAATGACTATGAAGTAATAAATAATAATCCCCTCATTTTATAAATTGTGGGCAGAACAATGTATAATATTTTGTAAGAATCAACAAATGTTCAATTTCAACTTTATTCATTAAAATGGCCGTAATTATGAAAACATAAAGAAGACTCAATGGACTCTTTATGTCAACTTAACTCGTTTTTGAATTACAAATAACTTTGCATTCGCTTAAACCACTATAATTACGCCACCTTTGCGCCAATACAATTTTCATCACGTCGAAAAAGTTAACGAGAAACTCCGATGTGGCCATAACGTGACTTTTTCATATATTAATTATTTCATTTGCTAACAAACTCTGACTAAACCGCAAAATATGGAGCAAAATAGTTTCATCGGACAGCTATTTTTGCTTTCCAATTGTGCAAAAATATGCAGGGTTTTCTCATAAACTCTTGATATTTTTTCGGCTTAACCGGAAGCATTTTATATCTAAAATGGTGTCAAGTTATAAATATTTATTGGATTAAAATATGGGTCAACTTTGTATTTTAAATACAAAAGAATTTACAAATTTTTGAAATGTTGTTATTTAAAAAATTGTAACTCCGGTCCTGGAAAAAATTAACAAATGAAACAAGCGTCTTTCGATTAAGAACTATAATGTCTACAACATATCTGAAATTGAAAAAGACAAACTTAGCCGATCTTGATATATACAATTTCAAAGTTTTAATCAACAATTTTGGTCACCTGCTTAATGAAGTGATATTTTTCCGGATTAACCGGAAGCGTTTTTAATCCAAAATAGTGTCAAGTAATAAATATTTATTGTATTAATACGTGTGCCAACTTTTTAATTTAAATAAGTATACAAAAGATTTGATAAATTTCTGAAATTTTAGATTAAAAAAATCGTAACTCCGGTCCTGGAAAAAATTAACACATGAAACAAGCGTCGTTCGATTAAAAACTATAATTTCTACAACATATCTAAAATTGACAAAAACAGCCTTAGCCAATTTTGAGATATAACAATGTAAAAATTTTAACCAACTTAAGGCTTAAAGGTCGGCCGTTTTGAAACAATTTCAACAATTAATTTAATTAGCACTAAAGCCTTATCTTTTTTATACAGAATGTCGTTTTTAGATTTGCATAATAAAAATTACCGTGTAAGTTATCTTCAAAAAAACACGAAGTGGGACAAACGTTATACTGGCCGCCATTTTGAATTTTAAGATTTGAAAAAAAATCTATTTACTTACTTGAGGCTAATTTGTAGTAATTTATAGTAAGTTTAAATAATTTAGGCCTGAATTTACCAAAATACGCTCAAAATAACCCACTAATTTTGAGCCACCCTGTATATATTTTTGGACTCGAGGGACTTAAAATGTTGATAAATTAGCACAATTCTTGAAAATGTTCTTGCCATAATTTCATAACCTTTTTATAGGGCCAGTATGCAAATTCTCAGCTGATCATCAATTTATTTGGGGTTTTGGACAAAAAATGAAGTGAAATCTTTGTCCTAAAAGGAGAATTTATTAATAAATTCTTAACTAATTACTTAAAGATAAAAATTAGCGTAAAATTTTATTTTATGATCCATGAAAAAAGAGTTTGTGTGCTGATTGAGCGTTAAAGTTTCCCATCAGATAAAAATTTAAAGTCGATTTTAAATTAAATAAACTTAAATTTGGCCACAATACAACTTTTTCGTATGTGTTAAAACTCATTAACGCCCAAGCAATAATTTTCAAATTGTGCATTTCAAAAAAATGCAAAATTTGAAAATTTTTTTTTCAAAAAAATGCAAAGTTGCAAAAGGTCATAAAAATAAAAAGTGTCTGTCGTCATATGACGACGCCGTGCGTTAATGGGTTTTAAAGCAAGTTTTACAAGCTTTGAAAATTTTCAAAAATATACAGGGTGTTTCAATATAATTAAGAAACTTGGTCGCATTTCTGACTAAACCAGAATTTAAAATATACAGTGTTTGGTATCATTTGATAGCTAATTTTACAAGCTTTCGCAATTTTAAAAAACATACAGGGTGTTTCATTAAAAATAAAGAACGTGATGCCATTTCTATTAAAAATAAGAAAATTGCTGCCATTTCAGACTAAATAAGATGTTAACATAATTAGTATTTGGTATCGTCTAATAGGTAATTTTGCAAGCTTTCAAAATTTTAAAAAATATACAGGGTGTTTCATTAAAAATAAAGAACGTGATGCCATTTCTATTAAAAATAAGAAAATTGCTGTCATTTCAGACTAAATAAGATGTTAACATAATTAGTATTTGGTATCGTCTATAGGTATTTTTGCAAGCTTTCAAAATTTTAAAAAATATACAGGGTGTTTCATTAAAAATAAAGAACGTGATGCCATTTCTATTAAATATAAGAAAATTGCTGTCATTTCAGACTAAATAAGATGTTAACATAATTAGTATTTGGTATCGTCTAATAGGTAATTTTGCAAGCTTTCAAAATTTTGAACAATATACAGGGTGTTTCATTAAAAATAAGAAACTTTGGTTTGGTATCATCTCATAGGTAATTTTGCTGAAGTGGCTCTAAACAAATTTTATGAAAATCGTAATGGACTTATACAGACAACCTGTTTGATTGCGTTTTTAGACTCAAAGGGACTCAAAATGTCTGAAAATTAAATAAAAAAATTTGTTCTCGCTCATTACCTTTTCTAAGTATACGAAGTATGTGAAGAATAAAAAAAAAGTTTCTTTTTGGCTAGTAAAAGAAATGATTTTTCTTTTTGTGCGTAATTATGTTTAGGAAATTTTATGGCCTGCACCTCCGCATTGTGTGTATGAATGTATTCCATACGTATTGGTAATACTTAGGTATATGCAAGTGCAATGTAGTTATAATAAGCAATAACTTAAGCAGTTTTTGTAAGTGTCGTGTTGTTTTGGCGTCTTGTAAATTATGGGACAGATTTATTCGCGTGGTTTTCATTCCCGAATGACAAATGGCTTAGTGGTAAGGTACACGGTTGCCCCCTTACGTACAATATCAAACTCGAGTCTTTTATGTTCGCCTACTGTGGGGTGTGTGTGTGTGAGTGCCTTTGACACTCTCTTATAAATCGTGGCATTTTTTTTAAATTGACAAAAGTAGGTAAATTAATACATAACAGTTAATTAAACATGTAAAAGAAATAAACAAACAACACTTTTGTGCTTATATTCGCGTATCATGTAAACACATGTAGTTTCCACTCGAATGCCTCTCAAACTTCGGTTCGCTAACTCGCTTCAACATTATGTTAATCTAAGCTCAAAAGTTACCGAACATTTTTTGTTATTTTGAAAATTGGTTACTTAGCAGTCTTTACTCATAGGTAAAGATTTTTCCCACACTTTTTTTTTCTTTTCTTTAAGACGGAAACTTACTTTTTTATCTCCCGCATTCATCGAATAACTTTTTTATAAAATATTCAAAGAATTAATTTTCAAGGGCGCCCTGTAAAGTCGTGTCGCCCGTGTACCGACTATAGTAATTTGTCGACCTTGCATTTCACTTCATCCACCTTTAAATGAAAATGTGAAGCTTCCATACATAAATTTACCTCCCGGCTATGGATAAGAGTTGTTTGTGAATCTCATTATTTCAACTGCAATCCCACACGGGTTCGCTTTGGATCCTTTTTGTTTTAATTCTGGTTAAAGAAATATCCAAGACGTGTGGCTCAAAGGTCTAGGTAGTATTAGAGCAGGTTAAGCCGAACTGGCAGCTAAGGTTGACTCACGACAGAAGACTTGGCTTCAGATCTTTAGACCTGCTAGTCTTGTCTAGCCCTGAAGGAAGATTAATAACTAATAAGTCTTGGAGGTATCTTCTACTAGATCGCTAGTATTCTATGTCCCTGAGAAGTTTGATTTTCACTTCTTCAGGCGTCGTTTGAGCCAGCCTCAAGTATTTCATCCTAAGCCGAGCTAATGCATCGCAATTGCAGAAAAGGTGTTCGGCAGATTCGATCTCCGATTCACAGAGTCTGCATATTATGTCACTATCATCCAGTCTCAGTTTCTTAAGCTGGTACCTTACTGGGCAGTGTCCAGTAAACAGACCCGTGATGAGTCTGATTTCGTTCTTTAATAATAGAAGAAGCTTTTTAGCATTCGTGGTCGAGTACTCAATGAATTTCTTCCACTGTCTTTGTCCTGGTACGTTGTTCCAGTGAGAATTTTTGTTTTAAGTTTCCCATTCCTTCATGTCCTGGCACCCAATGAAGGTCCACTTTGTTGCCCATTGCCAGAGTTTTGAGGGATTGTCTGCATTCCAATGGATAAGGACTCAAAGCTATTGACTTTGGGTGCCTTTATCGCAGCTTGGCTGTCAGTCATTATGTAGATTCTTTTCCCTTTAAATTCCTGCGTAGTTCCTAAGGCTATTGATGCCCTATATTTTGGGCCATATATGCCTATACCTGTTCCCTGTTTAGTTTTAGATCCATCTGCATACCAGAAGGAGGAGTTTCGTTACAGTTGTATTGATTGACTTCTTCTTCTAACAGTGTCTGGAAGTCAAACACTCTTGAAATGATATTCAAAGGTTTTTCGAACAATTCCAACTGTAGAAAGTCCATGATCTTTAGACGACCTGATGGTTATTGGTAACTGAGCGTGATGGTAGTTTCATTCATCTTTTGATACACGAGTCGACTTTTGGATTCGAAAAGAATGCCAAATTTTAAAAAATTAAAAATTCTTGCTTTCCGCCTCCCCTCATTTCTTTATACTAAAACCCCTTATTTGGTTTTTAAAAGAAAATTATTAACCGTTGGTATACATATACCTTATGTTTATTTTAATTCATCACATAAGTTAATTGAGGTCTAGAGGTTGATGGTTTCTCTATTCACATCGAAAGCTTTTAAAATTACAGGGTGTTTTTATTATTATTTAAATGCATTTTAAAATTTATTTAAGGTATAGGTAAATAAAGTGCAAGACACATGATAAATAAAGGGGCGTATTTTAATCATTTGGCAACATTGCTAAGCGAATTTTAATGTTTTTCACTTACCAACCGACCCCGGTCTTTAACCTCATACCACAACTGATTAATCCTTATAAGCTTTACTTACTATAAAAATTTGCAAATAAGAATTTTAATTTTTTATCCAATTTTGATTGACATTTTGTGAATTTAAAGAGGCGAGTGGAACGCGCGAGTTTACAATTTTTCGCGAAATTTTCTCCCAACAACCCATAAGAAGAGACGAGATTTGAGCACACATTTTTTTTCTAATTACATAAATTAAATAATTAATAAAATATCTTAATTACGTTGTAAATGCGACTTTATTGCAAAATTGTGTAATAAATCTTAGTCACGCTTTTAATTAATTAATGGTTAATTTATAGCGATTGTTAGTCAGATTTATTATACTTATAATGTTGGTTTATCTAACTCTTTTTATTATTAACTTAGATACACTTTTAAAGTTTTTTCATTACTAAAGAAGTTGGCCGCGTTATACAGGATGTTCATCTTACATCGTCTATTTTATAAAGGCGACTATAACTCGTTTTTTTCTGATGAAACACTCTGTATATTATTATATCTATAGACTCTTCTATTAGTGACCTATAAGCTCATGTTAAATTTTTTAAATTTGTTGGCAACGTTGCCAAGTTATTAATTTTTTAATTAATAAAATGCCTACTGAAAGCATTGCTTTATAAAAACGACTGTAACTCGTTATTTACTAATGGAACACCCTGTATATTTTTAATTATTTAGACTCTTCTGTTAGTGACCTATAAGCTCTTGTTAAATTTTTTAAATTTGTTCGCAACGTTGCCAAGTTATTAATATTTTAATTAATAAAATGCCCACTGAAAGCATTGCTTTATAAAGACGACTGTAACTCGTTACAGTTTTTATTAAGTTAATTATAATTACTAATGGAACATTCTGTATATTTTTATATATTTTAACTCTTCTATTAGTGACCTATAAGGTCATGTTAAAATTTCTTAATTTTGTCGCGACGTTGCCAAGTTATTAATTTTTTAATTAATAAAATGCCTACTGGAAGTACTGTTTTATAAAGACGACTGTAAATCGTTATTTACTAATGGAACATCCAGTATATTTTAATGTATTTTGACTCTTCTATTAGTGACCTATAAGCTCTTGTTAAATTTTTTAAATTTGTTCGCAACGTTGCCAAGTTATTAATATTTTAATTAATAAAATGCCCACTGAAAGCATTGCTTTATAAAGACGACTGTAACTCGTTACAGTTTTTATTAAGTTAATTATAATTACTAATGGAACATTCTGTATATTTTTATATATTTTAACTCTTCTATTAGTGACCTATAAGGTCATGTTAAAATTTCTTAATTTTGTTGCGACGTTGCCAAGTTATTAATTTTTTAATTAATAAAATGCCTACTGGAAGTACTGTTTTATAAAGACGACTGTAAATCGTTATTTACTAATGGAACATCCTGTATATTTTAATGTATTTTGACTCTTCTATTAGTGACCTATAAGCTCATGTTAAGATTTTTTAATTTTTTCGCGACGTTGCCAAGCTATTACTTTTTTAATTTGGAAAATGTCTACTGGAAGTACTGTTTTATAAAGACGACTGTAACTCGTTATTTACTAATGGAACATTCTGTATATTTTTATATATTTTAACTCTTCTATTAGTGACCTATAAGGTCATGTTAAAATTTCTTAATTTTGTCGCGACGTTGCCAAGTTATTAATTTTTTAATTTCTAAAATGCCTACTGGAAGTACTGCTTTATAAAGACGACTGTAACTCGTTATTTACTAATGGAACATCCTGTATATTTTAATGTATTTTGACTCTTCTATTAGTGACCTATAAGCTCATTTTAAATGTTCGTAATTTTTTGGCGACGTTGCCAAGTTATTAATTTTTTATTTTAGAACATGCCTACTGAAAACATGCTTTATAAAGACGGCTGTAGCTTGTTTAAGCCCCCTGTATATTTTCATATATTTTGACTTGGTTTTTTTCACCCGCTCCTATTAAGGTTTATTAATTTTTTCACGACCGACGTTGCCAATTTATTAATTTCTTTGTTGCAACGCCAAAAGAGATATTTAAGACGGATATCCTCAAATTGATTCACCCTGTATATAGGAAAATTAACTGTTTGTTAATTTTACGTGGGGGGAAAATTTATTAAAATTTCAATTAAATTTGCATGAATATTATAATTTTTGCATAATTGTAAGGTCGCATTCGTTTTATGACAAGAAATTAATTTTTCACACTGACGTGTACAGACGTATCATAACTTACAATTATTTTTATATTAAAAACATTTCTAATAATAATTATATACTTTTAAACGCATTTTTAGCACTTAATTACATAGAAAAAAATGTTATTTTAAGGTCAGTTCTATAATGTTAATAGTGCCCCCTTTTTTTATAAATCCATAAGTGCATTTACATAACTTACATCTCACCCATAACAGTACTATTAAACAATAAATAATAATAACTTTATTAAAATGTAGAAAGTTATTTAAATACGAGGGTTTTTCAAAAAGTTGCTAAACGGAAAGGAACATCAGTGGTGGTCTATAGCGTGACATCCCTTTAAAACATTATCAGATGTAGGTTGAAAGTTAAATTAATAATAGTCAAATTTAATTAAAAGTTTTAAACCGATTATTAAATAATTTTTTTTGTTATAAAGTCGTTGAACTAAAATTATATTGCGTGTAAAATTGTTATTAAATATATCATATAGGAAAAAATATGCGTATTGTAAAATATACTAAACGTTCCACACATAGCTAAAGATTGAGTGCCGACCTAATGATTAAAAAGTAATAATAAAAATTACAGCTTCTATTTAAGTGAATAAATAGTAAAGAATTTTATTTTTTTTTATATTAACAATCGTTAATCTTGGGTTAGCTGTAAATGCTTTTCTATTATTTTTTTTAATAAATGGTTTTTGAGAAAAGTTTTGTCCTTGTTGAAGTAATCATTTTACTTCATAGAGGAAACAATACATTTACAAAAAAAAACTTTTGAACTACAACCAGCGGTTGGAGTAATCAGAATAATAGGATGGTATGGAGTACAATTGAGCCTAGTGCTTATAAGTTTTGCTTGTTTTTTAATAATAGATTAATTAAAAAACTTTATGAAGAAAAGTTGTAGATTTTGAAGTTATCTTTAACTTTTATTAAGAATATTTTAATGTAGAACCAATGGTTAAGATAATGGGGGACTTGGAGTGCAAATAAAACCATACTGACTACTTCCGTCCAGTCTCTGCTTTGAGGTTTTCAATTTTCTTCTGCAACTATTTATTTAGATCATGGAATAATTAAAAAACTTTTTAAAGAAAAGTTGTAGATTATAAAGTTATCTTTAACTTTTATTAAGAATATTTTAATGTAGAACCAATGGTTAAGATAATGGGGGACTTGGAGTGCAAATAAAACCATACTGACTACTTCCGTCCAGTCTCTGCTTTGAGGTTTTCAATTTTCTTCTGCAACTATTTATTTAGATCATGGAATAATTAAAAAACTTTTTAAAGAAAAGTTGTAGATTATAAAGTTATCTTTAACTTTTATTAAGAATATTTTAATGTAGAACCAATGGTTAAGATAATGGGGGACTTGGAGTGCAAATAAAACCATACTGACTACTTCCGTCCAGTCTCTGCTTAGAGGTTTTTAATTTTCTTCTGCAACTATTTAGATCATGGAATAATTAAAAAACTTTTCAAAGAAAAGTTGTAGATTATAAAGTTATCTTTAACTTTTATTAAGAATATTTTAATGTAGAACCAATGGTTAAGATAATGGGGGACTTGGAGTGCAAATAAAACCATACTGACTACTTCCGTCCAGTCTCTGCTTAGAGGTTTTTAATTTTCTTCTGCAACTATTTAGATCATGGAATAATTAAAAAACTTTTTAAAGAAAAGTTGTAGATTATAAAGTTATCTTTAACTTTTATTAAGAATATTTTAATGTAGAACCAATGGTTAAGATAATAGGGGACTTGGAGTGCAAATAAAACCATACTGACTACCCCCGTCCAGTCTCTGCTTTGAGGTTTTCAATTTTCTTCTGCAACTATTTATTTAGATCATGGAATAATTAAAAAACTTTTTAAAGAAAAGTTGTAGATTATAAAGTTATCTTTAACTTTTATTAAGAATATTTTAATGTAGAACCAATGGTTAAGATAATAGGGGACTTGGAGTGCAAATAAAACCATACTGACTACTTCCGTCCAGTCTCTGCTTAGAGGTTTTTAATTTTCTTCTGCAACTATTTAGATCATGGAATAATTAAAAAACTTTTTAAAGAAAAGTTGTAGATTATAAAGTTATCTTTAACTTTTATTAAGAATATTTTAATGTAGAACCAATGGTTAAGATAATGGGGGACTTGGAGTGCAAATAAAACCATACTGACTACCCCCGTCCAGTCTCTGCTTTGAGGTTTTCAATTTTCTTCTGCAACTATTTATTTAGATCATGGAATAATTAAAAAACTTTTTAAAGAAAAGTTGTAGATTATAAAGTTAGCTTTAACTTTTATTAAGAATATTTTAATGTAGAACCAATGGTTAAGATAATGGGGGACTTGGAGTGCAAATAAAACCATACTGACTACCCCCGTCCAGTCTCTGCTTTGAGGTTTTTAATTTTCTTCTGCAACTATTTAGATCATGGAATAATTAAAAAACTTTTTAAAGAAAAGTTGTAGATTATAAAGTTATCTTTAACTTTTATTAAGAATATTTTAATGTAGAACCAATGGTTAAGATAATAGGGGACTTGGAGTGCAAATAAAACCATACTGACTACCCCCGTCCAGTCTCTGCTTTGAGGTTTTCAATTTTCTTCTGCAACTATTTATTTAGATCATGGAATAATTAAAAAACTTTTTAAAGAAAAGTTGTAGATTATAAAGTTATCTTTAACTTTTATTAAGAATATTTTAATGTAGAACCAATGGTTAAGATAATGGGGGACTTGGAGTGCAAATAAAACCATACTGACTACCCCCGTCCAGTCTCTGCTTTGAGGTTTTTAATTTTCTTCTGCAACTATTTAGATCATGGAATAATTAAAAAACTTTTTAAAGAAAAGTTGTAGATTATAAAGTTATCTTTAACTTTTATTAAGAATATTTTAATGTAGAACCAATGGTTAAGATAATGGGGGACTTGGAGTGCAAATAAAACCATACGACTACCCCCGTCCAGTCTCTGCTTTGAGGTTTTTAATTTTCTTCTGCAACTATTTATCATGGAATAATTAAAAAACTTTTTAAAGAAAAGTTGTAGATTATAAAGTTATCTTTAACTTTTATTTAGAATATTTTAATGTAGAACCAATGGTTAAGATAATAGGGGACTTGGAGTGCAAATAAAACCATACTGACTACCCCCGTCCAGTCTCTGCTTTGAGGTTTTCAATTTTCTTCTGCAACTATTTATTTAGATCATGGAATAATTAAAAAACTTTTTAAAGAAAAGTTGTAGATTATAAAGTTATCTTTAACTTTTATTTAGAATATTTTAATGTAGAACCAATGGTTAAGATAATAGGGGACTTGGAGTGCAAATAAAACCATACTGACTACCCCCGTCCAGTCTCTGCTTTGAGGTTTTCAATTTTCTTCTGCAACTATTTATTTAGATCATGGAATAATTAAAAAACTTTTTAAAGAAAAGTTGTAGATTATAAAGTTATCTTTAACTTTTATTAAGAATATTTTAATGTAGAACCAATGGTTAAGATAATGGGGGACTTGGAGTGCAAATAAAACCATACTGACTACCCCCGTCCAGTCTCTGCTTTGAGGTTTTTAATTTTCTTCTGCAACTATTTAGATCATGGAATAATTAAAAAACTTTTTAAAGAAAAGTTGTAGATTATAAAGTTATCTTTAACTTTTATTAAGAATATTTTAATGTAGAACCAATGGTTAAGATAATGGGGGACTTGGAGTGCAAATAAAACCATACGACTACCCCCGTCCAGTCTCTGCTTTGAGGTTTTTAATTTTCTTCTGCAACTATTTATCATGGAATAATTAAAAAACTTTTTAAAGAAAAGTTGTAGATTATAAAGTTATCTTTAACTTTTATTTAGAATATTTTAATGTAGAACCAATGGTTAAGATAATAGGGGACTTGGAGTGCAAATAAAACCATACTGACTACCCCCGTCCAGTCTCTGCTTTGAGGTTTTCAATTTTCTTCTGCAACTATTTATTTAGATCATGGAATAATTAAAAAACTTTTTAAAGAAAAGTTGTAGATTATAAAGTTATCTTTAACTTTTATTAAGAATATTTTAATGTAGAACCAATGGTTAAGATAATAGGGGACTTGGAGTGCAAATAAAACCATACTGACTACCCCCGTCCAGTCTCTGCTTTGAGGTTTTTAATTTTCTTCTGCAACTATTTAGATCATGGAATAATTAAAAAACTTTTTAAAGAAAAGTTGTAGATTATAAAGTTAGCTTTAACTTTTATTAAGAATATTTTAATGTAGAACCAATGGTTAAGATAATGGGGGACTTGGAGTGCAAATAAAACCATACTGACTACCCCCGTCCAGTCTCTGCTTTGAGGTTTTCAATTTTCTTCTGCAACTATTTATTTAGATCATGGAATAATTAAAAAACTTTTTAAAGAAAAGTTGTAGATTATAAAGTTAGCTTTAACTTTTATTAAGAATATTATAATGTAGAACCAATGGTTAAGATAATGGGGGACTTGGAGTGCAAATAAAACCATACTGACTACCCCCGTCCAGTCTCTGCTTTGAGGTTTTTAATTTTCTTCTGCAACTATTTAGATCATGGAATAATTAAAAAACTTTTTAAAGAAAAGTTGTAGATTATAAAGTTATCTTTAACTTTTATTAAGAATATTTTAATGTAGAACCAATGGTTAAGATAATGGGGGACTTGGAGTGCAAATAAAACCATACTGACTACCCCCGTCCAGTCTCTGCTTTGAGGTTTTCAATTTTCTTCTGCAACTATTTATTTAGATCATGGAATAATTAAAAAACTTTTTAAAGAAAAGTTGTAGATTATAAAGTTAGCTTTAACTTTTATTAAGAATATTATAATGTAGAACCAATGGTTAAGATAATGGGGGACTTGGAGTGCAAATAAAACCATACTGACTACCCCCGTCCAGTCTCTGCTTTGAGGTTTTTAATTTTCTTCTGCAACTATTTAGATCATGGAATAATTAAAAAACTTTTTAAAGAAAAGTTGTAGATTATAAAGTTATCTTTAACTTTTATTAAGAATATTTTAATGTAGAACCAATGGTTAAGATAATGGGGGACTTGGAGTGCAAATAAAACCATACTGACTACCCCCGTCCAGTCTCTGCTTTGAGGTTTTCAATTTTCTTCTGCAACTATTTATTTAGATCATGGAATAATTAAAAAACTTTTTAAAGAAAAGTTGTAGATTATAAAGTTAGCTTTAACTTTTATTAAGAATATTATAATGTAGAACCAATGGTTAAGATAATGGGGGACTTGGAGTGCAAATAAAACCATACTGACTACCCCCGTCCAGTCTCTGCTTTGAGGTTTTTAATTTTCTTCTGCAACTATTTAGATCATGGAATAATTAAAAAACTTTTTAAAGAAAAGTTGTAGATTATAAAGTTATCTTTAACTTTTATTAAGAATATTTTAATGTAGAACCAATGGTTAAGATAATGGGGGACTTGGAGTGCAAATAAAACCATACTGACTACTTCCGTCCAGTCTCTGCTTAGAGGTTTTTAATTTTCTTCTGCAACTATTTAGATCATGGAATAATTAAAAAACTTTTTAAAGAAAAGTTGTAGATTATAAAGTTATCTTTAACTTTTATTAAGAATATTTTAATGTAGAACCAATGGTTAAGATAATGGGGGACTTGGAGTGCAAATAAAACCATACTGACTACCCCCGTCCAGTCTCTGCTTTGAGGTTTTTAATTTTCTTCTGCAACTATTTAGATCATGGAATAATTTAAAAACTTTTTAAAGAAAAGTTGTAGATTATAAAGTTATCTTTAACTTTTATTAAGAATATTTTAATGTAGAACCAATGGTTAAGATAATAGGGGACTTGGAGTGCAAATAAAACCATACTGACTACCCCCGTCCAGTCTCTGCTTTGAGGTTTTCAATTTTCTTCTGCAACTATTTATTTAGATCATGGAATAATTAAAAAACTTTTTAAAGAAAAGTTGTAGATTATAAAGTTATCTTTAACTTTTATTAAGAATATTTTAATGTAGAACCAATGGTTAAGATAATGGGGGACTTGGAGTGCAAATAAAACCATACTGACTACCCCCGTCCAGTCTCTGCTTTGAGGTTTTTAATTTTCTTCTGCAACTATTTAGATCATGGAATAATTAAAAAACTTTTTAAAGAAAAGTTGTAGATTATAAAGTTATCTTTAACTTTTATTAAGAATATTTTAATGTAGAACCAATGGTTAAGATAATGGGGGACTTGGAGTGCAAATAAAACCATACGACTACCCCCGTCCAGTCTCTGCTTTGAGGTTTTTAATTTTCTTCTGCAACTATTTATCATGGAATAATTAAAAAACTTTTTAAAGAAAAGTTGTAGATTATAAAGTTATCTTTAACTTTTATTTAGAATATTTTAATGTAGAACCAATGGTTAAGATAATAGGGGACTTGGAGTGCAAATAAAACCATACTGACTACCCCCGTCCAGTCTCTGCTTTGAGGTTTTCAATTTTCTTCTGCAACTATTTATTTAGATCATGGAATAATTAAAAAACTTTTTAAAGAAAAGTTGTAGATTATAAAGTTATCTTTAACTTTTATTAAGAATATTTTAATGTAGAACCAATGGTTAAGATAATAGGGGACTTGGAGTGCAAATAAAACCATACTGACTACCCCCGTCCAGTCTCTGCTTTGAGGTTTTTAATTTTCTTCTGCAACTATTTAGATCATGGAATAATTAAAAAACTTTTTAAAGAAAAGTTGTAGATTATAAAGTTATCTTTAACTTTTATTAAGAATATTTTAATGTAGAACCAATGGTTAAGATAATGGGGGACTTGGAGTGCAAATAAAACCATACTGACTACCCCCGTCCAGTCTCTGCTTTGAGGTTTTTAATTTTCTTCTGCAACTATTTAGATCATGGAATAATTAAAAAACTTTTTAAAGAAAAGTTGTAGATTATAAAGTTATCTTTAACTTTTATTAAGAATATTTTAATGTAGAACCAATGGTTAAGATAATAGGCGCCTTGGAGGACAAATAAAACCATACCGATTACCCACCCAGTCACTGCTTTGAAGTTTTAAATTTTCTTCTGCAACTATTTAAATAATGGAAGAATAAAAAAACTTTATTAAGAGAAGTTGTAGAGTACGAAATTATCTTCAATTTTTGTTAACAATATTTTAATGGCAATCCAACGGTTAATACAGTAGGAGGCTTTGAGTTAATACTAAACTTGTTTTCCATAACTTTATTCTAAGCGGAGTTCAGATCTCGGAGCATATTTTACTGCTTATTTCAAGTTTTAATTCTAGAGGTGTAAATTTACTTTCTCTCAAAAACTCCGAAACAATACTTGTGGCTAAAATTTTTGCATTTTTTAAAGTCTAAAGTGTCAAAACTTTTAACATAATATAATTACGAACTTAATTTATTTAATATAATGAGTCAGAGAGGAATATTTTTTTTGTGGAAAAGAAATATTTTTATTTGTTCTTTTTATTCGTAAGTTGTAAGCATATAATTCGAATTGGCTTGCAAAATTAGTCCTTAATCCATTTCGTTCCGCTGTAAATTTGCCTTCAGCACAACTCGTCCTCGACGAATTGTTTCTGACAAATTCATAGTCTGTGTGGTAAAAAAGTTGACTTCAATATTTTTTTTTAACAAACCTGATTAATTTGACGTGGACGTATTTAAATTTTTTTTAAAATATTTTTTTTTGTTGCAGGTAAGGCTTTCTTTTATCGTCTCTCTTGAGAAAATTTCTTAAAGGTAAGATTTGTGTGTAATTTCGTGTGTGAGCTGTGTCTAAATGTGTAGAAATCGAACAGAGACATATAAAACCAGTATTGGTTATGATGATGAAGAAGAGGTTAAAAAAAACAATTTTAAAGCTGCCAAAAATACAAAAAGAATATTTTAACATGGCCAGGACACTTACGGTTCAGAATAAGCGCCTACTACCGCAACACATGAACATGACAGCTTACCAGAGTGGTCCAGTTGTCCAGATAACTTATCTTAATGTTGTCTAAGCTTCCGCTTACTTACTTTATTATGTTCAACTACTTCTTGCAATTCTTATTATAATGTGCCTCAATATAGATACAAACATGGTGTGAGAGGGTTTCTGAAGCCTTTGGTATGTCTTGTGTGTGCATTTTTATTTAAAAATTGTATTAAATTGCATCTGTTGTATAATTCATCTATCCCTTTAGGTTAAATTGACAAATTGCCTTTTTTTACTAATTAACTTTTTTTTCTTAAATTTAATATTCGTGCCTTTTTCGACGCGAAGCAGCACCGACTGCTTTCACATCCTGTTCCTCATGCACTTGCACTTACGTTAGGATCAGTAGCGTAGCTCGGTCCTGATAGACCCGAACACAAACTCTTCGTTAGTTATTTATCAGTAAATTACCAAGAACACCAAAGGACCTAGAATTAGACATAACCGGAAATAGGGCCCACTTTCTTATTTTAAATGCAATGCTCAAAAATAGCTATTTAACACCCACGAAAAAGTCCCCTTATAACCACATCGAAGTTTTTTAAGTATCGTCGAGTTAGAACGAGCACGGGACCTATGAGTTTGGGATTTCCAAGCGTCAGAACCGCAAAAAAGAACTTTAAAATCAAGATTTATGCACTTTCGTTTCGTTTTTCTATCATAACTTGGAAACTAAATTTTTCATGAAAATATTGCACTGAAGTAATTTGTAGATAATTAAATTAGCTACAACTGTTATTTGAAACACTTTTTGCTATAATTACTAATTTTGGATTTACAAGCGTAGGAACCGAAAAAAGAACATTAAAATCAAGATTTATGCACTTTCGTTTCGTTTTTCTATCATAACTTGGAAACTAAATTTTTCATGAAAATATTGCCCTGAAGTAATTTGTAGATAATTAAATTAGCTACAACTGTTATTTGAAACACTTTTTGCTATAATTACTAATTTTGGATTTACAAGCGTAGGAACCGAAAAAAGAACATTAAAATCAAGATTTATACACTTTCGTTTCGTTTTTCTATCATAACTTGGAAACTAAATTTTTCATGAAAATATTGCACTGAAGTAATTTGTAGATAATTAAATTAGCTACAACTATTATTTGAAACACTTTTTGCTATAATTACTAATTTTGGATTTACAAGCGTAGGAACCGAAAAAAGAACTTTAAAATCAAGATTTATGCACTTTCGTTTCGTTTTTCTATCATAACTTGGAAACTAAATTTTTCTAGAAATATTGCACTGAAGTAATTTGTAGATAATTAAATTAGCTACAACTATTATTTGAAACACTTTTTGCTATAATTACTAATTTTGGATTTACAAGCGTAGGAACCGAAAAAAGAACATTAAAATCAAGATTTATGCACTTTCGTTTCGTTTTTCTATCATAACTTGGAAACTAAATTTTTCATGAAAATATTGCCCTGAAGTAATTTGTAGATAATTAAATTAGCTACAACTGTTATTTGAAACACTTTTTGCTATAATTACTAATTTTGGATTTACAAGCGTAGGAACCGAAAAAAGAACATTAAAATCAAGATTTATACACTTTCGTTTCGTTTTTCTATCATAACTTAGAAACTAAATTTTTCATGAAAATATTGCACTGAAGTAATCTGTAGATAATTAAATTAGCTACAACTATTATTTGAAACACTTTTTGCTATAATTACTAATTTTGGATTTACAAGCATAGGAACCAAAAAAAGAACTTTAAAATCAAGATTTATACACTTTCGTTTCGTTTTTCTATCATAACTTGGAAAGTAAATTTTTCTAGAAATATTGCACTGAAGTAATTTGTAGATAATTAAATTAGCTACAACTATTATTTGAAACACTTTTTGCTATAATTACTAATTTTGGATTTACAAGCATAGGAACCGAAAAAAGAACTTTAAAATCAAGATTTATACACTTTTGTTTCGTTTTTCTATCATAACTTGGAAAGTAAATTTTTCTAGAAATATTGCACTGAAGTAATTTGTAGATAATTAAATTAGCTACAACTATTATTTGAAACACTTTTTGCTATAATAACTAATTTGGGATTTACAAGCGGAGGAACCGAAATAAGAACTTTAAAATCGAGTGCGCGACGTTAAAGCTTAGATTCCCGTGCTTTTGCTCCTTGAGTTGATTTTGTACTAGCAAGTTAGTACGATATTGAATCCTTGTAAAACGGCCCTTAGTGATAGGTTCTTAATACTCCCGAAAAAGTTCCCTTATGGTTTTATCGGAGTTGTTTAAGTATCATCGGTTTGGGACGATCTGGGTACTCTTGAGCCCCATCGCTTTGCCGTTTATACGCCGCTGGTTATAATATAGCGCAAGAATCGTGTATTAATTTAATGTTTTATTGACATTTAACATTCAAGTGCAAATTAAGAGTTTAAAAACTATAATTTAATTATTAAAATAGACCATTACCAGGTTAATAATTATAGTTATTGTAAGCTTAAAAGGATAATTAAAACTAAGGTTATAAATTAAAATAAAATTTTTTTAATAATTATTTAAACAAATTCGAACTTCGTTACCAAGTCATTATGTTTTTAAGTTTACGGATGGTTGAGTCGAGGAAATGGCAGTATCTATTTCCAATCTTAAGTTTTAAAGGGTTTTAGATATACCTCTAGTCAAAGATTATAATCTCACGTTACAGAAAATAGACTAAGATCTGATAAAAACATCACTTTAGACAAGTTGTAGGGAATCAAAATCTTTTTTAAAAAACATCAAGTGTCGGAGGAATAGTTCACATAAGGATTTTTCATAAATATTTATATTTAATTGGGTGTCGTGATTCTGACTTGTTATTTTAAATTTGTTGGCACGCAAAATTATTTTTTTTGGTTAAATTTTTGCAGTAATTTGCATGTTTTAAGCATTGTATTTTAAATTTTAATAATTAAAGAGAATAATTACGTGAAAATTTTTACAAATATATGGTAAATTGATGCAGAAGAAATTTTTCGATGCACATTTTTGTTGTTTGCGTTTATAAATGAATTAGTAAAGATGATAAACTTGTAGAGGAATTTTGCAAAATTTTTCTTTTGAGCTCTAATATTTGTATACCTTGTATAAATGTTTGAAATACCTCAAAATTAATTTTTGTTTGAATTTATTATAATTATTAATTAGAGATGCGTTTGTGTACGATAAATCTGTCAAATGTGGGATTTTTCGAAAAAACAAAAATTTTTGCACATTTTAATAGTTGAGCGATAGCAGGCGGTTGATTAGAAAGACATTCTATAGAAATTTATTGTTTAAAATTATTCTAAAGACGTATTTTTTTCATAAAATATCCATATCTTTATTAATAGGATGCTTCATGTAGGATTTTCTGCATATTTCTTTTGTTATTTCACAATTACGTGGAAACTTTTGCTATAACTCTGAAACTAAACTTTTCAGAAAAATCTTCTCTTAAGATAATTTGTAGATAATTAAATTAGCTACAACTATTATTTGTAACACTTGTTGCTATTATTACTAATTTGAGATTTACAAGCGTAAGAACCGAGGTTAGAAATTCAAAATAGGGTTTTACGCACACTCCTTTCGCTTTTCTATCATAGCTTGCAAACTAAATTTTTTATGGAAATTTTCTCTGTACATGATTTGTAGATAATTAAATTAGCTACAACTGTTATTTGAAACACTTGTTGCTATCATTACTAATTTGGGATTTACAAGCGTTAAGAACCAAGGTAAGAACTTCAAAAATGGGTTTTACGCACACTCCTTTCGCTTTTCTATCATAGCTTGCAAACTAAATTTTTTATGGAAATTTTCTCTGTACATAATTTGTAGATAATTAAATTAGCTACAACTATTATTTGAAACACTTGCTGCTATAATTACTAATTTGGTATTTACAAGCGTAAGAACCAAGGTAAGAACTTCAAAATAGGGTTTTACGCACACTCCTTTCGCTTTTCTATCATAGCTTGCAAACTAAATTTTTTATGGAAATTTTCTCTGTACATAATTTGTAGATAATTAAATTAGCTACAACTATTATTTGAAACACTTGCTGCTATAATTACTAATTTGGTATTTACAAGCGTAAGAACCAAGGTAAGAACTTCAAAATAGGGTTTTACGCACACTCCTTTCGCTTTTCTATCATAGCTTGCAAACTAAATTTTTTATGGAAATTTTCTCTGTACATAATTTGTAGATAATTAAATTAGCTACAACTATTATTTGAAACACTTGCTGCTATAATTACTAATTTGGTATTTACAAGCGTAAGAACCAAGGTAAGAACTTCAAAATAGGGTTTTACGCACACTCCTTTCGCTTTTCTATCATAGCTTGCAAACTAAATTTTTTATGGAAATTTTCTCTGTACATAATTTGTAGATAATTAAATTAGCTACAACTATTATTTGAAACACTTGCTGCTATAATTACTAATTTGGTATTTACAAGCGTAAGAACCAAGGTAAGAACTTCAAAATAGGGTTTTACGCACACTCATTTTATTTTTTTTTACCTTAGCTTGGAAACTAAGTTTTTCATGGAAATCTTGTACTAACATAATTTGTAGATAATTAAATTAGCTACAACTATTATCTAAAATACTTTTTCCTATAATTGCTAATTTAGGATTTACAAGCGTATAGGAAGTTAGAAATAGAACTTCTTTATGTAACGTGTAATAAATTAAGTATGAGCTTGCAATTTCTTCTTTTTTTTATAATAACCTGGAAACTGCACATCTTTTTTAAATTTTTCTAATTATAAAATTTGAAGAGATTAAAATGGTCCATAAAAGCTTTACTCAAAACTAGTTTTGCTAATATAATTACACAATTTTTCTACTTCTATACGCGTAGGAATTTGGATTTGAGTTTTCTGCTCGCTTTTTGGTTCTTTCTATACAACAACATAAAAACTAAGCTCTTTATGTAAATTTTGCAATTTACTAGATCTAAATAATTATAATATCACAAAAAGAAAAGCTTCTTATAGCCCAATAAGTCCTTATCGCTTGAATGTAACGATAAATGATTGATACTTATTAGAAGGGCGTTGAAAGACTTCTAAGTTAATTGATTTTATTTTGTCATTATCGTAAAAAGACAATTCATTTTAATAGATAATACTCCTGAAACTGCCATTTAGAAATGACGATAAAATTATAGTGTTAGTAATAAAAAAGTAAATCCGTGAGTAACATTTTGCAAATCAACTGAGTAATTGGCACATCGCTTTAGCAGGATAATGGATATGAGTGGAATGGAGTACCTCTATAGCAGGTTTTTTTTGTCCCAGCAGGAGATCGACTGTGTTTCCTGTTAATTCTGTCTTGTATGGTGCTGTATACACCAATACAAGCAAGTCAAACGTTGCTCATTTTTACTAACAAACACATAATGTTCAAGCAAACATCCTACGCTATGACTTCAATCGTCAATAAAGCACTTATTAAAATATTACCAATAAAATATTACGACGTAAACATTTGTATGTGACTTTTTTACCTTCTCATAAATACAGGGTGTCCACATAAGAGCGCTGTATTCTTTAAATCTTTAGTTAAACACGTTTGTTTCGTTTTTCTGCTATAATTTGGAAATTCGGCCCTTTATGGATATTTGTGTTACTAGATGATTTGTAGATAATTAAATTATTTACACCTTTTGTATAAAACACTTTTTGAAGAAATAGTTATTTTCGAATCTACAGATGTAGGAAGTTTTAGAAATTTAGTTTTCTGCGCTTTGTATTGTTTTCTTGCTATAACTTGGAAACGAAACCTTTTTTTATATTTATGTAGTGACATAATTTGTACATAATTAAATTAGCTACAACTATTATTTGAAACACTTTTAGCTATAATTACTAATTTTGGATTTATAGGCTTAGGAACCGAAATAAGAACTTTATAATCGAGTTTTACGCACACTCGTTTCGTTTTTCTACCATAGCTTGGAAACTAAATTTTTCATTAAATATTGAACTTAAGCAATTTGTAGATAATTAAATTAGCTACAACTATTATTTGAAACACTTTTTGCTATAATTACTATTTTTGGATTTACAAGCGTAGGAACCGAAAAAAGAACTTTAAAATCGAGTTTTACGCACACTCGTTTCGTTTTTCTACCATAGCTTGGAAACTAAATTTTTCATTGAAATCTTGCACTGAAGTAATTTGTAGCTAATTAAATTAGCTACAACTTTTATTTAAAACACTTTTTGCTATAAAGACTAATTTAGGATTTACAATCCTAGGAACCGAAATAAGAACTTTATAATCGAGTTTTACGCACACTCGTTTCGTTTTTCTACCATAGCTTGGAAACTAAATTTTTCATGGAAATCTTGCACTAAAGTAATTTGTGGCTAATTAAATTAGCTACAACTTTTATCTAAAACACTTTTTGCTATAATTACTAATTTAGGATTTACAAGCGTAGGAACCGAAATAAGAACTTTAAAATCGAGTTTTACGCACACTCGTTTCGTTTTTCTACCATAGCTTGGAAACTAAATTTTTCATGGAAATCTTGCACTAAAGTAATTTGTGGCTAATTAAATTAGCTACAATTTTTATTTAAAACACTTTTTGCTATAATTACTAATTTAGGATTTACAAGCGTAGGAACCGAAATAAGAACTTTAAAATCGAGTTTTACGCACACTCGTTTCGTTTTTCTACCATAGCTTGGAAACTAAATTTTTCATGGAAATCTTGCACTAAAGTAATTTGTGGCTAATTAAATTAGCTACAACTTTTATCTAAAACACTTTTTGCTATAATTACTAATTTAGGATTTACAAGCGTAGGAACCGAAATAAGAACTTTAAAATCGAGTTTTACGCACACTCGTTTCGTTTTTCTACCATAGCTTGGAAACTAAATTTTTCATGGAAATCTTGCACTAAAGTAATTTGTGGCTAATTAAATTAGCTACAACTTTTATCTAAAACACTTTTTGCTATAATTACTAATTTAGGATTTACAAGCGTAGGAACCGAAATAAGAACTTTAAAATCGAGTTTTACGCACACTCGTTTCGTTTTTCTACCATAGCTTGGAAACTAAATTTTTCATTGAAATCTTGCACTGAAGTAATTTGTAGCTAATTAAATTAGCTACAACTTTTATTTAAAACACTTTTTGCTATAAAGACTAATTTAGGATTTACAAGCGTAGGAACCGAAATAAGAACTTTAAAATCGAGTTTTACGCACACTCGTTTCGTTTTTCTACCATAGCTTGGAAACTAAATTTTTCATGGAAATCTTGCACTAAAGTAATTTGTGGCTAATTAAATTAGCTACAATTTTTATTTAAAACACTTTTTGCTATAATTACTAATTTAGGATTTACAAGCGTAGGAACCGAAATAAGAACTTTAAAATCGAGTTTTACGCACACTCGTTTCGTTTTTCTACCATAGCTTGGAAACTAAATTTTTCATGGAAATCTTGCACACAACTTTCATTTAAAACACTTTTTGCTATAATTACTAATTTAGGATTAAAGCCCCGTACACAATGGGTTTGCATAAGACATAACGCATAAGGCATAATAATTTCAATTCATACACTCTTATGCATTATTACAGAATGTTTATGTAACTTAACGTAAATTAGTCATGTAAATTTCCATATGGTTGGATTCCTTATGCGCTATGCGCTATGCGTTATGTCTTATGCAAATCCATTGTGTACGGGGCTTTACAAGCGTAGGAACCGTAATAAGAACTTTAAAATCGAGTTTTACGCACATTCGTTTCGTTTTTCTACTATAACTTGGAAACTAAATTTTTCATGGAAATCTTGCACTGAAGTAAATTGTAGATAATTAAATTATCTACAACTTTTGTATGAAATACTTTTTGAAGAAATCACTATTTTTAAATTTACAGACGTAGGAAGTTGAAAATTGACGTCGAAGCACTTTTGTATGGCTTTCTTCAATTAAACTATTCTATTTTTTTCGGTTTGTGTGAACATCCTGTATACTGTTAAAAGGATTTAAAAACTAATAGTTTTATTTATAGTTTGTCATTTTATGTAAATGAACACCGAAAGCAATTCAAGTGTAAGACAATTAATCTTATGTGCAAATTAGGAATTAATTTTTTTTTTCAAAGATAAGTCCAACAGTCGAAGCAAGTAACTAATGCTTGATTAATTATTTAAATCGCTACTATTTAAAATATTCAAATTTATTAAAGTATTAACGTCTTTGTGAGGAGTAAGTAGTTGGAGTAAAAAGTTGCGGTTGTTCAAAGTACTTATAACTTATGTAAAATTGAAATGTTCAATTGCGAGTCAGATTATAATCTTATTATGTGATACTTAATTTTTTTTCTGTAATATAAATAACATAAATCACAGTACTTAGCAATGCTCTTAATTTTAAATTTGTCATAACGATTATAAATACCTAGCACAGCTCAAACGTACTGCAAGTTTTGCAGACAAAGAAATTGTAACTATTTCAAAAAAAATTATTATAAGTAGGCGTTGCGTGATATTTTAATTACGTTCATACACGTCTTTTAATTGCAATAAATTAAGAGTGCATTTACTTGACAGTATGTATAAAGATATCAAATAGAGAAGTAGCGAAAATAGTTGGATTAAATTGTAAATTATTGTGCAATTAAGAGGGTTCGGTTTTTCCTTTTTGTTCCTTTTATTAAACCAATAGGTTAAGTAAATTGCTTGTATGACTCACTTAAGTAGTTGTTACTTGGAGAGTAAATAATTTTAATTAAATTATAATATGCTATAGTAAACAATTACAAGTTTATTACGTACGCCGGCACCATAAACTTAACCCACGTTTTTAAATTTCAATGAATCGAACAATGGCATTTTTAACCCCCCAACACCCGCCTCCTCCTTTTAATCAATTAACTTGACCCACTTTTAATTATTTTTGCAGACGTCCGAATTAATTTGTCTATGTTTAACCTAAATTTTAATTTTTCGATTCGACTTGGATATGGCGCGCGGTTGTGGTGTTAGTAATTTATGCTACGCACACAGGCAAGTCTGTGGTCTCAAACGGGTTCTCAAAATGTAAGAAAGATGCAGACTCGCCAAGGAATTTGAAAAAATGCAATAAATTTGTTTGTAATGCAAGACAATAGGTAAAGGGGTTAAAAGGACCTTATGTAGGTCGATTACGTTGCTCGTAGCGTTACGCCCTTTAGAGCGCTGTTTAAGAGAGCTCTGGTGTCCCTCATCTCCCTTAGCACCCCTTAAGTCACAAAGTTGATTTGAAAAAATTTTATTTAAAGCTTTTTATACTCTATTTGATTAATTTATTGAAAAAGCAACAACGTGGTTTTAAATTAACATATTTCTCACATTATTTTCAGAGTTTGCATATAAATTTCTTATTAAATTACTTGTTTAACATGAAAAAATTTAATATAAATAATTTTAATTACTTTATACAGTGGGTGTAAAAAGTTTGTAAAGGGTTAAAATGTTTAAACAATGTAAAGAACAAATTTGAGCTTTTAAAGGGGCGTCCACATTATGCAGATCGGTGGTAGCGTTCAGTGACTTGACGACTTACTTTTTTTTTATTTCCCGACGTTTTGAGTCCCCCTCTAAACATATCTAAACATCTAAACATAAACAAAAATTTTTAATTTTTTAAATTCAAAATGGCGGTTTGTAATATAGCTTTAATACGCACGAAAAAGTCTAGTTATGGCCACATCAGAGTTTTAATTTACAAAGATTTAATCTCTTTAAGATTTCCTAATTTTTTGCAAGTTTTAAAAATTTCAAAGTGTTGTTAAAGTAACCGGAAAACAATATTAAAGGATTATCTTCATAAAACCTCTATAGAGAATAATAACTTCCTTTCCTTTTTGTGTCATTAAATAAAATTATTATAATAAAATTCGACTTAATTGGCTATCAGATTCAACATTAATGTATAAACTTCTTTTAAGTATTAAAAATTATTTCCCTCAACTTGAACTTGTAGATTAACCTCTCGACTACGCCATTTAAAGTAGCACTGATGAAATTAATCCATTTTGTAGATAATTAAATTATCTACAACTATTATTTAACATACTTAGTGCTAAAATTGCTAATTTGGGATTTACACGCATATAAGAACCGAAATAAGAGCTTTAAAATCGAGTTTTACGCACACAAGTTTCGTTTTTCTACCATAACTTGGAAAGTAAATTTTTTATGAAGATATCGCACTAAAGTAATTTGTAGATAATTAAATTAGCTACAACTATTATTTGAAAAACTTTTTGCTATAATTACTAATTATGGATTTACAAGCCTAGAAACCGAAATAAAAACTTTAAAATCGAGTTGTACGCACACTCGTTTCGTTTTTCTACCATAACTTGGAAACTAAATTTTTCTTGGAAATCTTGCGCTTATGTAATTTGTAGATAATTAAATTAGCTACCACTATTATCTAAAACCTTTTTTCCTTTAATTACTAATTTGGGATTTACAACCGTAGGAACCAAATAAGAACTTTAAAAAGGGATTTTTACGTACACAGATTCTGATTCTACATTAATGTAATAAAGTATTAACTTATTTAAAATATTATAAATTTATTCCTTCAACTGGTACTTTTAAAAGGTAACTTCTACTACGCCATATAAAGTAGCACCGATGAAGTTAATCCATTTGTGACATGCGCAACGTATGATTATAGGCACAATAGTATCTAAAATCAGCATTAAAACTTTTTCCTAACTAAAATTACAAATTACCTACTCTTATACGCCTGTAAAATTTTTTAACAAGAACATAAAAGCTTTAAACGATTTCGATACGGTTTATTATTTTTTATAACACGCGATACTCGAAAAAATTATATACTTCTCGAAGCGAAGCTTATTCAAAATATATCACCTTTTGTTATATTAAAAATTTTGCCGACTTCTATCTGTTACACCCACAAAAAAATAACAATAGTCTTTGTACTGTTGCAAGAACGAAAAGGTAGTAAAATCAAAGCAACCGATTTCCTCGAGGGCTCATTTGACAATATCAAACTATAAATAATCGACTCTTGGTACCTTTAAATGTTTTATTGTTGTGATTATCTTAATTATTGGTTTTTTTATCTGACATTAACATATTTGTATTCGTTTTTCCTTACACTATATTTAGTAGTGATATACATCTATTCGAGCAGTGCGAAATGCTCATCGGGTGCCCATTGGGTATTTAAAAGAGAATCATCTCTTCAAAACTTGCTCTATATTTAATAAATCAATGTAAATTGCACCCAATAAAATTATTTTAATATTCATAATACGTATCCATAGTTTATAACAAACTATCGGTTATCTGACACTAAATATCGGAACACGGTGCACTTTTCTTTTAAACTTAGATGGCTGGTGTTTTAAGTCATGCGATCCAACCGAAATATTATAATGCATCTACCTTAAGGCTATGCGAAAACATATAAAAATGTTCCCCAGAAAAAAAGGACTCACAAAAGCTCACACAACAAAATTGCTCAACTATTAAATATCTCCTTCATTAAATGGTAGAAAATGTTAAAAGAAAACTCCTTTTTTTTTTCCTTTTAAAAACAACTAATAGAACTTAAAGGAATTTTCTTATCACAATCGCAAAACGTTGAAATATTTCAATTAAAAGCTAAACGACACCAAGCTTTTCAGATTGTAATTTTAATTTAAAGAAATAAAATCAAGTTATTCCATGCATATTAATTTCAAAAGAATTATACGGCGTCAGAAGTCGGCTCAAGAGCACTGATAACGCAATTTATCCGTACTTTTTCTTCTGTAACATAGAAAATGATTTTTTTTTCTATAAGTTTCATTGAAGAAACATATAAAGAACTAAAGTATCTTCAAGTTTTATTTAAAAAATGTTTTGATTCCATCAATATCTGCAGAATGACACGGCTCAAGAGCACTAGATGTGGTAAATTCGTTCATCACGTCATTTACTCCTACTTTTTCTTCTGTACCATGGAAAATGATTTTTTTTCTAGAAGTTTCAGTGTATAAACTTATAAATGATTAAATTACCTTCAACTTTTATTTGAAAAGTTTTTTGATTACATCAGTATTTGGAGCATTACACGGCTCAAGAGCACTAGATGTGGTAAATTCGTTCATGACGTCATTTATTCCTTCTTTTTCCTTCTGTACCATGGAAAATGATTTTTTTTCTAAAAGTTTCATTGAATAAACTTATAAACGATTAAATTACTTTTAACTTTTATTTGAAAAGTTTTTTGATTCCATCAATATTTGGAGCATTACACGGCTCAAGAGCACTAGATGTGGTAAATTCGTTCATCACGTCATTTACTCCTACTTTTTCTTCTGTACCATGGAAAATGATTTTTTTTCTAGAAGTTTCATTGAATAAACTTATAAACGATTAAATTACTTTTAACTTTTATTTGAAAAGTTTTTTGATTCCATCAATATTTGGAGCATTACACGGCTCAAGAGCACTAGATGTGGTAAATTCGTTCATCACGTCATTTACTCCTACTTTTTCTTCTGTACCATGGAAAATGATTTTTTTTCTAGAAGTTTCATTGAATAAACTTATAAACGATTAAATTACTTTTAACTTTTATTTGAAAAGTTTTTTGATTCCATCAATATTTGGAGCATTACACGGCTCAAGAGCACTAGATGTGGTAAATTCGTTCATCACGTCATTTACTCCTACTTGTTCTTCTGTACCATGGAAAATGATTTTTTTTCTAGAAGTTTCAGTGTATAAACTTATAAATGATTAAATTACCTTCAACTTTTATTTGAAAAGTTTTTTGATTACATCAGTATTTGGAGCATTACACGGTTCAAGAGCACTAGATGTGGTAAATTCGTTCATGACGTCATTTATTCCTTCTTTTTCCTTCTGTACCATGGAAAATGATTTTTTTTTCTAAAAGTTTCATTGAATAAACTTATAAACGATTAAATTACTTTTAACTTTTATTTGAAAAGTTTTTTGATTCCATCAATATTTGGAGCATTACACGGCTCAAGAGCACTAGATGTGGTAAATTCGTTCATCACGTCATTTACTCCTACTTTTTCTTCTGTACCATGGAAAATGATTTTTTTTCTAGAAGTTTCAGTGTATAAACTTATAAATGATTAAATTACCTTCAACTTTTATTTGAAAAGTTTTTTGATTACATCAGTATTTGGAGCATTACACGGTTCAAGAGCACTAGATGTGGTAAATTCGTTCATGACGTCATTTATTCCTTCTTTTTCCTTCTGTACCATGGAAAATGATTTTTTTTCTAAAAGTTTCATTGAATAAACTTATAAACGATTAAATTACTTTTAACTTTTATTTGAAAAGTTTTTTGATTCCATCAATATTTGGAGCATTACACGGCTCAAGAGCACTAGATGTGGTAAATTCGTTCATCACGTCATTTACTCCTACTTTTTCTTCTGTACCATGGAAAATGATTTTTTTTCTAGAAGTTTCAGTGTATAAACTTATAAATGATTAAATTACCTTCAACTTTTATTTGAAAAGTTTTTTGATTACATCAGTATTTGGAGCATTACACGGCTCAAGAGCACTAGATGTGGTAAATTCGTTCATGACGTCATTTATTCCTTCTTTTTCCTTCTGTACCATGGAAAATGATTTTTTTTCTAAAAGTTTCATTGAATAAACTTATAAACGATTAAATTACTTTCAACTTTTATTTGAAAAGTTTTTTGATTCCATCAGTATTTGGAGAATTACACGGCTCAAGAGCACTAGATGTGGTAAATTCGTTCATGACGTCATTTATTCCTTCTTTTTCTTCTGTACCATGGAAAATGATTTTTTTTCTAAAAGTTTCATTGAATAAACTTATAAATGATTAAATTACCTTTAACTTTTATTTGAAAAGTTTTTTGATTCCATCAATATTTGGAGCATTACACGGCTCAAGAGCACTAGATGTGGTAAATTCGTTCATCACGTCATTTACTCCTACTTTTTCTTCTGTACCATGGAAAATGATTTTTTTTCTAGAAGTTTCAGTGTATAAACTTATAAATGATTAAATTACCTTCAACTTTTATTTGAAAAGTTTTTTGATTACATCAGTATTTGGAGCATTACACGGTTCAAGAGCACTAGATGTGGTAAATTCGTTCATGACGTCATTTATTCCTTCTTTTTCCTTCTGTACCATGGAAAATGATTTTTTTTCTAAAAGTTTCATTGAATAAACTTATAAACGATTAAATTACTTTTAACTTTTATTTGAAAAGTTTTTTGATTCCATCAATATTTGGAGCATTACACGGCTCAAGAGCACTAGATGTGGTAAATTCGTTCATCACGTCATTTACTCCTACTTTTTCTTCTGTACCATGGAAAATGATTTTTTTTCTAGAAGTTTCAGTGTATAAACTTATAAATGATTAAATTACCTTCAACTTTTATTTGAAAAGTTTTTTGATTACATCAGTATTTGGAGCATTACACGGCTCAAGAGCACTAGATGTGGTAAATTCGTTCATGACGTCATTTATTCCTTCTTTTTCCTTCTGTACCATGGAAAATGATTTTTTTTCTAAAAGTTTCATTGAATAAACTTATAAACGATTAAATTACTTTCAACTTTTATTTGAAAAGTTTTTTGATTCCATCAGTATTTGGAGAATTACACGGCTCAAGAGCACTAGATGTGGTAAATTCGTTCATGACGTCATTTATTCCTTCTTTTTCTTCTGTACCATGGAAAATGATTTTTTTTCTAAAAGTTTCATTGAATAAACTTATAAATGATTAAATTACCTTTAACTTTTATTTGAAAAGTTTTTTGATTCCATCAATATTTGGAGCATTACACGGCTCAAGAGCACTAGATGTGGTAAATTCGTTCATGACGTCATTTATTCCTTCTTTTTCTTCTGTACCATGGAAAATGATTTTTTTTATAAAAGTTTCATTGAATAAACTTATAAATGATTAAATTACCTTTAACTTTCATTTGAAAAGTTTTTTGATTCCATTAATATTTGGGGCGTTTCACGGTTCAAGAGCACTAGACGTGGTAAACTCGTTCATGACGTCATTTATTCCTACTTTTTCTTTGGTAACATGGAAAATGATTTTTTTTTCACAAGTTTCATTGAAGAAGCTTTTAAACGATTAAATTATCTTCAATTTTTATTTGAAGAGTTTTTTGATTCCTTGTCAGGATAAGGTCGAAGATCACTAGCTTTTGTTATTTTGTAAATGCTGCCCTTTGGCCCCACGTTTTCTTCTGTAGGTAACATGGAAAATGATTTTTTTCCTAAACGTTTCTTTATGAAACTTGTAAAAACTTGTATCTTTTATTGTTATTTGAGGGACTATTTGGTTCCTGCGATGGGTAATAATAATAGAGAGGTTAGGAGTTATGGGTTTGTTGATGGTTAAATTGATCCTAGATGTGATGTCTTGCAATTTCGAAATGTATTTTATTAAAAAATTAATAAATTAGAGTATTTAATAGGCTAGAGGAATATTACTTGGAAATTAGATAAGAGAGAGTATCATTGAACTTGGTTGTATACGAAGCCATTAAAAATCGACTGCCTACATCATCTCAACATTTAAGCATAACAGATGAATCTACAATGTTCAATAATTATCGTGAGATAATAGTAAAAAAACAGGGTATAGATTTTGTCTTTGCTTTTCTTATTCATTTAAATTTTTTTTATCCTTGTCAAATACATTTCCTATTCTCATCAGTGGCTCAACACGCCCGCCGATGCCACACGGAGATTTCAAATTCTGAATCATTCATCTTATAATCTGACAACTGGACTGAGCTTTTAGTATTTGTCCAACGCCACTTTATCTCACTCTTTGTATAAAACTTGAAACAGCTGTACTTCTTGTACCTAACTCAAAAGCGAAAGATTAAATTTTTTTTTATTTAAGGAGTGTCTTGTTTTTGAAAAGTTTCGATATTAGTTTTTGAATATTTTTCATCTTTTGTTGTGTTTTACTAATTTGCTCGTTTGTTAACTCGTGGTTTTCGTTTCAATTTTTGCGTGGTTTTGAGGAAATCGATTTAATGGTATATCCTTGATGTTGTACAAATCTGGTTTTTGCCTCTCGGACTATAAGATTGCTTATCGAATTTATAGTAATTTTATGCGCGAAATTGATCCAAAATGTTTGAGTTTTGTAATGAGTCCTAATATTTTAAGAGACGACTTTAATAAATATGTTATAAAATTTTATGTATTGTGTTTCCAAAAACTTTTTGGCCCACCTATATATTACGCATACGGTACCTCGTAGTTAACGTTGAAATTTATAATTTTTTGCTTGTGGGAATATTTTTTTTTTACAATTGGTGGAGCACTCGGATATTAAACGTTTTTTACGTTCTATAAAATTAACCGTATAGGTAATTATTCCTGACAGCGTATTGTTTAAAGGTCATTATCGATTTTAGGTATCACAATGATTTGGGTTTTTATAAACTGTCAATTTTTTTATACCTGAAGATCATTTAATTGAATCTATGATGTACACAAAAAGAGCGCCGTTTTTTTTATTTTTCTTTCGGTTTAATTTAAAAGTTAGGCCGATTTAAGTACTTACAGGATGATTCATTGATAATGACCGTCTTTTCTCTAACACCCTGTATATTTTTCTATATTTTGACTTTAAATTAAGTCATCTACATGTCCATATTAAAGTTTTTTTAATTCTCTGCGGTGTTGCCAAGTTATTAATTTTCTTTCCAAAGAAATGCCCGCGACACACGTTGCTAGGGCTGGGCAAAGTATCGATACTTATTCGAAGTATCGATACCTTAGATGGTATCGAATACCGATACCGAGGGTCGAAAGTATCGAAGTATCGAAAGTATCGAGGTATCGAAAGTATCGAGGTATCGAAAGTATCGAGGTATCGAAAGTATCGAGGTATCGAAAGTATCGAGGTATCAAAAGTATCGAGGTATCGAAAGTATCGAGGTATCGAAAGTATCGAGGTATCGAAAGTATCGAGGTATCGAAAGTATCGAGGTATCGAAAGTATTGAGGTATCGAAAGTATCGAGGTACCTACTGGAGTTGAAGAAAATATTTTTACAGGTTTTCCAGGGGGAATCTTTGCCGCTGTATGTAACGATAACACCACATACGCCGTTACAATTTAGCTTTATATTACGAAGCGCCAACAAAGATAGTTGCTACACTACTTATCAGATTGCGCGTTTTTGCGTACTTAGCCGAGTTTTTACCTCGATACTTTCGATACCTCGATACTTTCGATACCTCGATACTTTCGATACCTCGATACTTTCGATACCTCGATACTTTCGATACCTCGATACTTTCGATACCTCGATACTTTCGATACTTTCGATACCTCGATACTTTCGATACCTCGATACTTTCGATACCTCGATACTTTCGATACTTTCGATACCTCGATACTTTTGATACTTTTGATACTTTCGATACCTCGATACTTTCGATACCTCGATACTTTCGATACTTTCGATACCTCGATACTTTCGATACCTCGATACTTTCGATACTTTCGATACTTTCGATACCTCGATACTTTCGATACCTCGATACTTTCGATACTTCGATACTTTCGATACCTCGATACTTTCGATACTTTCGATACTTTCGATACTTTCGATACCTCGAAACTTTCGATACCTCGATACTTGCGATACTTCGATACTTTTGAATAGTATCGATACCGTCGTGGTATCGATTCTTGATACCCGATTCGAGGTATCGCCCAGCCCTACACGTTGCTTTAAAAAATCGTACTAAAGCCGTTGTTTAAGGTATACTAACGAAATTTTATTCCTAGATAGTTATGACTATCCCCAATGGTATGAAATTAAAAAAGTTTGATTAAATTGTACAGGGTGTTCATTAAAGCAACCCAAAGTTACTCATTTTCAAATGACCATAACTCGTTATATTTAAATGAAACACCCTGTATATTTTTACATATTTGGATTCCTGGTAAAATTTAGATACTAAATTTGCAAAAATATACAGGGTGTTCCATTTTAAAGTAACGAGTTATGGTTATTTGAAAATGAGTAACTTTGGGTCGCTTTAATGAGCACCCTGTACAATTTAATCGAACTTTTTTTAATTTCATAGCATAGAGGATAGTCATAACTACCTATGCCACCTATATACCTATACCATGTGGGCATGTAAGCAACTTCATTTAGAGTCGAAATATAGAAAACTATACAGGGTCTTAGATTTAAAAAAAATTTAAAATATTCTCGCCGAGCATAATACAACACCCTGTAGAGATGAAAATAATTTTAGGTTATGCTCCTTAAAAAGTTGAACAACTTTTGTATTTAAATGTATGTCTTATTTCAAACGATTAGGAAGCTATCGGTAAGACTGTCATATCAATGAATCACCCTGTATATTAAAGACATTAATGATTGCCAATAACATTATTGATATGCTACGTTTTTAATCTTCTCCTCCTTTTAATGCCAAATTAATAAGTTCAGAGAATTTAAGGCGTGTAGTTGCGCAATTAATATTAAATCCCATTGAATTTGACATTGCGAAATTACTCGCGTGAATTAATTAAAATAAAAATTTTTTTTAGGGAAGAAAAATAAATTTTTATCGTAATTAAATTGTCATATTAAGTACAATAATTATTACTCACTTTATTAACGTGCTGGTTTTATGCTTCGTCTAGCGTTGAAGTTTTCAAGTTATCGCATTAGCTTCTTAGTTTACTTACGACGATTTTAAAATTAAAAGAGAACCATAATTAAAGCGTAACTTCGAATTTTCTTAAAGAAACTCGATCTTTTTTTCTTCTTATTCTTCTTCTCGTTATTGTACTATTTTATGAAAGGGATTTAAATTTCCTTGCGAGCCTTTGAAAACAAGTTGATTTTTTCAGTGTTATGTGGTGATGAATCAGGTAGGCTTTTAAAAGTATTCATACGTCGTAGATACTAAGGTAATTGTAGCTTGACACCTTTCTGCTATAGAAATTTCAATGAATTGAGTGAATGATGGAAGCAAAACCTAAAATTCTTTTCAAAACGTCTTAAGATAATTTTACATTTTACCCACACAACACACTTTTGCTTATTTGGCAGTTATTTTATTTTAAAATACTTCCTGCTTTTTCACTTTAAACTTGTTTGTGTACAGAGAGATGGTTTGTCGCCTTACATTTCATTCAAGAAATATAAAAAAAATATTTTCAGGTTGGTTGTGTACTCTATGAATTACACTATTCTTTTAAAAATACACAACTCGTTTAAAGTTTAAAAAAAATAATTTTAGTTTGTGTTTTAGTTTTTGTGTTTAGTTCGTCTTGGACGTCCTCAAGCAATTTTTTTTTAAATAGTAACCTATATTTTTTTGTAAATATATAAATTCATTAGTTTTGTTGGAGTATTTTAATAGTCAAAATTGTTTATTTTATTTAATTATAACGTTTCGCTTATTTAATAAGCTTCTTCAGAAAATTATAAATTATAAAATTATTTTTTTTATATAATAATTTTTAAATATGTATTAAAATATAAATTCTTTTTTATAAAATTCAAAATTTTTGAATACTCAAATGTCATTTTAATTTTATTTTTATTAAAAATAAAAATAATAAAAATAAAATTAAAATGACATTTGAGTATTCAAAAATTTTGAATTTTATAAAAAAGAATTTATATTTTAATACATATTTAAAAATTATTATATAAAAAAAATAATTTTATAATTTATAATTTTCTGAAGAAGCTTATTAAATAAGCGAAACGTTATAATTAAATAAAATAAACAATTTTGACTATTAAAATACTCCAACAAAACTAATTAACTGAAGTCAAAAAAAAAAAATTTTTAAACAAATTATATAAATTCATTGTTAAATTTAGAGTAAAAAACGTACAAAATAGTATATGCCTACAATAACTACTTTTTGTGATAAATTAATTAATTTGCAGGGTTGTCGGATCTCCATGAATTAGACCATTTCTTTAAAAATTCACAACTTGTTTAATAAGAGTCAAATCAAAATGAGTTTTGGTACAGCTATAAAACACAATAGCTTCTATTAAAAACTTTTAAGATAATTTATACAGGGTGTTTAGTTTGACCTGGGCGCACTCAAGCAAGATTTTTTTAAATGGTAACCTATATTTTTTGGTAAATATCTAAATTCCTTGTGAAATTTAGAGTAAAAAACGTACAAAACACAAACAACTCGTTTAAAGTTTAAAAAAAAATTTTGTTTGTGTTTTAGTTTTTGTGTTTACTTCGACTTGGACGCCCTCAAGCAAAATCTTTTTAAATAGTAGGTAACCTATATTTTTTTGTAAATATATAAATTCCTTGTTAAATTTAGAGTAAAAGACGTACAAAATAGTATATGCCTACAATAACTACTTTTTGTGATAAATTAATTAATTTGCAGGGTTGTCGGATCTCCATGCATTAGACCATTTCTTTAAAAATTCACAACTTGTTTAATAAGAGTCAAATCAAAATTAGTTTTGGTACAGCTATAAAACACAATAGCTTCTATTAAAAACTTTTAAGATAATTTATACAGGGTGTTTAGTTTGACCTGGGCGCACTCAAGCAAGATTTTTTTAAATGGTAACCTATATTTTTTGGTAAATATCTAAATTCCTTGTGAAATTTAGAGTAAAAAACGTACAAAACACAAACAACTCGTTTAAAGTTTAAAAAAAAAATTTGTTTGTGTTTTAGTTTTTGTGTTTACTTCGACTTGGACGCCCTCAAGCAAAATCTTTTTAAATAGTAGGTAACCTATATTTTTTTGTAAATATATAAATTCCTTGTTAAATTTAGAGTAAAAGACGTACAAAATAGTATATGCCTACAATAACTACTTTTTGAGATAAATTAATTAATTTGCAGGGTTGTCGGATCTCCATGAATTAGACCATTTCTTTAAAAATTCACAACTTGTTTAATAAGAGTCAAATCAAAATTAGTTTTGGTACAGCTATAAAACACAATAGCTTCTATTAAAAACTTTTAAGATAATTTATACAGGGTGTTCAGTTTGACCTGGGCGCACCCAAGGGAGATTTTTTTAAATAGTAACCTATATTTTTTTGTAAATATTTAAATTCCTTGTGAAATTTAGAGTAAAACACGTACAAAATATTATATCTCTACGATAACTATTTTTGAGATAAATTAATTAATTTGCAGGGTTGTCGGATCCAAAATTGGAAAAACTTATTTTTTCCAAATTATTTTTTTTTAAATTGAAACAATGTATTGTTGATAGAGAAATAATTTGTCATAATTTTCTATTATTAAAAATAATTTGTATGGGTACACAAGAATGTCCGATGTCTTAAATTTACATAGGTGGCTTCTTGATCTTTATACGAGTGTGTGTGTGTGCGTTGGTACCTTTTAACGAAGATAAAACTACAGTATTTAATACGTGTGTAATCGAGACAGAATGTAATAATTGTTTAGGAGGAATATTAAAGTGCCGCTTCCAGTTTAATAAGGGGCGGGCAGACAGTAGCGATACGAAAGAAGACATATTGATACTACATTACATCAGTTTAAAAAAGATGGAAATGTAATAACTGCTTTAGTTGTTTGATTAGTTAGGTGCACTCTGTATATTATAAATTCCAAACATAAACTAAATTTTTATTACGAATCCATCATAAATAATTTCGCTAATTATTTTTATTGGTTACACGTCGTAATGAGGGAGCGTTGGCGTTATTAAAATGTATTTCGAATCTAGTATTCCTGTTTCGCAACAAACATTCTTCGAATGCCTTCCGTTTTTAGTTGAGTCCTTCGTTAATTAATCAAAACGTGTACACAAAAAAAGAGAGTGGAAAAGAGATAAAAGTTGAAAAATTCTTACTTAAGTGATTTTATATAAATTTTATTTTTTTATCTTATCGACGTTTGGTTAATTTTTGGTAAAGAAACGTGTAACATGGATGCGTGTGGTCCTAACTTTTATATGAAAAATTTTGAAATTGTATATAAGGCATTTCTTTATCTTTTAGTTAATATGATTGGTGTTAAATTCTTCATTAGCCGGAAATGGATATTATATTAATGATTTCTGTTTGAATTTCGGATTATTATTAATTTGACGCTTTTAAATGTTGAAAAAATTTGTTTCAACAAGCAATTTGTCTTGTGCATAATACAGGGTGTTCTAACGTTGGGTTACATGAAAGATCTCACTCAAATATTTATTGTTTAGCGACTATTGTTATTAGACGGGCCCTTTAGGGCCCATCGCACCACCCCTTATTGTCTTCTTTGTAAATTTCTCATCAGAGCCGAAGTAGGACTTAACCTTTACAATTAGTCATGTGCTTTTATAAAAAAATTTTAATTAATGATCACCAATAGTTATTGTGTAACAAATAGGCGACTGCATTGTTTATTATGGTGTTGAAAAAAGTAACAAGTATTTTGCATTAATTTAATAATGCGAACAATGTGAAAGTGTGTGTATTGAATTATTTATTTAAATTATTAGTTGTTGCTTAATAATCGACTACAAATAGGGCAAATAAATTAATAAAATTTTGTACTCTCCAGTGGCAAATTTAACAAACATCTCAAGAATTGCGCCAACTTGAAAAGGAAGAAATATCTATGACAAACGTCTTCCAAATTTGGCATCTTTTTTTCTCCTATTCTAACAACTTCATATTGTTGAAATTACGTAAAATTAATTTATGCCAATTTTTATGTCATTTTTTTCCATATAAGGGATAGCTCGCGAGTGAAAGTTAACAATTTTTTATTTTAACACTAAAAAAAGCATTAATTACTTAATTTAACATTTTTAATTACATCTCTAAACGATTTAAAATTAGGCAAGAAGTTAAAACACAACAACCTTTACTTTTTTTTAAATTTCCGTCTGAAATTAATGAAACGATTATCCGTTATTAATTTAAACCTTTTTGCCTCCTAGAAGAACTCGTATTTTTTTTATCTATTAAAAATAAGTTTAATGGTTTCCTAATCTGTTAACTAATGCGTTTCGATAAGCTTTACTTGTTTGGATGAATATTCAATTTCATTTCGAGTGGATGCTGTCAAAAACGACGATTTAAATGAATTAGTTAAAAAAAGTATGTTTTATAAATTGCTGGTATTTATTTGTTTTATGGATGTTTAGATGATATTTCTAATTTTACATAACTTTAGTAGCACATTGCTATATTTAATACTTTGTCGATGGCTGACGTAACAAATTCTAGCACGCGACTCGAAAAATGTCAAAAAAGGAGTTAGAGCAAACGTTTTCAAAATAATAGACTTGTTGCTTTTAATCTGTTGAAATTAATTTTTTTAAATTGTAAAATAGGAGGGGGTTTATAACAAAATAAGAAACTAGAAAAGGGACTCTCCTCCAAACGTTGAGCGATTCAGATTACTAGCTTGCATCCAGAAGACAACTGCAGATGAGAAAACCTCAAAAACTATTTATCATAGGCTCATATGTTTTACTCTAAATTTAACAAGGAATTTAAATATTTAGAAAAAAAGAGGGTTACAATTTAAAAAAATCTCGCTTGGGTGCGCCCAGGTCAAACTAAATACCCTGTATAAATTATTTTAAAAGTTTTTAATAGAAGCTATTGTGTTTTATAGCTGTACCAAAACTAATTTTGATTTGACTCTTATTAAACAAGTTGTGAATTTTTAAAGAAATAGTCTAATGCACGTGAATCCGACAACCCTCCAAATTAATTAATTTATCTCAAAAAATAGTTGTTGTAGGCATATACCACCTTGTACGTTTTTTACTCTAAATTTAACAAGGAATTTAAATATTTACAAAAAAATATAGGTTACCATTTAAAAAAATCTCCCTTGGGTGCGCCCAGGTTAAACTGAACACCCTGTATAAATTATCGTAAAAGTTTTTAATAGAAGCTATTGTGTTTTATAGCTGTACCAAAACTAATTTTGATTTGACTCTTATTAAACAAGTTGTGAATTTTTAAAGAAATAGTCTAATGCATGGAGTTCCGACAACCCTTGAAGGCGTCCAAGTCAAACTAAACACAAACACTAAAACAAAAACTAAAATTTTTTTTTTTTAGAACTTTAAACGAGTTGCAAATTTTTAAAAGAATAGTGTAATGCATGGGGATTCGACAACCCTGCAAATTAATTAATTTATCTCAAACATTTAAAAAAAGCTCGCTTGGGTGCGCCCAGATCAAACTAAACACCCTGTATAAATTATCTTTAGATTTTTCAATAAGAACTATTGTGTTTTATCGCTATACCAAAAATCAGCTTTATAAGGTTCTTATTAAAGAAGGTGTGAATTTTTAACGGAATAGTCTAATGCATGGAGTAATATATGTAGGGTGCTACAAACCTGAATAAAAGTTCATTTAGTTGTAAAACAATTAATCCTCCCAGTTAACCTTTTATCTTTATAATTTTGTACTTTGTAAGAAATCCAAATATGGTAAAATATTTATGAGAGTTGGTATTTAAGAAAAGAAACTTTAGAATTAGTTTGCAGACACATTTAATACACAAGATGGTTTGGTATTTTGCACGTATTCGGATACCCTTATACAATTAAAACAATTTATGATGATTTCTACGAATTTCTCAAATTAAAACACGTAATATATTTCAAAAGTGTCCGTACAATAAGTACCTTATATATCATAAGATTAAATCAACGACATCCATCACGTCACGGTAATACCTCATCCTGTGCACGACAAAATTACGCAAACCATATTAAAGTATACTTAATCAAATTTGTAACACATCAAAAAAAATATATTTAAAACAACATCCATGGTACATATATTTTGGTTATGATTAACGTATACCATCATGGTTTCATCAAGGGGGGTAAAACAGCGGGAGATTTGTTTTTGTTTAGAAATTTTTTTTCCTTTGTAACGCTCTTTTGTTTGTTTTAAAAAAATTGACATTTATTTTTTGTTTTGTCCTCGAGGCATAAAGATTAAAAAATTAAACAGAATAAATGTTGCTAACGGATCTGAAAGAAGGAGGTACTCGAATGACGACGCTCTGCTGTAATTAATTAAGCGATAATTACGGATAGAGAGAAATTTATAAAAGACTCATTAATTAGAAAGGGACGGTCTATAAGGCACCTGCGTAATACGGTCTCTAAGGAATCCGGTACACTCAACAATAAAATAACCTTTTAATATGCGCTCATGTATCATTATTTTGTTGAAAAATTTACAGTTAAAAAATATTGCAACATAATTTCTTAAAAAAATTGCTAACAGCTTTTTTATTAAACAGATTTTAATTGGGGGACCTCTTCGATGGGTTTTAAAAAAATTGTAACTTTTAACTTTTTAGGGATAAATTATTAGGTCATATATAATATACGTAAAAACCGCCGAGTCAAAAAACACCCCTTGCGTTGTCCAGAATTTAGAATCAAAAATGGCGGATTTGACTAAATTTGATTACGCTATATCTCCATAAGTAACAATCCGATTTAAATGATTCTTTTTTAGTTTGATAGATAGTCTAATGGGAAACTTTTTTATATATTACTATTTTTTTCGAAAATGTACAGGGAATAAAGTTAAGAGCCAATTTTTCTAAATTGTCTTTATACTACAAATCCAAATTCGTCATCTTTAATTCAAAATTGTGGACAACGCAAGCGGGGGAGCGTGTTGTTCGACTGTAGGTCTTGTAATTGTAAGAAAAGGTTGCAACATTTTAGGTTGACGATTTTTAAACTTTAAGAAGGCTAAAGAGTGTTCTTCAGTAGCCAACTCATTTTAAATTATTCCATCACACTTTATGGTTATTGTCGCAATTTTTTTCTAATCGACCAATAAGCAATCATTTTACATGTTAATAATACGCTTTCTATCTACTTATATGGTTATAAACAATAATAAACAGGCAAATACTATCAACAAGTAGCGCATTGATGCGAAAATTATGAATAAAATTTACATACGAGAATTATCATTATGCAACGTTACACTTATCAAACGACAAAAATTCTTTGAAAGTACGACTTACGTCATTAATTTACTTTTGTTTATTCAAAATATTAATTGACATTGTCAAAATTTTATCAAACGTCGTTGTTTAAGCTCCCATTTTGCTATAAGTATGTCATAAAAGGGTTAGGTAAATTCTATCTTTAGAAAAACACTCGGTGTAGTTAACCTTAAAGCATCTGTTACATAACCAAATATAGGCGCCATATTCTGCTGTATTTTATATAATATATAAATTCGCCTACGCGTTTAACCTTGCAAAAGAGTTATAATCCAGTAACTTCTTGTTTATTAGCTATTTTATTAAGATAATACATAAAATAGCGTGTAAAAGTCGTGTAAGTAATTTGTTGTACGCGCCCTTAAGTAATACTTAAAGGGTACTTAAGACAACAAAGAAATTTGCTTGTACTCCAAAAATTTATTTTTAACTTGCGCCTTTGCGTATTTGTCTGTTTGTATGTCCGCCCATCCGTCTGTCTGTTTGTCTAATAGAAATTTTTTTTTAAATATTTAATTCAAAATTGTGGCCAATACAACGGTAGTCCCATTTTGTAGTTTTTCTCGTATAACTTAGAGGGTTATTTTTATAAAAAAATTTAAAAATGGCTTTTGTAGCCAAAATATAAAGCTTTCGTTCTAACCTAATCGATTTTTAAAATTGTTTCAAAATTGCTTAATCCTAAGGACTAAAATAGGTCAAACTTTTGAAAGGGATTTTCAAGAAATTTCTTTAGGCCGTTTGTTTTTGTGTTTGGATTATGTTATAGACATCACTGTTCACTATCGAATGCCATGCGTATTAATGTTTAGAAATTTCCAGGACCGGGCTTATGATTTTTTGAGTGTAAAAACTTAAAAAGTCTGTCACTTCTTTAGTAATAAAAATGAAAACTTGAAAATCGGTATATTTGATCGGATTTAGATTCCATGTTAATTTCTGAACAAAAAATATGTAAGGTTAAATAACGTTAAAAGTAGCCGTTTTCGAGATAATTTGAATTTTCTTCTTGTTTTTGTGGTGCCAGCTTTGAATTTTCCACAGTTTTCAATCTTTAAAAATTCATATTTTCTTTATTAGTGATGGGACATAGTTAATATTTGGTACAATGTTTAAGTACTTTCAAAAGCATGTAACGCAAGTAACTTTTCTTATACAGAGTGTTTACTTTTAACGTGGCCGGCCAATAGAGCCTTATTAAAATGAAAACCTACAACTTTTTTAATAGATTTACATTCCATGTTAATTTCTGAACAAGAAATATGTAAGGTACAATAACGTTAAAAGTAGCCGTTTTCGAGATAATTTGAATTTTCTTCTTATTTTTGTTGTGCCAGCTTTGAATTTTCCACAGTTTTCAATCTTTAAAAATTCATATTTTCTTTATTAGTCATGTCACATAGTTAATATTTGGTATAGTGTTTAAGTACTTTCAAAAGCATGTAACGCAAGTAACTTTTCTTATACAGAGTGTTTACTTTTAACGTGGCCGGCCAATAGAGCCTTATTAAAATGAAAACCTACAACTTTTTTAATAGATTTACATTCCATGTTAATTTCTGAACAAGAAATATGTAAGGTTCAATAACGTTAAAAGTAGCCGTTTTCGAGATAATTTGAATTTTCTTCTTGTTTTTGTTGTGCCAGCTTTGAATTTTCCACAGTTTTCAATCTTTAAAAATTCATATTTTTTTTATTAGTCATGCGACATAGTTAATATTTGGTATAATGTTTAAGTACTTTCAAAAGCATCTAACGCAAGTAACTTTTCCTATACAGAGTGTTTACTTTTAACGTGGCCGGCCAATAGAGCCTTATTAAAATGAAAACCTACAACTTTTTTAATAGATTTAGATTCCATGTTAATTTCTGAACAAGAAATATGTAAGGTTCAATAACGTTAAAAGCAGCCGTTTTCGACATAATTTGAATTTTCTTCTTGTTTTTGTTGTAGCAGCTTTGAATTTTCCACAGTTTTCAATCTTTAAAAATTCATATTTTCTTTATTAGTCATGTGACATAGTTAATATTTGGTATAGTGTTTAAGTACTTTCAAAAGCATCTAACGCAAGTAACTTTTCTTATACAGAGTGTTTATTTTTAACGTGGCCGGCCAATATGGCCTTATTAAAATGAAAACCTACAACTTTTTTAATAGATTTAGATTCCATGTTAATTTCTGAACAAAAAATATGTAAGGTTCAATAACGTTAAAAGTAGCCGTTTTCAACATAATTTGAATTTTCTTTTTGTTTTTGTTGTACCAGCTTTGAATTTTCCACAGTTTTCAATCTTTAAAAATTCATATTTTCTTTATTAGTCATGTGATATAGTTAATATTTGGTATAGTGTTTAAGTACTTTCAAAAGCATCTAACGCAAGTAACTTTTCCTATACAGAGTGTTTACTTTTAACGTGGCCGGCCAATAGGGCCTTACTAAAATGAAAACTTACAACTTTTTTAATAGGTTTAGATTCCTTGTTAATTTATGAACAAAAAATATGTAAGGTTCAATAACGTTAAAAGTAGCCGTTTTCGAGATCATTTGAATTTTCTTCTTGTTTTTGTTGTACCAGCTTTGAATTTTCCACAGTTTTCAATCTTCAAAAATTCATATTTTCTTTATTAGTCATGCGACATAGTTAATATGTGGTATAGTGTTTAAGTACTTTTAAAAGCATCTAACGCAAGTAACTTTTTCTATACAGAGTGTTTACTTTTAACGTGGCCGGCCAATAGGGCCTTATTAAAATGAAAACCTAAAACTTTTTTAATAGATTTAGATTGCATGTTAATTTCTGAACAAAAAATATGTAAGGTTCAATAACGTTAAAAGTAGTCGTTTTTGAGATAATTTGAATTTTCTTCTTGTTTTTGTTGTACCAGCTTTGAATTTTCCACAGTTTTCAATCTTTAAAAATTCATATTTTCTTTATTAGTCATGTGACATAGTTAATACTTGGTATAGTGTTTAAGTACTTTCAAAAGCATCTATCGCAAGTAACTTTTCCTGTATACAGAGTGTTTACTTTTAACGTAGCCGGCCAATAGGGCCTTATTAAAATGAGAACTTACAACTTTTTTAATAGATTTAGATTGCATGTTAATTTCTGAATGAAAAATATGTAAGGTTCAATAACGTTAAAAGTAACCGATTTCGAGATAATTTGAATTTTCTTCTTGTTTTTGTTGTACCAGCTTTGAATTTTCCACAGTTTTCAATCTTTAAAAATTCATATTTTCGTTATTAGTCATGCGACATAGTTAATATTTGGTATAATGTTCAAGTACTATCAAAAGCATCTAACGCAAGTAACTTTTCCTATACAGGGTGTTTACTTTTCGCATGGCTAACCAATAGGGCCTTATTTAAATAACAATCTACAACTTTTTTAATAGATGTAGAAAGATTCTACATCTTCTTCTACATCAGAGTTTTTTGATTTGGTATGTTGAATAAAAAGACAGAGTTGCGGTTTTAGTGTTTCACAATTCGAGACACGAGTCAAATATATACAAAATGTTACTTTAATTTACATACATTATAAGGTGATGTAAACAATAATTTTATATTGACAAGTCAATCGATTAATTTTTAACTTTTTTTGTTATACAATCAAAAATCAGTTATTGAAAAATTGATTTCTCTCTTTTTCCCCTTTTTTTCCTTTCGGAAAAATAGTGGTTAATTTGTTCAAATCATAAAAAGAGACGTGTTTTAATCGTAAAATGAATATCTCTTTAAAGGCGTTTAATTAAAAATAAATGAAACAATAGCAACAAATTGAATTTAATATTATTGTAACATTTGTAATTGTTGTATTTTCCATCTTTGGATGAATTTGCCATACGAGAAGTATAATAAGTCCTTTACAAGTAAGTCACGTTAACATAATAATTACTTCATATATTTCAAAAACCAAAACAAACCTACATCAACTCACTTATTGCGAAATTGTGGCACGTGTTCTAAGGGAAATTTGATTATTTTAAAATTCTTAAAATCTTAATTACATTGTTATAGAAACAAAGTTTATTTCTTGTATAAACCTATAAGGTCGTTTTGATCAAGAAAACGTGAAGTAAATGGCAATCGCTTTATCGAGAAACTGTGGGCATTTGTGGAATTCTAGTCAACAACCAACTCGTACTACAAGTACTTGCAAAACTGCTTTGAAATCGGAGTAGATACCTTGTTTAAAAGTTTAAAGAAACTATCGATGTTAGGGTAAAAAAAAGGCACAGGATAATTTAAAATGTATAAAATACAAAAAAAAAGGAATTACCGTCTAGTTAACGATCGAGAAGCACGGCAAATACCAGTTAATTTTCTGAAAATACGAGTAACATTTAATAAAATTTATTATAAAAACGATGTTTGTTATAACTAATTAGCATAATAAAGAATCAACTTTTAATTAATAATTTTTATATAATTTTATAATTGTATACTTGAGAACTTGCGACAAAAGGTTAAAAACCTAAATTAAAAGCATTTTCTTATAATAATGTTTTTTCTTTAAACTTTTTTATGAAAATAAATGTCTATGAGCTTCATTATTATGATGGACGAATGATACAAAATTAACTGAACTCAAAAATTAGGTTTAAAAATGGGGTCGATCCAGGACGCTAAAAGTGGACACCCTGTATACGAAAATGTTTCTACTAGATACGTATGACGGATGTTAGATACTCTAACATTATACCCAATATTAACTATGTCGCATGACTAATAAAGAAAATATGAATTTTTAAAGATTGAAAACTGTGGAAAATTCAAAGCTGGTACAACAAAAACAAGAAGAAAATTCAAATTATCTCGAAAACGGCCACTTTAAACATTATTAAACCTTACATATTTTTTGTTCATAAATTAACGAGGAATCTAAATCTATTAAAAAAGTTATATGTTGTCGTTTGAATAAGGCCCTATTGATGAGCCACACTAAAATTAAACAGTCTGTATAGGAAAATTTACTTGCATTAGATGCTTTTGATAGTACTTGAACATTATACCAAATATTAACTATGTCGCATCACTAATAAAGAAAATATGAATTTTTAAATATTGAAAACTGTGGAAAATCCATTGCTGTGATACAACATAAATATGAAGAAAACTCAAGTTATCTCGAAAACGGTTACTTTTAACGTTATTGAGCTTTATATCTTTTGTATTCAGAATTTAACATGGAATCAAAATATTTGTACAAATTCGTTACTATTTGAAATATGGCCCTATTAGCACGTTAATATTATAGAAACAGATGAAATAAATTTATAGTGTTTAGTATTTTTGGGTAAAGATTAAAACATTTTTTACATCAACTTAATTTGGTTACGCATATAAATATTTAAAGAAAATGGTAGAAAACAGCATGAGCCTTTCAGATGTCATAGTTTTTTCTAAAAAATCATCAAAGTAAATTATTAGCGGACGGTGTTAAAAATAATTTTCAAAAATTTAACTAGAACATATTTACTTAAATATTTATTATAACTTCAAAATGTAACATTTAAATGTGAATTTAATGTAAATTTTTTGGAAGAGAACGAATTTTACCTAAATTAATAGCCCACATTTTTAAAACTCCCCAGGACGCTGTTATATGAAGTTAACTTTTTAAACACCATAGGGTATACGATATGTTTTTTATTTTTTTTTAAATTTATTCTTAGGTGTTAGTTTCTTTCATATCCAATGTTTGTTTTTTTCTTTTACAATATTTACTATTTGATTTATTTGACATATTTAAATATTAAAATGGAAACCGTTTGTGTTTAACATTTTTATGGGAATATTTGAAAATTCATAGAGCGGTTGGGGGTGTGAGAAGGGGGAAGAACCTGTTTTTTTCAAACTTAAAAATGCATTAAAAAAATTAATTTTAATTAACTGTTGAGTCGTTGAGTGTATTATAAGATTATGAATGTAATTGTGTAATTGTTTAATTTTAGATCAACTGATGTAAGTGCATTTGTAAACGTAAACTGTGTAGTTTTGCATTGAAGTCAAAACATAATTATGGTTTATGTAAACTAATTATTTGATATTTGTTACAGGTGAGTGACCAAAGCAACAACTTGTTAAGAAAACGACTGCAAATCAAGAGTAAGGTCAGCATTGTATTTCATTCTTTTTTTCAACAACATTACATCAGCCGAGTTTCTTTATGTTAGAAGAATAACAAAAGTCTTTTTGTAACACTAAAAAATTAATTGGGATCGACGACTTTAGCGCTTTCCCTAACAATTAAGTTTTAAGGGAGAAATTGTGAATCGCTATTACGGTTTGTGATTTCTCGGTTAGAGACGAATTTTGGCAAAACCGTTCGTAGAATTGCTTCTTGTTATTAATAAAAGTTGTAGCCACAGTTACTACAGAGTAACTGAGAGTAACTGTAGCCACCGTAATAACAAATACGTTCTCTTAATTTAATTTTGTGGTATCATCAACCCTAAGCTAGCTATTCTCTCGAGAAATTGAAATGGGAGGGTTAAATAAGAAATTAACCACTTTGAGGCTCATTAAAGAGTTACAGTTACTACAGAGTAACTGAGAGTAACTATAACCACTGTAATAACAAATACTTTCTCTTAATTTAATTTTGTGGCATTATCAACCCCAAGCTAGCTATTCTCTCGAAAAATGGAAATGGGAGGGATAAATTAAGAAATCAACCACTTTGAGGCTCATTAAAGAGTTATAGTTACTACAGAGTAACTGAGAGTAACTGTAGCCACGGTAATAACAAATACGTTCTCTTAATTTAATTTTGTGATATCATCAACCCTAAGCTAGCTATTCTCTCGAGAAATGGAAAGGGAGGGATAAATTAAGAAATTAACCACTTTGAGGCTCATTAAAGAGTTATAGTTACTACAGAGTAACTGAGAGTAACTGTAGCCACGGTAATAACAAATACGTTCTCTTAATTTAATTTTGTGATATCATCAACCCTAAGCTAGCTATTCTCTCGAGAAATGGAAAGGGAGGGATAAATTAAGAAATTAACCACTTTGAGGCTCATTAAAGAGTTATAGTTACTACAGAGTAACTGAGAGTAACTGTAGCCACGGTAATAACAAATACGTTCTCTTAATTTAATTTTGTGATATCATCAACCCTAAGCTAGCTATTCTCTCGAGAAATGGAAATGGGAGGGATAAATTAAGAAATTAACCACTTTGAGGCTCATTAAAGAGTTATAGTTACTACAGAGTAACTGAGAATAACTGTAGCCACGGTAATAACAAATACGTTCTCTTAATTTAATTTTGTGATATCATCAACCCTAAGCTAGCTATTCTCTCGAGAAATTGAAATGGGAGGGTTAAATTAAGAAATTAACCACTTTGAGGCTCATTAAAGAGTTACAGTTACTACAGAGTAACTGAGAGTAACTATAACCACTGTAATAACAAATACTTTCTCTTAATTTAATTTTGTGGTATCATCAACCCTAAGCTAGCTATTCTCTCGAGAAATTGAAATGGGAGGGTTAAATTAAGAAATTAACCACTTTGAGGCTCATTAAAGAGTTACAGTTACTATAGAGTAACTGAGAGCAACTATAGCCACTGTAATAACAAATACGTTCTCTTAATTTAATTTTGTGGCATTATCAACCCCAAGCTAGCTATTCTCTCGAGAAATGGAAATGGGAGGGATAAAGTAAGAAATTAACCACTTTGAGGCTCATTAAAGAGTTACAGTTACTACAGAGTAACTGAGAGTAACTATAACCACTGTAATAACAAATACGTTCTCTTAATTTAATTTTGTGGTATCATCAACCCTAAGCTAGCTATTCTCTCGAGAAATGGAAATGGGAGGGATAAATTAAGAAATTAACCACTTTGAGGCTCAGTAAAGAGTTACAGTTACTACATACTACAGAGTAACTGAGAGTAACTGTAGCCACTGTAATAACAAATACGTTCTCGTAATTTAATTTTGTGGCATTATCAACCCCAAGCTAGCTATTCTCTCGAGAAATGGAATTGGGAGGGATAAATTAAGAAATTAACCACTTTGAGGCCCATTAAAGAGTTTTCTTGTTTGAAATGAAGAAAAAAATTATTAATATTATTTGTTTTACCTTGAAATATCCATATTAATAATTTAGGCACTTGAAACTTGTCTCCAAATAACCAGTTCGCTGTAGGGGGTAAACTGTTTTAAGTTAAAATTTATTTGACAAATAAATTCGTTTTAATTTAAATTTTGGGAAAAATTTTTATTTTTTTCCCTATAAATATAATTAGGAATATTTTGAAATGTTAGATTTATCAATTGGGATAATTAATTATTTATTTTATTGTTTTGAATTGCATTTGACGAATATTTTTGTTGGCCCACGCCTTTTTAAGAGGTTGGTTCAACGAACGAATGTAAATAAAATTTTAAATTATATCGCGAGTACCGTAGTTAAAATAATAAAATATGGAGTATTTTACACACGGTTTCATTTGATAAAAATTTATTGGTGTTGTTTGTAATTATTAAAAGAAGAGAAAAAAAAATTTTTTCAGCAAACATACGCAACTTAATAAATCACTAAAATAATGAAATAAATAAACAGTAATTAATTATTAATCAATTCTTAATTGCTTTTTATGTGTTATTTTAATTGCAAACTCGTTTTACTATCAAAATTAGTTTGTATATAATTTAACCAATAATAAATTAAAGAAGAATTAAAAAAAAATCGAAATGGCTCAATGTTTTTTTAACAACTCGAGCACTTCCTACACGTGTTTAATAAATTTTTTCTTCATAGTACCATCATCTTTGATAGTACATACCGTATGTAAATAAAATAATAAATAGAAAAAAAATTGGATAAATTTCCTAATTTGAGCCTCGAGCAAGAAATCATATTTAGTTCGACTCGAAGAGAACTATTCGAGACTTGGGGCATTTTACAAAATTAATAAATTAAATTCCTTTTTATATAAAAATTTTCTTACTGAAGAAAAACGTATTGTGCTTATTTTTTCCTCCTTTTTCATTTTAATTGTTATTTTAATTAAGAGAATTTCATAAAATAATTTATTGCTTGATAAAGCAGAAATTTAACTTGAGGCTTTTTAATTTCCTCTCTCTTTACTATTTCTTCTCTTTGATGTTGTTTTTAAACACGATTATACCTTTTATGGTTTAAGTTTCATTTTATGAAGTCGTGAGATTTAATTAATTATTCGAAAATAAAAAAAAATTGCAACAATAATTTGTCGATAAATTAATACATTAAAAATTTATAATAATATTAATTATAAACAAACATATCGTGTGCAATTAACTTTTATTAACTCTCAAATTTGTTACTTAATGGTACCTTAAAAATTTTATTTTGAATAACTTCATATAAAGTTAATTGCGAAAAATTGCAAAGAAGGCTCGTTTAATTGAAATCGTGCTTTTTTCTTCAATAAGAGTTTTTCAGAAAACTAATGACTATGTGCCTAAGAAATTTTCTACATTTTCGTTCAAAACTTAATGTAGATTTTACAATGGCAATTTAATGTAGGGGTTGCTATTTAAAAAAGTGTATGTATGGTTCGCCCTCTGGAGCAGAAACACCCTGTATAAAATTAAACTAGCTCACAATATGAATACTATCGTGTTTTAGAATTATCTAAAAAATCGTTCTAATATCTCAATCGGTTTAGGAACTATAAATACAAATTCATAGACTAAAGACTTTTAGGGTTTCAGAGTTTTAGGGTGAGTTTTTTAAGTGGTATTGGGATCTCGGAAACTGTATGAGTTACGAGATTGGTTATATTAGCAAAAAGTTGCATATTTTGACGATCTTTAAGAATCCGTTTAGAAAATTTCAAAATTCAAAATGGTTTCCTAGATAACGCATAGAAACTGAAAATTGGCAATTTAGTTTTTCGACAATTTTTTTTTCAAAATTGTTTACTTAAAAAAAAATTTTTTGAGAAAATTTTCAGGAGACCAAAAAAGCTATCAAATGATACCAAACTCGACTTTTTATCACATCGACGCTAGGCGTCGCGACGTTCAACTTTTCATTTTCTTACGGGAGACCTATCATGTCGATGTGATAAAAAGTCGAGTTTGGTATCGTTTGATAGCTTTTTTGTTCTCTTAAAAATTTTTCCCAAAAATTTTTTTTCAACAGTAAGCCATTTTGAAACTATAGTCGAAAAACGAAATTGCCAATTTTCAGTTTTTCTGCGTTATCTCAGAAACCATTTTGAATTTTGAAATTTTCTAAACGGATTCTTAAAAGCCATCAAAATACGCAACTAAAAATATTTTAAAAATACGAATCCTTTTTAACAAAATTTTTTTTTAAGTATTTGTAATTTATTCAAATTAGGATTAACTAGGTGTAAAAATTTCTTGCATTTTTTTAAAGTCGATTGGGATTATTTGGGTAATTCTAAAAAAATGATGTTTAAAATAAAACTAAAAGTACATATCAAAAATGCCAATCTCGATTTAATATGCATGCACGCCAATTAAACTTACAAAACGTAACTACTGAAAACGAAGATTTTTTTTCGATACGAAAAATGCCCCAGAAACACAACTAATTAACATGAGAGCGAGGTAGATGATGCAGATTTGATCGATCAAGTAAATTCAGCATGAAGCATAATAAGACTGACTCTTATAATACTCGTATAAAACGATGATAAGATGTACAAAAAAGTCGGTATCGAAATTCTTGACTAATTCATGCAAAAATCTTGGACTCGATATATTATCCATGCGAGAGATGGACAACATTGACGTCGAAACCGCCACCAAATGGGATTATCTGACGTGCTATCGGCTTTACATGGCTGCAATTACTCTAACATAGCCCTCAGCGCAACTGAAACGACCATACGACAGACAATTTAACCAAAAGGAGATGCCGTACGTGTTCTTCATGGTCTATAAAACAGATGGGTGGAGCAACAATTTTTAAAATATTTATTAAAAAAATTATTTTTTGATTCGACCAATAAGATTCGGAAGAATATCAAAATATGCATCGATATGCACTGCCTTAATATAATGATTTACGAGAAGTAGACTCCTTTTGCAACAGCTACTCAAAAGATCACTTTAGGAATGCCGCTCGCCGTTAAATTTTAGAGTTAGACTTTTCGTTTATTCTTTATTACTTTTTAACCATTGTCGTTTTTGAGTCACCGTGACATATTTCGACGCTTTAAACTTGACGGACCAGACTGATTTTGCAAGGTCTGTGACGGGAAACAATGGTAAATTATAAGTAAATTTATTTAGTTCATTCAAAGCACGAAACTAACAAGTTATTACTCTCTTTATTGTGTGTGTGTACGCTGTACGGTGTGCGTATTCGTTATTCACCTTGCGGATGGAAATTTTTTTGTTATTTTGCACGTACACTATCGATTCTCTCATTTTTACTTTTTTCTAGATTATTTACGTACTTTCAAAAAGTATTATGATCAAAAAAAATTTTTTTGTAAAGATATATACAGGGTGTCCAAAAATAAGAGGGTTTCCATAAAACCAACTAAAACTGTAACTAGGGTTCTTCTATTAGCGATGTTTAAATTCAAACCGCTGCAGCGCAAAAACGATTGAGTTTTTCAAAAATTGATACTAACATTTCTTGTAGAGAATTTAATTATCTTTTTATTAGCTTACGTACATATTTTACGTCAGATCAACGGTTAAACAGATATTTCCATAAAACCAACTAAAACTGTAACTAGGGTTCTTCTATTAGAGATTTTCTAATTCAAACCGCTGCAGCGCTAAAACGATTGAGTTTTTAAAAATTGATACTAACATTTCTTGTAGAGAATTTAATTATCTTTTTATTCGGTTAGGTACATATTTTACGTCAGATCAACGGTTAAGGAGATATTTCCATAAAACCAACTAAAACTGTAACTAGGGTTCTTCTATTAGCGATGTTTAAATTCAAACCGCTGCAGCGCAAAAACGATTGAGTTTTTCAAAAATTGATACTAACATTTCTTGTAGAGAATTTAATTATCTTTTTATTAGCTTACGTACATATTTTACGTCAGATCAACGGTTAAGGAGATATTTCCATAAAACCAACTAAAACTGTAACTAGGGTTCTTCTATTAGCGATGTTTAAATTCAAACCGCTGCAGCGCAAAAACGATTGAGTTTTTCAAAAATTGATACTAACATTTCTTGTAGAGAATTTAATTATCTTTTTATTAGCTTACGTACATATTTTACGTCAGATCAACGGTTAAACAGATATTTCCATAAAACCAACTAAAACTGTAACTAGGGTTCTTCTATTAGAGATTTTCTAATTCAAACCGCTGCAGCGCTAAAACGATTGAGTTTTTAAAAATTGATACTAACATTTCTTGTAGAGAATTTAATTATCTTTTTATTCGGTTAGGTACATATTTTACGTCAGATCAACGGTTAAGGAGATATTTCCATAAAACCAACTAAACCTGTAACTAGGGTTCTTCTATTAGCGATGTTTAAATTCAAACCGCTGCAGCGCAAAAACGATTGAGTTTTTCAAAAATTGATACTAACATTTCTTGTAGAGAATTTAATTATCTTTTTATTAGCTTACGTACATATTTTACGTCAGATCAACGGTTAAACAGATATTTCCATAAAACCAACTAAAACTGTAACTAGGGTTCTTCTATTAGAGATTTTCTAATTCAAACCGCTGCAGCGCTAAAACGATTGAGTTTTTAAAAATTGATACTAACATTTCTTGTAGAGAATTTAATTATCTTTTTATTCGGTTAGGTACATATTTTACGTCAGATCAACGGTTAAGGAGATATTTCCATAAAACCAACTAAAACTGTAACTAGGGTTCTTCTATTAGCGATTTTTTAATTCAAACCGCTGCAGCGCTAAAACGATTGAGTTTTTAAAAATTGATACTAACATTTCTTGTAGAGAGTTTAATTATCTTTTTATTAGGTTAGGTACATATTTAACGTCAGATCAACGGTTAAGCAAATATTTCCATAAAACCAACTAAAACTGTAACTAGGATTCTTCTATTAGCGATTTTCTAATTCAAACCGCTGCAGCACAAAAACGATTGAGTTTTTCAAAATTGATACCACCATTTCTTGTAGAGAATTTAATTATCTTTGTATTAGGTTAGGTACATATTTTACGTCAGATCAACGGTTAAGGAGATATTTCCATAAAACCAACTAAAACTGCAACTATAGGGTTCTTCTATTAGCGATTTTTTAATTCAAACCGCTGTAGCTCAAGAACGATGTTTTAATTTAAACCATTGAAGAGTTCATATTTTGACTTCCGGTTTAACCGGAAATGGCATCGACTATCTTAATTTAAACGAATGACCCTGTATATTTTTAAATATTTTGAAAGATCATAAAATTCGCTATCTGATGATACTCAACAATTTATACTTTATTCGAAAAAGGGACCAATTGATTTATTTTTAACACGAAGACGACCTGTTATGGCCACATCAGAGTTTTATTAAATTTGATTACGAATCGGGACTTAAAGACTCTTCTTTCTTGATCTCGCGTTTATAAATAAATTATTTAGTTTTAAGAATTCATTAGCACACAATGCTTGGATGGTAATAAATTAATCTCGAGGGTGAATTTTATTATCGTTTTAATAAGTTTTAATTTAAAAAAAAGGAGCTTTTTGAAAAAAGTGGTTAAATTTTCTCACGTTATCCGTCTCGAAGGACCTAGACGTATAAAGGCGACTTTTTGTGTGGGTTTTAACACTATTTTGCAAAGTTTGTAAGGGAATTTAAACTTCTACGAGTCGCACCTTTTTCTATAAATAATGCGAGATGTGTGTGTGGAGTGTGTGTGTGTGTGTAGACCGCATAGTTATGTAGATGTAATCTTCAAGTCTTAATGGATTAACGTATATATTTTTGTTTTGACCTTAAACTTCAAATATAAGTATTAACTGTAACCTTGCGTGACATTTTAATCTTAAGACGATGTGGTAGTTATTTAGTATTTAAATTAATCATTATTTTTGTAACACAAATTAACGATTATTTATTTTATAAATTGATTGCCTTTTCTTTAATATTAACGTTTAACTTCTGGTTGCGGTTTTATGGCGGTTTTTATAATTAGTTGGGTATTTTGTTTCGCCTTATTAAATAATTGCGCAAGATATGGTAGTTTTAATGCCGTTAAATTTGTTAAGTAAACGAACAATACCATATTTAGATGTTTAGAATAATATACGGATGTATAGTTGAAGAACGTGTGATTTGTCCCAACGTGTAAGGATTACCCGATGGGTGACTGGATCTTGTCACACCACACAACACAGGTTTGTCTAACTGATATCATCTTTAGACAGCGTCACTTAAATTTACATTCTTACACATTTTCTATTCTTTATTATAACCATACCTTATACTCTTTGTTTCACCGTTTCATGACTTTCTGAAAAATTTTGTAATGTTTCAAATAAAAGGCATAACTAATTAAATTGTTATTCATTAACCTTTAAAATGCTAGCAACTCGAGAATGTCAAGTACCATTTTTAATTTGTACCTTTTCTTCTACTAATGATAATTGAAATTGGAAACAGTTGTCTCTTTTTATGTTTGTGTGGAGATAATATACATATTTTACGTCAGATCAACGGTTAAGAAGTTATTTCCATAAAATCGACTTAAACAACTGTAACTTGGGTTCTTTTAGTAGCGATATTTTAATTCAAACCGTTGTAGCGCAAAAACCATTGATTATTTCAAAAATTGATACAGACTTTTCTTGTAGAGAATTTAATTACATTTCTATTAGGTTATGTACATATTTTACGTCAGATCAACGGTTAAGGAATTATTTCCATAAAATCAACTTGAACTGTAACTTGGGTTCTTCTAGTAGCGATATTTTAATTCAACCCGTTGTAGCGCAAAAACCATTGATTATTTCAAAAATTGATGCGGACATTTCTTGTAGAGAATTTAATTACATTTCTACTAGGTTATGTACATATTTTACGTCAGATCAACGGTTAAGGAGTTATTTCCATAAAATCGACTAAAACTGTAACTTGGTTTCTTCTAGTAGCGATATTTTAATTCAAACCGTTGTACCGCAAAAACCATTGATTTTCTCAAAAATTGATACGGACATTTCTTGTAGAGAATTTAATTACATTTCTATTAGGTTATGTACATATTTTACGTCAGATCAACGGTTAAGGAGTTATTTCCATAAAATCGATTAAATCTGTAACTTTGGTTCTTCTAGTAGCGATATTCTAATTCAAACCGTTGTAGCGCAAAAACCATTGATTATTTCAAAAATTGATACAGACTTTTCTTGTAGAGAATTTAATTACATTTCTATTAGGTTATGTACATATTTTACGTCAGATCAACGGTTAAGGAATTATTTCCATAAAATCAACTTGAACTGTAACTTGGGTTCTTTTAGTAGCGATATTTTAATTCAAACCGTTGTAGCGCAAAAACCATTGATTATTTCAAAAATTGATACAGACTTTTCTTGTAGAGAATTTAATTACATTTCTATTAGGTTATGTACATATTTTACGTCAGATCAACGGTTAAGGAATTATTTCCATAAAATCAACTTGAACTGTAACTTGGGTTCTTCTAGTAGCGATATTTTAATTCAACCCGTTGTAGCGCAAAAACCATTGATTATTTCAAAAATTGATGCGGACATTTCTTGTAGAGAATTTAATTACATTTCTAATAGGTTATGTACATATTTTACGTCAGATCAACGGTTAAGGAGTTATTTCCATAAAATCGACTAAAACTGTAACTTGGTTTCTTCTAGTAGCGATATTTTAATTCAAACCGTTGTAGCGCAAAAACCATTGATTTTCTCAAAAATTGATACGGACATTTCTTGTAGAGAATTTAATTACATTTCTATTAGGTTATGTACATATTTTACGTCAGATCAACGGTTAAGGAGTTATTTCCATAAAATCGATTAAATCTGTAACTTTGGTTCTTCTAGTAGCGATATTCTAATTCAAACCGTTGTAGCGCAAAAACCATTGATTATTTCAAAAATTGATACAGACTTTTCTTGTAGAGAATTTAATTACATTTCTATTAGGTTATGTACATATTTTACGTCAGATCAACGGTTAAGGAATTATTTCCATAAAATCAACTTGAACTGTAACTTGGGTTCTTTTAGTAGCGATATTTTAATTCAAACCGTTGTAGCGCAAAAACCATTGATTATTTCAAAAATTGATACAGACTTTTCTTGTAGAGAATTTAATTACATTTCTATTAGGTTATGTACATATTTTACGTCAGATCAACGGTTAAGGAATTATTTCCATAAAATCAACTTGAACTGTAACTTGGGTTCTTCTAGTAGCGATATTTTAATTCAACCCGTTGTAGCGCAAAAACCATTGATTATTTCAAAAATTGATGCGGACATTTCTTGTAGAGAATTTAATTACATTTCTACTAGGTTATGTATATATTTTACGTCAGATCAACGGTTAAGGAGTTATTTCCATAAAATCGACTAAAACTGTAACTTGGTTTCTTCTAGTAGCGATATTTTAATTCAAACCGTTGTAGCGCAAAAACCATTGATTTTCTCAAAAATTGATACGGACATTTCTTGTAGAGAATTTAATTACATTTCTATTAGGTTATGTACATATTTTACGTCAGATCAACGGTTAAGGAGTTATTTCCATAAAATCGATTAAATCTGTAACTTTGGTTCTTCTAGTAGCGATATTCTAATTCAAACCGTTGTAGCGCAAAAACCATTGATTTTTTCAAAAATTGATACTGATATTTCTTGTAGAGAATTTAAGTATATTTCTATTAGCTTAGGTACATATTTTATATCAGATCAACGGTTAGAGAGATAATTCTAGAAAACCAACTGAAAGTGTAACTAGGATTCTTTCTTCAGCTAAACTGTTGCAAAGCAAGTATAAGTGATGTTTTTTTTTGATAATTTCGAATTCCTTCACTGAGAAAATGTGTACGAAACACAAGAAATGCTACAGGTTATACATGACATTATTTGAAGGTATCTGGAATACGATCCATCAGATAAAAAATTTCCTACTGCCTCGGTTTTGTTCTCCCTCGTTTTATTTCTTTTCTTAAAGAAAATTTATTTTTTTATTTCGCATGATAATGAGCTTGTTAATATATTTTTTTAATAATTTACAAAACAAGTTATCTTCGTTGACTGCTATTTTCTGTACTCGACTATAATCAATTATTCTTGTATTTATCATATTAAGTACATTATCTGTAGGTACAGCAATACTGCCATGAGGTAAAAAAATTGACAATTTATGAAATGCATTATGCATTTTAACTGCGTATATATGTGTGTTTGTGTCTGTAAGTATGGATGTGTGTGTGTTGAAGATGATAATAGTAAAATGTAAAGTATAAAATTCCACTTAGGTACTGTAAAACAGTTAAAATTTTTAAATATTATGATTAGATGGGTACATTTTTATTGTTTTTTATAAACAATTACAGTTTTGTTTATAAAAATGGGCGTCACTTTTTCTTTGTTTCTATCGTGCGAGCCTTAGGTAATTTTAAACGGAAAATTGTTGCCAAGTGTAAAGCTGTACAGTTAAACTTGCAGAAAAAGTCAATTTAACCCTCACATCCAAACAATTATTATTAACATTTTAATTTATAAATTAAAAGTCGTGTTTAACTAATTTATAAAATTTTATTTGATATCATTTTAAATAATTTTTATGGTAATTGATTAAAATTGACTTGATGTGTAGCTTTAAATGGTGCTTTTTATTGCTATAACCAAGAATATAAAAATACCTCGATGATATACAAATTTTATAATTTAAACAAATTGGTAGATGTTTAGAAAGTTTTTACATGAAAATTACTTAATGCGATTGTTATCAATTAATAAAATATCATTTTTAATGTTTTATAAAAGGATTTAGTTTGTTAGAAGTACAAGTCTTGTTTCGGAAGAGAACGAGTCAAGCTCCATTTACATAAGGACACCCTGTATATTTTTTAATACGTATGAAAAGACCCTGTTGTGGTCGCGCAGAATTTTTAAAATTACACTAGTCAGATTCGGTTGTTTTTATTTCTTAAGGCGTGCCTCAGAGACCAATTCTCGGTCCTTGTTTATTTTTACATTTTATTAGTTCCATTTCTATTTTTTCTTGTGGTAGACTTCCCTAAGATCAACGATTTGCAATGCGTTTCGGTGCCCAAAATTATTTTAAGTCAATTTAAAAAAATTTGCATCTTTTGTTGTTAACGCATAATACATTTTCACTTATAAAGAACAAGCTGATAAATTAAGTAGTACACAATAACAATTTGACTCTTTATTTTGTCCATATAAGACAACACCAGCTGTTGAAGTGAAAGTTGTAAGTGTGTGTGGGTGAAAATTAAAAAAAAAGAGAGTAAATTTACTTAGGTCTTTATTGAAACAAAAGTTGTTGTTGTTACGTGTGTACAGCACACTTACTTTTATAATGGTAAATGGTATGCTAAGGCTATTTGTAAAATTTAAGTATAAGAGGGAGATGTATCGTCACAGAATAATGATACGTTTTCGACTATCGGAGGTTGGAAACAGTATCAGTTTTGCGATTGTGCAGCGTTCTGGAATTACTCATCAAAGCCACTCCATTGTATATTTTAACTAGCAGGAGTGTTGTTGCCTAGCAATAATACGTCGGTTTTTGATATTCAAAATTGATTTCGATTCCCTGGAAGGAGGCGACCGCGGCAGGTAGACAGGCACGTAGACAGACCAACAGACAACCTAATTGTCTTTTAGTGCGCCGATGTGATGTGTGTTGATTATATTTTTATAATCAAAAACGATTGAGTTTTTCAAAATTGGTATTAATATTTCTTGTAGAGAATTTAATTATCTTTTTATTAGGTTAGGTACATATTTTACGTCAGATCAACGGTTAAGGAGATATTTCCATAAAACCAACTAAAACTGTAACTATAGGGTTCTTCTATTAGCGATTTTTTAATTCAAACCGCTGCAGCGCAAAAACGATTGAGTTTTTCAAAATTGATACTAACACTTCTTGTAGAGAATTTAATTATCTTTTTATTAGGTTAGGTACATATTTTACGTCAGATCAACGGTTAAGGAGATATTTCCATAAAACCAACTAAAACTGTAACTAGGGTTCTTCTATTAGCGATATTTTAATTCAAACCGCTGCAGCGCAAAAACGATTGAGTTTTTAAAAAGTGATACGGACATTTCTTGTAGAGAATTTAATTATCTTTTTATTAGGTTAGGTACATATTTTACGTCAGATCAACGGTTAATGAGATATTTCTATAAAACCAACTAAAACTGTAACTAAGGTTCTTCTATTAGCGATGTTTTAATTTAAACTGCTGTAACGCAAAAACCGTTGATTGAGTGTAGTTAAATCTCTTGGTCTATCAGGGTTTGAATCTGACGGTTGGTAGGTCTGATGGGCTAGTAGTCTGTGGGTTGGTTTGGCAATCAGCCTTTCGGTCTGATGGTTGGCGAGCCTAGTAGTAAGTGTGTGACTCTGTTAGTCTATCGATTTTTTATTCCGTGTTTGGTGGGTTTGTAGATCTATGGTTAGCGAGTTTCCCATCTATCTGCCAGGCTATCAATCTCTGATGGGTTTGACTATTCTTTTCTTTTTCTTTTGTTTTGATGATTTCCCGGTTTGTCGATTGGGCGGTTTGTTGGTCGTAAGTTGGCGTGTGTAGGTCAGGAAATTAATTTAGGTCTTTAGTACTTTTACTTTTACTTTTGTCACTTGCTTTTATAAATGGAATGTTGGTATTTGAAAAAAAAGCTGTTGATTAGCTAATGTCACTCGATTTTAATTATAAAAATAATTTTAATAGATCACGACGCTATAAATAGAAAATTTCAATTAATTATTTCGTTTGTTAATGTCGGAGTATTTAATTTTAATGTTTTACGTAATAGTAGGAATTTAAATTAGTAACTAACTATTTGTATTTACTACAGTAAGTACATACGTACTAATAGACAATTAGAAAACGATTTAAATCTTAAAGTTGGTTGAACTGCGTTGGTTCGGTTTTGGTTCAAGAGAGAGAGGTTTTAATTCACTTGATTTTCTATTGAAATTCTCTTAGAGCGGTCTTCGATTTATCTCTTTAATAAAAATTCAAATGCCACCGGGTATAAGTTTAATTCAAAAAAACAATTTTGCCTTATACAGGGTGTCTAAAAAGTTTTGAATTTATCATTTATTTCGACGTATATATAAAAATATTTTGAAAGAAAGCTCAGACATATTGATTTAGATTTTTAATTGCGCATATTTTGGCACTAAAATAATTTATACAGAGTGATCGATTTCGGAGGTACGACGTCATCAATAATTTTTGTAAAAAGAATACCCTGTATATTTTAAAAGCTGAAAGCTGACTTCAAAAACGTATTTTAAGAATAGCAACGATCAAAATTGGGTTGATGTTTTCAAAATAATTTGATGCTGTCTCCGCTGTCATGGTTAGTCCCTAAAAGCAAAAGAAAGCTGGTAACTTTTCGTACATAAATAATTACAGCAGTTTTGATTCCGCCAAACGTTTTGATTAATTAACCTGGTACAACTACTTTAAAAACGGACTTGAAAAAATTTAATTGATTAGAAATATACAAACAAATGATATAATCAAAAAAAATAATTTTTGTCTATTACGAATATTATTAGAATAAATGATTGATTATCGAAAATCGAAATTTTAACTTATTCTCATTTGTTATTATTGTTATTATTTTAAATCAGATTAAAATCGATTATTGGTATCACTGTGTATCCTCATTTATATTTTTTTACTGCCCGATTGTTGTTAATGTTAAAAAAAGGTCATTAGTTTGATTGGAATTTTCAACTTCAGACACACTCAAACAAGTGAATAATTACAAAATGAATTATTTAATTTGATTGGGACTTTGAAAGTTTTATTATACAGGAAGCTGTAAGGAAAGTACTTTTACTCCACAAGAAACATCTTATTTTTTCTAAAAACTCATTTAAATGTGAAAAATATGTTTTTGAAAAAGCGGAATCACTTATCAATTACTTGTACGTCAGTAGTAATCAATATAATCTAATTATTTTATACGGTGCTGATAGTTAATTTTATGTTCTATAAATTTCATTAGAAGTAAAATTAACCTTAGAGCACCTCTTGAGGACCTAGAGTTGTGAGAGACTCAAGACAAGAGACAAGAGTGCACAGACAATTTCCAAGAGCTTTTTAAATTTTGATTTATTCCTGTGGGATAATTATCTAATGTAATCTAATTATTTTATACGGTACTGATAGGTAATTTTATATTCTATAAATTTCATTAGAAGTAAAATTAAGTTAGAGCACCTCTTGAGGACCTAGAGTTGGGAGAGACACGCTAAGAGTGCACAGACAATTTCCAAGAGTTTTTTAAATTTTGATTTATTCCTGTGGGATAATTATTCAATGTAATCTAATTATTTTACACGGTACTGATAGATAATTTTATATTCTATAAATTTCATTAGAGGTCAAATTAACCTTAGAGCACTTCTTAAGGAGCTAGAGTCGGGAGAGACACGATAAGTGTAAAACATACAATTTAAAAAAAAAAAATTATTTTTATTTGTAACATGTCTATGTTAGTTTCCATTCTCCCTACTCTATCTTTCGGCTGCTCAATCGATCCATCTACCAGCCTATATCTATCAATGCTCTCTTGGCTGATAGTATGTTAGCCTGTCTGTCAGTTTGGCGATCAGCCTGTCTGCCTACTCATTGGTTAGCTATTCGTCTGTTGATCCCAAGGCTTTAGTATGCTAATCTGTGGCGATTTTTTCATTACTTTATAGTAAAAATAATTTTTAATTCTTTTTTGTATGCAGGAAAAGTTTTCTCATACGTAAAAAATTCTCGTTTACGACAATTAACTTGTTAAAAAAAATAAAAATGTTTATAACAGTTGTTTTAAAGGTGGATATTTGTTTTAATTTTTAAATCATGGAATTATTAATCGTTTTTGTTCTTAAAGATATACAAAGTAATTTATACCGTGTCGACTAACTTTAGAGTAATTTTTATACCAACTTGATTTATAAGAATTCCTTTTAAAATATTAAATCAATACGATAAATCAATATTTTGTGACTTGATTCGACGCGGTATATTATATCGATGAGTGCCGATTTAAATTTTTTGTTATTTCAACTCTATACTAATCGTAATTAATTGTCAAAATTAGTGCTTTTTTTAATTTAAAATCATGATGGTTTGATTGGAGATTAAGCGACTTTAAAGTTCGTTGTATTTCAAATATACAGGGTGAATCTTATAGCTACGATTAATATCATTTATTAGCTATACAGTTTACGAGGAATCGTTATTTGTCCCACCCTGTATTTTTTTTGATAAAATCGTGTTCTCGTCTCGTTACAAACACAACGTACTGTATGTTTGTTATTTTATATCTAATAAAATATACCAAGTGCTTGTATTACAAATAAAAGTGATAACTTAACATCTCTTATTAAAACGATTACACGCAAAGGCGTTCTTTCGTTTTTAAGCACCTCGATCCACGCAATTTTTGGAATCGAATACTTTTTATTGTAAATTATTGAAATTGCCAATTTTTGCGTAAAAATCACTTTTCTTTTTTTACTTTTTATAATGCATAATGAAGTTTTGTAATTGATTTTATCGAACTTGTCACGCTTGATGACCATTACACCATTGAAATTAAAATTATCATGCTGTTTATGAATCGAACGTGACTTATTTACATAAATTGTCGATATAAATAAAACCATTGCTGGTATCTTTTACTACACGTAAATGTTTAAAACTAATTTTACAATGGGCTACAAGACGAACCAGTCCGAGAGTTGTTCTTTTTTTTATAAATTGTATATACAAGAGGTTGCTTTTTAAATGGTCTCAGAGAAACGGGTCTCTAGGTCTACAGGCCTATAGCTTCCAAACGGAGATTTTCGAAACGTCTAACCTGGCACAACCACAAGTAGCGCCTAAGCACTTTCTTAGGTGTCAGAACCTTAATCATAACCTTAGAGCACTCATAAAGGAGCTAGAGTCGGAAGAGACACGAGAACTGTGAAACAGACAATTATCAAGAAATTTTGAAACTTTGATTTATTCCTGTAGGATAAATATGAAAGGTAATCTAATTATTTTATAGGCTTCAGGTAGCTAATTTTATATTCTATTAATTTCATTAGAGGTCAAATTAACCTTAGAGCACTCCTAAAGGAGCTAGGGTCGGGAGAGACACGATAAGTGTGAAACATACAATTTTCAAGAATTTTTGAAACTTCGATTTATTCCTGTAGGATAATTATGAAATGTAATCTAATTATTTTATAGGGTTCTGGTAGCTAATTTTATATTCTATAAATTTTATTAGAGGTCAAATTAACATTAGAGCACTCCTAAAGAAGCTAGGGTCGGGAGAGACACGATAAGTGTGAAACAGACAATTTTCAAGAAATTTTGAAACTTTGATTTATTCCTGTAGGATAATTATGAAATGTAATCTAATTATTTTATAGGCTTCTGGTAGCTAATTTTATATTCTATAACTTTCATTAGAGGTCAAACTAATATTAGAGCACTTTTAAAGGAGCTAGAGTCGGGAGAGACACGAGAACTGTGAAAAGGACAATTATCAAGAAATTTTGAAACTTTGATTTATTCCTGTAGGATAATTATGAATGGTAATCTAATTATAATCTAATTATAGGCTTCTGGTAGCTAATTTTATATTCTATTAATTTCATTAGAGGTCAAATTAACCTTAGAGCACTCCTAAAGGAGCTAGGGTCGGGAGAGACACGATAAGTGTGAAACAGACAATTTTTAAGAATTTTTAAATTTTTGATTTATTCCTGTAGGATAATTATGCAATGTAATCTAATTATTTTATAGAGTTCTGGTAGCTAATTTTATATTCTATAAATTTTATTAGAGGTCAAATAACATTAGAGCACTCCTAAAGAAGCTAGGGTCGGGAGAGACACGATAAGTGTGAAACAGACAATTTTCAAGAATTTTTCAAACTTTGATTTATTCCTGTAGGATAACTATGCAATGTAATCTAATTATTTTATAGGCTTCTGGTAGCTAATTTTATATTCTATAAATTTTATTAGAGGTCAAATTAACATTAGAGCACTCCTAAAGAAGCTAGGGTCGGGAGAGACACGATAAGTGTGAAACAGACAATTTTCAAGAATTTTTCAAACTTTGATTTATTCCTGTAGGATAACTATGCAATGTAATCTAATTATTTTATAGGCTTCTGGTAGCTAATTTTATATTCTATAAATTTCCTTAGAGGTCAAATTAACATTAGAGCACTCCTAAAGAAGCTAGGGCCGGGAGAGACACGATAAGTGTGAAACAGACAATTTTCAAGAATTTTTCAAACTTTGATTTATTCCTGTAGGATAACTATGCAATGTAATCTAATTATTTTATAGGTTTCTGGTAGCTAATTTTATATTCTATAAATTTCATTAGAGGTCAAATTAACATTAGAGCACTCCTAAAGAAGCTAGGGTCGGGAGAGACACGATAAGTGTGAAACAGACAATTTTCAAGAATTTTTCAAACTTTGATTTATTCCTGTAGGATAACTATGCAATGTAATCTAATTATTTTATAGGCTTCTGGTAGCTAATTTTATATTCTATAAATTTCATTAGAAGTCAAATTAACATTAGAGCACTCCTAAAGAAGCTAGGGTCGGGAGAGACACGATATGTGTGAAACAGACAACCGCGGTTCTTTATCCTTAGAAAGACACTGTGTTGTATCAGTGTCGCTATAAGAATTTTTTTAAAGGGGCTGATGCAATTTGAAAAATTGATCTCTACAGTGGCGTAGCAAACAATATTCATGGGGTTTTACCAAGAGCTACCAAATACTTCAATAATGGTGTGAAATCGTCCCTATTCCTTCTCATTTTATTTACCAACGTCTCACACACGACGTCTCTATACCTACAATCTATAAGTCCACGTTGCACCACTTGAAGAAATTCATGCCGTATCGACAAATTAAATATTTGCGGACCATTTTTCTTTGGGAGGTTTATTTTTGAGTATTTCCAAAATGACAAAACAAACACTAAATTTAAACACTCGAAATTATTGACAAAACAAACACTTAAAATGTATTTTTACAACATTTCTCTTTGACTAAAATTTAATTCACTGTTAGAAAATATTTGTGAGTGTGACTAACAAGGCAGTACCGTTCGTTTTGTACAAATTATTAAAAATTAATTTCAATGATTTTGCGAAATTATTGTTTATTTTAATAAATAATTCTATTATTTAGAAACTGTAAATTTTGTTTGGAAAATTAAATAAAATTAAACGCAGTAATCAAACAACGGCGTCCCACATTATTTTGGAAAAATTATTTTTTTTAAAAGGCACCTCTTCTCTCATTTGTCATTTATGAAATAATTTACAAAAAAATTTAAAGTTTAACCTACGCGAAAAAACCTATAACATTCCTTTCTTTTTATTGAATTTTTTTTCTCTGCTCAGCTCAAAAATTATTTCTATCTATAAATTCCATCTCATTTTTATAGTTTCAATTTAACTATGAATGGCAGTTAAAGTTTTACTCGGTGTTTCATTTAAAAATTATAGAAAAAAAAATATATCGTATAATTTTTAAATAAAAATTTTATTTTTTACGACTTTCGTTTACTAAAGGGTGGGTGGTACATTTTTAAATCTTTATACGATCATTAGATGGTATCGAATTATTCAATTGATAAGCTCAATCGGCCATCTCTAAATTTGAATGTTAAATTTATACTATGCATATTATTTTACCGAATCCCAACTCCCTTAGTTCTCATTAAAAGGAGCTGAAACCTTGGGGTCTCCATGTATTTTTGGAAATAGTTAAAAATTCATATCTCTTCTAATAATAAAGCAATTAATTTCATTTTTGGTATCGTAAAATAATACTATTTTTAGAATATTTTGGACCAATTATTTTGGATACAGAGTGTTTGTGTTTAACGGGACAGAAGACATTATACTTTTTTTAAGTAGCAACCATAATATTTTTTTAAATATTCGAATTCCTGATTAAATTTACTATAAAAAACTCTAAAGTTGTATATAGCTAGGACTAATAATTTTTGAAATAAATTATTTTTAAGGGTTTGTCGTGTGTCATTGAAAAAATCTCCATAATTTATAAAAAAATTCACAACTCTTTTAATTAGAATGTGATTAATTTGATTTTTGGTAGAACAAAATACAACTACCCTTTGAATATTTTAAAAGAATTATTTCATCTACAGAGCGTTTGTGTTGAACGGGGAAGGGCAAAAGCCATACTTTTTTCTAAACATCAACCCTAATATCTCACGGTCATCTTTTTACTCGTTAACGAGTGATTATTGTAGATTTATATTATTAAAATTAATGCTTGAAACTTCAGAACTTAATTTTCTTAAATTTGTTGAAACATTTCCAAGTTAATAAGCGGGTTCGAGATCTTTTACGCGCACTTGTACGTACAAAGTAAATTTAAAGGCATTGTAACAATAATAAAAAGACCTTCGATACCCATAATTTAAATTTAAAAAAATTACAACAATCCTTAAATCACACTAAATATAGTTATTACAAACAAACATTGTGTAATCCTTCATTAAATTAAATTGAATTTAATAAAAAAAGTTCAAACACTTAAAACAATAATTGTGAATCGTTAAACTAACGGATATTTAATTTTCTCTTCAGTAACGTTTTGTCACGATTCATTAACTTTACAACAATTGTGTTAGTAAATAAGTTAAAAAAGGAAAAAAAATAAAATATGGTACTCGACTTTTACATTTTTTCTTATTGTGAAAAAAAAAGGATTAAATTGATAGGTTTGGCAACCGTGCGCAACTTGAGAGAAACCAACAAAAGAACCTGCACAAGGAATGTACCTTTTATAAACACAACAGTTAACATAATTCATCGTCCTCGTCTATTGTCGTCGTTTGAGTTAGATAAAGACACCAATATCAAACTTGACTTAAAATAGAAAAGAGACGCCTATCAAAAAACCCGACTTCTTCTTCTTCTCCTTCCGAGAGTTGATATTAAAAAAATTTTTTCTATCAAATCTATTTTGATGCTTCTTTTATAACTACAAGAGTAGGAAAATTTTTTTCATATAAAGTTAAGAACTATAAAACCTCAAAGAACGCCTTCCTTTTTAATTTGTTGCCACCGTAAATCAGATTATTTTTTCTACCTGACCTTTACCTGCTCATAAAAGGTAGGTGAATTAAATACACTATATAATTTTCCTTTTGCACAGTTAACAAAATTCATTAGAGAGGAAAAGGGGAGGGGGGACCCTTTTTGTTTTTTCATCAAGTTGGAATTTCGAAGCGTTTCCGTTTTATTTTTTAATCAACTTAACGCGACTTTTAACGTTAACCGTGCTGAGGAAGACTCGAAGACAATAATTCAAGGTCATTTTGTGTTCGTTAAAGTACTAAAGACAGCTATACCTTTGTCATATACTCTCAGGGTAGCTGAAAAACCTCCTGAAAAGCGCACTAGAAATTTCCACGTGAGGTTAGTACATAAAGATATTTTTTCAACGCCTTCAAAGACTTTTAAATCAAAAATAAATGTTGAAAATTGTGTTAAAATTTTAATACCCAATTAGTTTTCCACGAAAAGCTCTGGAAATGGCATTAAAACTTGCTCTGGCAGCTTCGACGTTTAGGTTAGCACACAAACGACCAAAAATGGTACGTAAGGTCGCTAAGGTCATTTGACCTAAAACCATAACGAATTAATATTTTCGTGAAGTCGATGAAAATGAAATGAAAATGAAAATTAAAAAAAAATTGTTATAAAAAAGAAGCAAAAAGCATTAAAAATGATTGTCTTAAATAATTTTGTGATAATAAAACCAGTTTTTGAAATCAATGAGCTTTAACTAACATTATCAATTTGTCATTCGGAAGCACTTGTTTTAAAATAAAATGCACTTACAACAAAATCATTGTAATCAATTCATTGCATACTTCAAAAAGCTTTTATAATACGGGCGCTTACTACATAATATGAGCGCATTCAAATTCTATCAAATTTATTACTACAATCGCGTACGAGAATGCTTTTAGTTTAAATAATTTTAAAACAGGAACGATGTGTCATCATAGGATTTATTCATTTGCTTACATTTTTTAATAAATTATTCAAAAGGAATAAGCAAATCAAATTTTAAAAATTCTTTTTTACACTTAGCGTGTCTCTCCCGACTCTAGCTCCTTTAAGAGTGCTCTAAGCTTAATTTGACCTCTAATGAAATTTATAGAATATAAAATTAGCTATCAGTACCGTATAAAATAATTAGATTACATTAAATAATTATCCTACGGGATTAAATCAAAGTTTAAAAAATTCTTCTAAATTGTCTGTACACTCTTATCGCGTCTCTCCCAACTCTAGCTCCTTTAGGAGTGCCCTAATGTTAATTTGATCTCTAATGAAATTTATAGAATATAAAATTAGCTATCACTACCGTATAAAATAATTAGATTACATTAGATAATTATCCTACGGGAATAAATCAAAGTTTAAAAAATTCTTCAAAATTGTTTGTGCACTCTTATCGCGTCTCTCCCAACTCTAGCTCCTTTAGGAGTGCCCTAATGTTAATTTGATTTCTAATGAAATTTATTGAATATAAAATTATCTATCAGCACCGTATAAAATAATTAGATTACATTGGATAATTATCCCACAGGAATAAATTAAAGATTGGATACATTTTTTTTATCTTATTACTGGATCTGCAGTGGTTCTTGTTTTGAGTTGAGTCTAGCTGTAGAAGAAGTAAAAGTAAAATTCTTTTCTAAACTAAAGGCAGGTCGAAACTTGAATTTATACACCCTGCAGTGAGAAGGGTCGTTTTTTGACTAACACAGTTTGACACCCTCAATATAAATTACATTAAATTCTTCTACCTGTAAACTTTATTATTATCATCATCATCCTCGTGGTCGTTATTATTATTATAGACTTAAATAAAAATGTAGACTGATTTTAAATTAAACGGTATTTGAGGATTGAAAAAAGAAGCAATTTTTTTCGAAAAAAATCGAAATTATTGGTAGCTAAAGGAGGTTTAATCGGTTATTTGAAAAGTTAAAGCTTCTGCCAAGCGTTTAATTAAATTTAATTTATTATGATTAATGGACGGTTTGGTATGTAAGAATTAACCTGTCTATAATTTCAAATTCTATGCAACCGTTTTTTTAAATGTTATACTACACAACTTTTGAAATTTGATAGCTATCTATTGTGTCCTTTTTTTTATTTTTGGAAAAAAAAATTTTTATTTTTAATTCAGGTTTTTCGTACAATGTTCGATTTAATTTTTGTTCCAAAAGAAAAAAAATAATTTATAGGTCCATTCAATAAATTAATTAAAAGGTGCTTTATAGATCTTTTTGATCAGTAACCATTAAGTGCACAAACTACTACCTAAAGTTGATGATTCCACATTCTTGATCTTGCTGAGCAAATCTTGATATAACATACGCAAAGAAGTGGGCCGAGATCGTGAATAACTGAAGTGTCTGCTGTCAATTTGCGATATACAATTCGCTGTATATATTTATGTTTATTGGGGTACAAAATCACGATTCTTCTTGTTGCACTTTCTACTTCGTGAATAGAAACTGGAACATTTCAAATCGCAATCGTTAAATCAAAAATGCGATCATCTTCAACATGTTACTAATAACTTGATTTTTTCTCAAACTTACACAATCCAAAATAAAATCAACAAATAATCAGTTCCTTTCCAATTATTTAGCTCGTTGCTTGTTAAATTTTATCTATCACTTTAGTAAATCCGTAAAATTAACTTTACAAGCTTAAAATGCACTTTATGTATTCTTTACAAGCCTGACGATGGCTTATAGCTCAGTTAAAGTAATTTAACAACTTTCACTAGTGTAAAAAATCAATGATTCTTTAATGATTTCTTCTCCATTTCGTTCAAACAATAAACTTCCCAGCAACTTAAACATTCGAATGCAAAATTCTCACGTGTATACCTTTAATTAATTCTACATTCCAAAACATTCTTATTAATCGTGCTTCATCAGTCAGTTAATTGTCAAATAGGAATAAACAGACATTACGAGTTGAGGGAATGCCTTTCCCTACTTTCAGATAAAAAAGTCACTCGCTGGACTCATCAGCAGCACTTTAGTGCACTAAAAGAACTATCAGATCCCCTTGGCTCTCTTTTACGTTTTTAAGACCTGCACAAGGGGGTTTTGAGTTGGTTTGAGGGTGTATTATGCTTAAAATATTTTTAATATATTTTGAAACATTCATTTTTTAATTTTCAATACTTGGAAGACCCAAAAACGACAATCAGCAGCACTTTTGTGCACTAAAAGAACGTTCAGATCCCCTTAGCTCTCTTTTACGTTTTTAAGACCTGCACAAGGGGGTTTTGAGTTGGTTTGAGGGTGTATTATGCTTAAAATATTTTTAATATATTTTGAAACATTCATTTTTTAATTTTCAATACTTGGAAGACTCTAAAACGACAATCAGCAGCACTTTTGTGCATTCAAAGAACGTTCAGATCTCCTTAGCTCTCTTTTACGTTTTTAAGACTAGTACAAGGGGGTTTTGAGTTGGTTTGAGGGTGTATTATGCTTAAAATATTTTTAATATATTTTGAAACATTCATTTTTTAATTTTCAATACTTGGAAGACCCAAAAACGACAATCAGCAGCACTTTTGTGCACTAAAAGAACGTTCAGATCCCCTTAGCTCTCTTTTACGTTTTTAAGACCTGCACAAGGGGGTTTTGAGTTGGTTTGAGGGTGTATTATGCTTAAAATATTTTTAATATATTTTGAAACATTCATTTTTTAATTTTCAATACTTGGAAGACCCAAAAACGACAATCAGCAGCACTTTTGTGCACTAAAAGAACGTTCAGATCCCCTTAGCTCTCTTTTACGTTTTTAAGACCTGCACAAGGGGGTTTTGAGTTGGTTTGAGGGTGTATTATGCTTAAAATATTTTTAATATATTTTGAAACATTCATTTTTTAATTTTCAATACTTGGAAGACCCAAAAACGACAATCAGCAGCACTTTTGTGCACTAAAAGAACGTTCAGATCCCCTTAGCTCTCTTTTACGTTTTTAAGACCTGCACAAGGGGGTTTTGAGTTGGTTTGAGGGTGTATTATGCTTAAAATATTTTTAATATATTTTGAAACATTCATTTTTTAATTTTCAATACTTGGAAGACCCAAAAACGACAATCAGCAGCACTTTTGTGCACTAAAAGAACGTTCAGATCCCCTTGGCTCTCTTTTACGTTTTTAAGACCTGCACAAGGGGGTTTTGAGTTGGTTTGAGGGTGTATTATGCTTAAAATATTTTTAATATATTTTGAAACATTCATTTTTTAATTTTCAATACTTGGAAGACCCAAAAACGACAATCAGCAGCACTTTTGTGCACTAAAAGAACGTTCAGATCCCCTTAGCTCTCTTTTACGTTTTTAAGACCTGCACAAGGGGGTTTTGAGTTGGTTTGAGGGTGTATTATGCTTAAAATATTTTTAATATATTTTGAAACATTCATTTTTTAATTTTCAATACTTGGAAGACCCAAAAACGACAATCAGCAGCACTTTTGTGCACTAAAAGAACGTTCAGATCCCCTTGGCTCTCTTTTACGTTTTTAAGACCTGCACAAGGGGGTTTTGAGTTGGTTTGAGGGTGTATTATGCTTAAAATATTTTTAATATATTTTGAAACATTCATTTTTTAATTTTCAATACTTGGAAGACCCAAAAACGACAATCAGCAGCACTTTTGTGCACTAAAAGAACGTTCAGATCCCCTTAGCTCTCTTTTACGTTTTTAAGACCTGCACAAGGGGGTTTTGAGTTGGTTTGAGGGTGTATTATGCTTAAAATATTTTTAATATATTTTGAAACATTCATTTTTTAATTTTCAATACTTGGAAGACTCTAAAACGACAATCAGCAGCACTTTTGTGCATTCAAAGAACGTTCAGATCTCCTTAGCTCTCTTTTACGTTTTTAAGACTAGTACAAGGGGGTTTTGAGTTGGTTTGAGGGTGTATTATGCTTAAAATATTTTTAATATATTTTGAAACATTCATTTTTTAATTTTCAATACTTGGAAGACCCAAAAACGACAATCAGCAGCACTTTTGTGCACTAAAAGAACGTTCAGATCCCCTTAGCTCTCTTTTACGTTTTTAAGACCTGCACAAGGGGGTTTTGAGTTGGTTTGAGGGTGTATTATGCTTAAAATATTTTTAATATATTTTGAAACATTCATTTTTTAATTTTCAATACTTGGAAGACCCAAAAACGACAATCAGCAGCACTTTTGTGCACTAAAAGAACGTTCAGATCCCCTTAGCTCTCTTTTACGTTTTTAAGACCTGCACAAGGGGGTTTTGAGTTGGTTTGAGGGTGTATTATGCTTAAAATATTTTTAATATATTTTGAAACATTCATTTTTTAATTTTCAATACTTGGAAGACTCTAAAACGACAATCAGCAGCACTTTTGTGCATTCAAAGAACGTTCAGATCTCCTTAGCTCCCTTTTACGTTTTTAAGACTAGTACAAGGGGGTTTTGAGTTGGTTTGAGGGTGTATTATGCTTAAAATAGTTTTAATATATTTTGAAACATTGATTTTTTAATTTTCAATACTTGGAAGACCCAAAAACGACAATCAGCAGCACTTTTGTGCACTAAAAGAACGTTCAGATCCCCTTGGCTCTCTTTTACGTTTTTAAGACCGGCACAAGGGGGTTTTGAGTTGGTTTGAGGGTGTATTATGCTTAAAATAGTTTTAGTATATTTTGAAACATTCATTTTTTAATTTTCAATACTTGGAAGACTCTAAAACGACAATCAGCAGCACTTTTGTGCACTCAAAGAACGTTCAGATCTCCTTAGCTCTCTTTTACGTTTTTAAGACTAGTACAAGGGGGTTTTGAGTTGGTTTGAGGGTGTATTATGCTTAAAATATTTTTAATATATTTTGAAACATTCAGTTTTTAATTTTCAATACTTGGAAGACCCAAAAACGACAATCAGCAGCACTTTTGTGCACTAAAAGAACGTTCAGATCCCCTTAGCTCTCTTTTACGTTTTTAAGATCTGCACAAGGGGGGTTTGAGTTGGTTTGAGGGTGTATTATGCTTAAAATATTTTTAATATATTTTGAAACATTCATTTTTTAATTTTCATTACTTGGAAGACTCTAAAACGACAATCAGCAGCACTTTTGTGCACTAAAAGAACGTTCAGATCCCCTTAGCTCTCTTTTACGTTTTTAAGATCTGCACAATGGGGTTTTGAGTTGGCTTGAGGGTGTATTATGCTTAAAATATTTTTAGTATATTTTGAAACATTCATTTTTTAATTTTCAATACTTGGAAGACCCTAAAACAACAATCAGCAGCACTTTTGTGCACTAAAAGAACGTTCAGATCCCCTTAGCTCTCTTTTACGTTTTTAAGATCTGCACAAGGGGGGTTTGAGTTGGTTTGAGGGTGTATTATGCTTAAAATATTTTTAATATTTTTTGAAACATTCATTTTTTAATTTTCAATACTTGGAAGATCCTAAAACAACATTCAGCAGCACTTTTGTGCACTAAATGAACGTTCAGATTCCCTTAGCTCTCTTTTACGTTTTTAAAACCTGCACAAGGGGCTTTTGAGTTGGTGTGAGGTAGTGAGGGTGTATTATGCTTAAAATATTTTTTTCTTCAACCGTCAAAAAAAGTTGACATTTTGTTACTGAACAAGTAAGGTTAAAGTTCTACTTTTACATCCTAGGAGGCAAAAGTGAACTTTTACCTCCTAGGAGGTAAAAGTAAATTCTAACCCAAAATATTAACAACAAATTGTAACGTAAAATGATATTTCTAAGCATTTGTAATGTAAAAAGGTAATGTTTTTATAAATTTTCTGTTATAATTTATTCGTTGCGTTTAATAATTAGCTTCTTTTTACAAGTTAAAGTTAATTTTTAACTACACATAATTTTCAAGAGATGGCGACACTTCAAAAATTTTTATTTTTGCTTCTTCTAAGTTTTACGTTTGAAGAAAAAATTAAATGTTTAATACGGAGTAAAAATACTTTTTTTGGCTCGTCAGTAGTTGTCAGACTCGACTTCGTTTCGTCTGACAAGCCCTACTGACTATCCTAAAAAAAGTGACATTTTTACTCCTAATCAAACAATATACTATTAATATATTTTGAAACATTTATTTTTAATTTTCAATGCTTGGAAGACCCTAAAACAACATTCAGCAGCACTTTGGTGCACTAAAAGAACGTTCAGATCCCCTTAGCTCTCTTTTACGTTTTAAAACCTGCACAAGGGGGTTTTGAGTTGGTTTGAGGGTGCATTATGCTTAAAATACATTTAATATATTTTCAAACATTCATTTTTTAATTTTCAATACTTGGAAGACCCTAAAACAACAATCAGCAGCACTTTTGTGCACTAAAAGAACGTTCAGATCCCCTTAGCTCTCTTTTACGTTTTTAAGACCTGCACAAGCGGGTTTTGAGTTGGTTTGAGGGTGTATTACGCTTAAAATATTTTAAATATATTTTGAAACATTCATTTTTTAATTTTCAATACTTGGAAGACTCTAAAACGACAACCAGCAGCACTTTTGTGCACTAAAAGAACGTTCAGATCCTCTTACGTTTCTCTTTTACGTTTTTAAGACTTGCACAAAGGGGTTTTGAGTTGGTTTGAGGGTGCATTATGCTTAAAATACATTTAATATATTTTTAAACATTCATTTTTTAATTTTCAATACTTGGAAGACCCTAAAACGACAAGTAGCAGCACTTTTGTGCACTAAAAGAACGTTGAAATCTCCTTAGCTCTCTTTTACGTTTTTAAGACCTTTTCAAGATATTTTTAAGTAGATTTCAGAGGGTGTCATTACGTATTTAGTAATGTTTAGTGTTCTTTTGAATTTTTTTTTTAAATTTCATCTCTTTCAATGTTACAATTTTTGAAATTCTTTCCCAAGAAATGAAACTCTTAGAGAGAAATCTCTAAATGATTTATGTAGTAGAAGAAAATGTTTATTGATTTATTTTCTTTAATTGGTACTTTTTTTTCTTCTTCTTTCAAATTTATAACAGCTAATTTACACGACTTTTTGAGACAAAATTTATTATCGTCATATGTTTGTGGTGAAACGAGGAAGTCGAAGAATTTTTTTAATTGAAATTTTTGGGACAAAAAAAATTGAAAATGTAGGTATTGATAGAAAGTTGATTGACATCGAGAGATATATTAAATCGGGCGAAATCCAAATTATTGTCAATCTCGTTGACGGTGAGTGAGTTGTAAATGTATGTCGAGTTAAATATTGAGAGTTTTTTTTGGTGGAAATTGGAGAAAATTTTTTTTATGAATAAAGTAAATTGTATTTTGTGTTTGGATGGTGTATGTTTGGTGTGTGTGTTGAGAAAACAACATAATAAAAATAATCACGAAAAGGCAATACAAGTATAAATAAAAGTGTATAGTCGGTGTCCCAGTAACCAGTGTCACACAGTCGTGTTTTTATTGTCACAGATAAAACAAGGTGTTCGCGGTTGAATTTATGTAGGCTATCGCCGATTCAAATCTCTGATTTGCCATTGAAGTGTTTAAACTTTCTATATATTTACAATTAATTTTATGTACGAGCTCAGACGCGCACGTAATTGTATTCAAATCCGACCCTATATAAAATGAAATTTTATATACAAAATAAATATTTCGTCCTTTACCCACAACTAATACAAACTAGTGCGTTAGACAAAGATAGGCTTATTTTTGATAATTTGATTTCAATTGTGCTATTTATTTTGTTTAGGAACTACCTTTAAGACACAATTCTCTTTACTTTTCAACTTATTGCTTATTTATTTGGTATAAACACTTTATTGCTCTTTTATGCTCATTTTATTACTATACGATGATCGTGAGCTTGTGATTCAATTTATGCTATATTTATAAGAAAATTCAAATCAGAATACAAGAACAATAATGCAAAATGCACGATTCAACTTTATAACTACACATTAACATTTAATTTTCACAATCACAAATTGATTTACAATACCAAACTTTAATTTGACGTATTTTCCCAACTTTTTCCTCCTCTAGCAATCGCATTTTAGACCATTCACTTCAGCACGAAAACGATCTAATATCGAAATAATGCCAGAGGGCTTAGAGGCCCTTTTTACTTTGATTGTGTCAGCCTTAAAATTAGCTATTTAAATAACTGGATTACATAGCATAAAGATTCAAAAATTTTTTGAAATTGTCTGTTTTGCTCTTAAGTGTCTCTCCTGACTCTAGCTCCTTAACGAGTACTCTGGCGTTAATTTTACCTCTAATAAATCTAGTATATCATAAAAGTAGCTACCAGAACCATGCAAAATAACTAGATTATATAGGATAATTATTACATGGGATTAAATCATAGTTTCAAAAATTCTTAACAAATGTCAGTTTTGCTCTTAAAGCATCTTTCCCTACTGTAGCTCCTTAATGAGTACTCTGACATTAATTTTACCTCTAATATATCTGATAGATCATAAAATTAACTACCAGTATCATGTAAAATAACTGGATTACATAGCATAATTATTCCGCAGGAATAAATCAAAGATTCAAAAATTTTTTGAAATTGTCTGTTTTGTTTTTAAGTGTCTCTCCTGATTCTAGCTCCTTAACGAGTACTCTGGCGTTAGTTTTACCTCTAATAAATCTGGTAGATCATAAAATTAGCTACCAGTACCATTTAAAATAACTGGATTATATAGAATAATTATTCCACGGCAATAAATGAAAGTTTCAAAATTTTTTTTAAAATGTCTGTTTTGCTCTTACCTTTCTCTCCCGACTTTATCTCCTAAACGAGTCATCTGGCGTTAATTTTACATCTAATGAAATTGATAGAACATAAAATTGATTGTCTATTTCACACTTGTACACTTAACTCATTTAAGAGATACGCAAAATTTGACTGTTGTGTGGGGTGGGCGGAAACCTTGGTGGCAAATATTCATTTTAAAGATTTGAATAATTAAACTTGGAGTTTCTTTTAAAAATGAATAGGTGTAGTTCGTGATTTTCATGCTTTGGTAATTTTAAATAATTTTCGTTAGGATAGCAAAAGACTGACACAATCGTGTAGAACTCTTCTTCTCGTTCATATCAAAACTATCAAGAAAAGAAGCGAAGAAGAAACCATCTTTGAGAGATTAATTTAAAAGGACATAGAATTTTGATTGCTGTATTGTATTTTAAACCGAATAACATAACAGAAAATGTTCCCATACACACAACAAACTATTAAATTACATTTTTAAACTTTAAAAGAATGTTAACTCATTTATAAGAAGTAGGTATACGATTCTTGTTAGAGCCAGTAAGTCAACTAATAGAATTTTCTTCGTATCGATAAATATGAAATTAAAATCATTGTTTGACTTTGACTCTGTTTGCTATTGAAATTTTTAACAATGAGCAATTTTTTTTTCTTTTTTTACAAGTACATTCCAACTATTAAAATCGACTTTATGTATGCGCGTGTGTGTGTACAACATACAAGGGGTTTTTATTTTTACATATTGTAAAATAATAGTCTTAAACAGCTTAAATAACTTTATTTTATTTGAATTTACTTCTTAAAACAGTCACAACACATAGCTCGAGTTGCACAAAGGTGGAATTAATATACCAGTTGACTTCAACAATCAAAGAACCGTAGCCAATCTATTTTTCTTCGCCGTAGCAATTCAAGAGTTGCACTAAACTGGTAATTTTCATTAAGCTCTTTTGGGAGTTTTCTCCAATGAAAATAAATTTTTTCATGAACAAATAGAAAAGAAATTCTTATTTGGTTTAAAAATTTTATTTTCCCGTAGCTGTGCTCTTAACTTTTTCTAAAGTGTCATTTGAACTACTAGCAATGATTTTCAAGACCTAAAAATCTCCAGTACCGTCTTTTAATGGAGAATTATTTTTAGACGTTCCTCATGGCTTTAAATATCCAGCTATTAACGATATTAACTGGTAATATTCAATCTTTTGGGAGTTTTTTCCAATGAAAATGATTATTTTCATGAACAAATAGAAAAGAAATTCCTATTTGGTTTAAAAAAATTTATTTTACCGTAGCTGTGCTCTTAACTTTTTCTAAAGTGTCATTTGAACTACTAGCAATGATTTTCAAGACCTAAAAATCTCCAGTACCGTCTTTTAATGGAGAATTATTTTTATAGACGTTCCTGATGGATTTAAATATCCAGTTATTAACGATATTACTGGTAATTTTCAATCTTTTGGGAGTTTTCTCCAATGAAAATGAATATTTTCATGAACAAATAGAAAAGAAATTCCTATTTGGTTTAAAAAATTTTACTTTACCGTAGCTGTTCTCTTAACTTTTTCTAATGTGGTATTTGAACTACTAGCAATGATTTTCAAGACCTACAAATCTCCAGCACCCTCTTTTAATTGAGAATTATTTTTAGACGTTCCTGATGACTCTAAGTATCCCACTATTAAACGATATTACCTCAAGATGCACCTATAATCTCATTAAAATTTTTTTTTTTGGAAAAAAATTCTTTCATCCTCATTTCGCGGTCACCGTAGCCTTGATCAAGACATTTATGTCAACTTAATCCTCAATTTTATTTTTTAATTTTAAATTAATTTTTGACTTATTCTTGTTTGGTAATAAAAATTTAAAAAGAAGTCTCTCATATTTATGTTGATCCCTACTCAAACGAATTGACAGGACAAAACTTTTCATTAGGATTTTGACCTTGACAGAGAAAGAGAAGTTATTTGCGGTTAGTATTTAACAATCGCGAACTAAATTGGTTACGGTTTCGTTTCAAATTTGACTAGAATTTTATTTGTAAATTAACACCTTTGTCCTTTAAAAGATGATGATGATGGTGAGGTGGAGGCGAGGTGTGGATGAGGAAGAGCAAAAAAAAGTTAATTAATTACAACTTGCAAAAATTACCTCAACATAAATATTTGTAATTTTCAATCCTAAATCATTGCTAGTAGTTCAAATGACACTTTAGAGATGGAAAAAAGCACAACCCCGCTAAAATATTTTTTTTAAGTCTATGGAGCATCCAGAATGAATCTCTCAATTAGAACAGTGTTCTGAAGTCTTCGACGCGACGTTAGGTTGTTAGTAGATCAAATGACCATTAATCGTGCTCGTAATTTTTATACAGTTAATTTTTTATAACTGTCAAAGTGACATTTATCAAATGTATTTGAGGTTAAGTCATGTTGTCGTGACAAATGCTTCCTTTAGAAAAAAATTTACATCATCGAAAATCAACAAAATGTTAACTGCAACAACCCAAAGGCAATACCATATGAGAATTGAGAATATAAAAGAGCTAATAACAAATTTGAGAGTTCTTAAATTATTCAAAACGTTTTTGCAACATTTAAACTTACACGGAAGTGCGAAATAATTTTTAAATAATAATATAATTAGTGGAGCAAGGTTAAAAATGTTTTTGAAATTGGCCTAGAGATATTTCCAATATATCTTTTCTTTTAAATTTTATCTAATTGTTTGTGAAATATTCAAGACATGATGATTACAAATGATAGAAATTTTAATAATTGCAAGCCTTGATTTTTAATTGCAATTTAATTTATTAGAGTAATTAATAAAGTTTAAAAAAATTAAATTTATATACTGCGGACAGATCGAAGGTGAAGGCGTTGATTTTGTTCAAGTTTTACTGTTTGGGTTCGGGTCTTCAAGGTTCATTTTAGATGTGTTTCTTTCTGAAGACATTAAGAAGTTCGCATGCAAGAGTTTAGAATCTGTTTTTGGAGTTGGTACTTCAAGTGTCAACACAGGAACTTACTCTTCTTAAGAGAGACTTTAGTATCACTTTTCAGAAGTTGGACCTCCTAGTCTCTACTTAAGAACTAATAATTCTAAGGAGACATTCAATATCACTTTTCAGGAGTCGCAACTCGTAATTTCTACTTAAGAATTTAAGCATCTTAGGAGAGACTTTCACTAACACTTTCCAGGGGCCCAATTCTCGACCCTTCGTTTCGATAACGAAAGTGAGATAAAACGAATGGTAGCATGCCGAGCCATTGCCGAAATTTGTCGAATAGAAGGTTTGGCAACGTTTTAGAAATGCCATTTACTTGTCAAATGTCTTATGCAGAGAGCCACGTTTAAAATCTCGAAATTATTATGTTTATTTTTATCTTATTTTGAATTTTTTCATATATAATACCACTAGAGATAAAATTTTGTCGGCAAAATTGTTCGATTGTTATGAAAGTTTGTTGCTTGATAATTTCGCGAATGACATTTGTCAAAAAATCACGAGCCGTACGGCGAGTGATTTTTAATTAAATGTCATGAGCGAAATTGTCAAAAAGAAACAAACTTGAATACTTACAAGAGAACAATTTTGCCTACAAAATTTTATCTTGAGTGGTATTCGACATGACTATTTTACGAGAGAAAAATTAAGTCTATTTTCACTTAAAAAACTTATTTTTTACTGCAAAACGCAATGCGATGCAAAAATGTCAGTTTGACAATGATTTAATTTCCAAGCTGACTTGAACGTTTAAAACGTCAAAAAAATTGTCGCTGAAATACCATGTTGTTAGTTTTGACAAGGTACTAGTTTTGTCACCTGAATACTTGATTTTATTGTCGCTATAATACACTCTAGTGAAATAGTCTCATAGATCGATTGGTTGAATTATTTTTACAGAAATTAATAAAACTAATTAATTAAAATTAATTTTGTATTAATACATTTAAGGCATTATTTTTATATTTGTGGGTGTTCGATTTATTTTCTATATAATTTATGCCAATTTATGTTAATATTTCCTATTTTTTAATACTTTCTCTATTAACTATTTTTAAGGTAATTGTCTATTTTTTATGACCGACCCTTGAATTCCGGTCGGTACGAGAGGTAATAAAAGCGTCAAACAGTAAATACACGCTACTGTGACTAATGGATAAGCGAAAATGGTTCTATCTTTCATACTTTTAGCCAGTTTAGCATACGTTTAGTTCTCACTCGCCAAAGTGCACTCGTGTTATCTCGAAGGTTTTAAGACGAACGTTTTCTCAAGAATACCATGTCACTTAAATTTCTTCGTTATTGACATCATCTGTGTGGCGTTTACAAAAGGATTTGCAACGTTGTCAAGCTTCATTCGAGATAAAACACTCGTTTTAACTCACCGTTCGTGATAAGTCGAAGGATGTCAAGAATTGACCCCCAGGAGTCGCAACTCTTAGTTTCTACTTTCAATATCACTTTTCAGGAGTCGCAACTCTTAGTTTCTACTTAAGAACTTAAGCATCTTAGAAGAGACTTTCACTAACACTTTCCAGGAGTTGCAACTCTTAGTTTCTACTTACGAATTTAAATTAGAAGAAACTTTAGTATCACTTTTCAGGAGTCGCAACTCATAGTTTCTACTTAAGAACCTAAGCATCATAGGAGAGACTTTAGTATCACTTTTCAGGAGTCACAACTAGTAGCTTCTACTTAGGAACTTATGCTTTTTAGGAGAGACTTTAGTATCACTTTTCAGGAGCCGCAAATCCTAGTTTGTACTTATGAACTTATAATTCTAAGGAGAGACATTCAATATCACTTTTCAGGAGTCGCAACTCATAGTTTCCACTTAACAACTTAAGCATCTTAGGAGAGACTTTCACTAACACTTTCCAGGAGTCGCAAGTCTTAGTTTCTACTTACGAACTTATATTAGAAGAGACTTTAGTATCACTTTTCAGGAGTCGCAACTCATAGTTTCTACTTAAGAACCTATGCATCATAGGAGAGACTTTCAGTATCACTTTTCAGGAGTTACAACTGGTAGCTTCTACTTAGGAACTTATGCTTCTTAGGAGAGACTTTAGTATCACTTTTCAGGAGTCGAAAATCCTAGTTTGTACTTAAGAACTTATAATTCTAAGGGGGGGACATTCAATATCACTTTTCAGGAGTCGCAACTCATAGTTTCTACTTAAGAATTTAATCATCTTAGGAGAGACTTTCACTAACACTTTCCAGGAGTCGCAATTCTTAGTTTCTACTTACGAACTTATATTAAAAGAGACTTTAGTATTACTTTTCAGGAGTCGCAAATCCTAGCTTGTACTTAAGAACTTATAATAATTCTAAGGAGATACGTTCATTATCACTTTTCAGGAGTCGCAACTTATAGTTTCTACTTAAGAACTTAAGCATCTTAGGAGAGACTTTCACTAACACTTTCCAGGGGTCGCCACTCTTAGTTTCTACTTACGAACTTATATTAGAAGAGACTTTAGTATCACTTTTCAGGAGTCGCAACTCATAGTTTCTACTTAAGAATCTAAGCATCTTAGGAGAGACTTTCAGTATCACTTTTCAGGAGTCACAACTACTAGCTTCTACTTAGGAACTTATGCTTCTTAGGAGAGGCTTTAGTATCACTTTTCAGGAGTCGCAAATCCTAGTTTGTACTTAAGAACTTATAATTCTAAGGAGATACGTTCAATATCACTTTTCAGGAGTCGCAACTCATAGTTTCTACTTAAGAACCTAAGCATCATAGGAGAGACTTTCACTAACACTTTCCAGGTGTCGCAACTCTTAGTTTCTACTTACGAACTTATATTAGAAGAGACTTTAGTATCACTTTTCAGGAGTCTTAACTCATAGTTTCTACTTAAGAACCTAAGCATCATAGGAGAGGCTTTAGTATCACTTTTCAGGAGTCGCAAATCCTAGTTTGTACTTAAGAACTTATAATTCTAAGGAGAGACATTCAATATCACTTTTCATGAGCCGCAACTCATTGTTTCTACTTAAGAACTTAAGCATCTTAGGAGAGACTTTCACTAACACTTTCCAGGAGTCACAACTCTTAGTTTCTACTTACGAACTTATATTAGAAGAGACTTTAGTATCACTTTTCAGGAGTCGTAACTCATAGTTTCTACTTAAGAACCTAAGCATCATAGGAGAGACTTTAGTATCACTTTTCAGGAGTCACAACTAGTAGCTTCTACTTAGGAACTTATGCTTTTTAGGAGAGACTTTAGTATCACTTTTCAGGAGCCGCAAATCCTAGTTTGTACTTATGAACTTATAATTCTAAGGAGAGACATTCAATATCACTTTTCAGGAGTCGCAACTCATAGTTTCTACTTAAGAACCTAAGCATCATAGGAGAGACTTTCACTAACACTTTCCAGGTGTCGCAACTCTTAGTTTCTACTTACGAACTTATATTAGAAGAGACTTTAGTATCACTTTTCAGGAGTCGTAACTCATAGTTTCTACTTAAGAACCTAAGCATCATAGGAGAGATTTTCAGTATCACTTTTCAGGAGTCACAACTACTAGCTTCTACTTAGGAACTTATGCTTCTTTGGAGAGGCTTTAGTATCACTTTTCAGGAGTCGCAAATCCTAGTTTGTACTTAAGAACTTATAATTCTAAGGAGAGACATTCAATATCACTTTTCATGAGCCGCAACTCATTGTTTCTACTTAAGAACTTAAGCATCTTAGGAGAGACTTTCACTAACACTTTCCAGGAGTCACAACTCTTAGTTTCTACTTACGAACTTATATTAGAAGAGACTTTAGTATCACTTTTCAGGAGTCGTAACTCATAGTTTCTACTTAAGAACCTAAGCATCATAGGAGAGACTTTCAGTATCACTTTTCAGGAGTCACAACTACTAGCTTCTACTTAGGAACTTATGCTTCTTAGGAGAGGCTTTAGTATCACTTTTCAGGAGTCGCAAATCCTAGTTTGTACTTAAGAACTTATAATTCTAAGGAGAGACATTCAATATCACTTTTCATGAGCCGCAACTCATTGTTTCTACTTAAGAACTTAAGCATCTTAGGAGAGACTTTCACTAACACTTTCCAGGAGTCACAACTCTTAGTTTCTACTTACGAACTTATATTAGAAGAGACTTTAGTATCACTTTTCAGGAGTCGCAACTCATAGTTTCTACTTAAGAACCTAAGCATCTTAGGAGAGACTTTCAGTATCACTTTTCAGGAGTCACAACTAGTAGCTTCTACTTAGGAACTTATGCTTCTTAGGAGAGGCTTTAGTATCACTTTTCAGGAGTCGCAAATCCTAGTTTGTACTTATGAACTTATAATTCTAAGGAGAGACATTCAATATCACTTTTCAGGAGTCGCAACTCATAGTTTCCACTTAACAACTTAAGCATCTTAGGAGAGACTTTCACTAACACTTTCCAGGAGTCACAACTCTTAGTTTCTACTTACGAACTTATATTAGAAGAGACTTTAGTATCACTTTTCAGGAGTCGCAACTCATAGTTTCTACTTAAGAACCTAAGCATCTTAGGAGAGACTTTCAGTATCACTTTTCAGGAGTCACAACTACTAGCTTCTACTTAGGAACTTATGCTTCTTAGGAGAGGCTTTAGTATCACTTTTCAGGAGTCGCAAATCCTAGTTTGTACTTAAGAACTTATAATTCTAAGGAGAGACATTCAATATCACTTTTCAGGAGCCGCAACTCATAGTTTCTACTTAAGAACTTATGTTTCTTAGGACTTTAGTGCCACTTTTCAGGAGTTAGAACTCCGAGTATTTAAGTAGGGATTTGCGGGTTGTTATCTCGAGAATTATGAGGACTAGCGAAAAAATGATTAGAAACATTTTGTAGGAAATATGATAACCTTTCATTATACTAAGAATAATTTATTCTGTAGCACCCACCGTTTTCGAGCTATAAAAACGGAACCCTTCAAACCCTTCCCTCTATAAGTCATATATTATAGCTAGGACCGGGCACTTTTGACATTTTTTTTTAACTACTCCAAATATATTCGGGAAGAAAAAAATTCCACCCCTTACATGTCTCTTACACCCCTTTTTTGAGCGTTCGTTGACTGTTGTACTAAGGTATTTGCACGCAACGAATGTTCATTAACTTTGAATTATAACGCATTATTTGTCCAATCAAGTTCTTTTAATTTCACATTACTTAGAGGTAGACGTAAATTGTAAACTAAGGTGTTAACGAACGAATAATAAAGTTGTATGAATACGAGGTAATTATCAATTAGTAACACCTCAACAGAAGGCAACTTGGAAAATTATTCTACGACTTTCTGACATCCCTTTTCGATTTATTAAAAAAAATAAACAAGAGATGTGTGTCCATTTTAGAAGCCGTCTTAGACTTAGATAAACCGAAGAAAATGGTAAATTCTTTACGAAATTACCAAAGCTATTGTAAATGTGACGCTATTGTAGTTGGTTTTAAGATTCGTTATAACCACCGATTCACTACTCATTTCATTCGCTCTTGGGCGAATAAATATTTTTTTAAGAAACTTTAAATAAACAACTCGAGTTTGTTATTGTTTCTTTTGAAAAATAATTATTTCAATTATATTATTTAAATAAGTTAACGTAATTTTTTACAGTAGCGTAGGAGGTTTGGTTCTATGCTTACTAACCATGACTAGAATACGCCCGTAGGCGTACCCATTTTACTTTTATTATACCTGGAGGGCATCTTCAACTTAATTTCTTTCAACTTGGCGCCTTTTCAGCACAGTTTTTGATTATTTCTTAATTAAAAATAACTCAAGATGAACTAGCCCATCGTGAAGTGTTGTTGTTATTTTTGTAGAACTCTACGTATGGGACTAACGGATTTTAAAGATTAGGGTCTTCTTTGAGATTTTTAAAAGAATTTTGTGCCTTTAGCAAACAGCATGGTTTTGACTGTCAGTAGTCAGGATCACTGTTGAAGAATTTGCCTGTTGAGAGCTTCAAAGTCTCTAAAGAGACTCGGAACTCCAACTTTCGAGGAAGAATGTCTATTGTCCAAGGCTTTCAGAATAAGCCAAAAGGTTCTTTGTAAATCTTTGGAAGTTTTAGTTTCTAATAAAATATTTTCAATGCTTGAACCTAATAAATCTTCTCTTATCAACCTCCCCCTGAAGAGGTTAGACTTGATGTGTGTTCTGAAGGATTTTTGGAGAGGAATTTAAATTCTTTTGAACTGGGCGTGTTTTTAAAATTTTTATTCCATGGTGAGGGTCTTTAGATCTTGTCAACTATCAGGTGTCAGCACTAGCAGTCTATACTTTGATTAGTCTCCTGTCTATAGTAAAACGAGCCATTTGATGCTTGTTCTGATGGGTTTTTGAAGAAATTCTAATTCTCCCTCTCAAAAGGCAAGGTTTTAAGTGAGTTTTCAGCATTTTTTCCTTTGTGAGGAGTAGGTCTCGTACTCGTTTGAAGTTATAGTTTTTTTAAAACGTCAAAATAGACCACACCTTTTCGAGATCTCTAAATCTTCTTACAACAGGTTGTTGAATCGTTAAATTACTTTCAATAGTAGAAATATTTATTTTTGTGTTTACAACCTTGAAATGTTACAATTCAAGTCCAAGGCAATACCAAAAAATTACAAATATAAACTAATCCATTAATCTTTTAGACCAAGACTGCACCATAATACCTTTGATTTGATATAATTAATTCTCGACGTCTTGTGGTGAAATTAGAAGAATTTTTTCTAACAATAATCCTTTAGTTGGAAGTAAAAATAATTGTTGGATATCGATTTTGATCTTATGTGAATAAAAGCTTAATTCAACTACTCTTGGCAAGTACTCTTCAATGGCAAGTACTTACCACCAAACATGACTTTTTTCAATAATAATAATTTTTTATCTTTACAAGTCAATTTTTTCATAAGGCTTATTGTTAACAATTTGAATAATTTAATTTTTTGTTGTTAAATTTTAACAACACAAAGCAATCTATACACAAATTAAAACAGTGAAGTCGAAGAAACAACGCAGAGAAGACACAAACACTGTGTTGTTGCTTGTAAAACCATAACTTAACAATAGAACAATAGAAAGCGATAAAAGATACGAGATGTGTACTACAAGAAATATCACATAAAATACCTCATTTCGAATTGAAGATGAACTCACAAAATTTAACTCCTCGGACAATAAAAAAAATGGTGACCTTAAAAAAAATATTTTAAAATGTGGAGGTGAAAGTAAATTGAATAACAATAAGACTGCACCCACAACTCTTTTAGTTCGTCTCGTAATTAATTATTATTAAAAGGCACATAAATTCGTTATAAATTTTTGCAAAAATTTTCCTTGAAAAAAAATTTACAAGGTTGAATTTGAATAATGAAAATTAAAAAAAGGCCCCCTCGAGTTATAAATAACGAACAATGAAACAACAATTACGACGTTTGTTGCAAATTTTCGATTTGTTTAACAAGTCATATTAAATTATGACCTTTTAAATGTTTAATTAAATTTAATGAAAATGCATAATTTAATTACTAAATGTAATATATCAAAATAATATTAATATTAATAAGTATTTCGTTTTAAATTTTGATTTATTACATTTAAGTTAATGTTCAACGAGTTGAAAACGCAAGTACAGCCTTTTCAATTCAATTTTTTAATTTTGAAAAATCGTGTAGGCAATAATTATGACTCAAATTAAAAGTTTTTTTATTAATATAACTTTAAAGTTACTTTATACGTTGCAACAGACTATAAGTGAATTTCCATTTTCATTCAAATATTAAAACACAATTATCTCCATTAAAAATTCAAGATTTTAATTTTGAATTTTTGACTTTTAATTTTCTTTAAGTAATATAACTTTAAAGTTATTTTATACGTTGCAACTGACTATCAGTAAATTTCCATTTTCATTCAAATATTAAAACACAATTATATTTCCATTAAAAAAGCAAGATTTGAATTTTTGACTTCTAATTTTTTGTAAGTAATATAACTTTAAAGTTATTTTATACGTTGCAACAGACTATAAGTGAATTTCCATTTTCATTCAAATATTAAAACACAATTATCTCCATTAAAAATTCAAGATTTTAATTTTGAATTTTTGACTTTTAATTTTCTTTAAGTAATATAACTTTAAAGTTATTTTATACGTTGCAACTGACTATCAGTAAATTTCCATTTTCATTCAAATATTAAAACACAATTATATTTCCATTAAAAAAGCAAGATTTGAATTTTTGACTTCTAATTTTTTGTAAGTAATATAACTTTAAAGTTATTTTATACGTTGCAACTGACTATAAGTGAATTTCCATTTTCATTCAAATATTAAAACAAAATTATTGCCATTAAAAAAACAACTAGGTATTTAATTTTGAATTTTTGACTTTTAATTTTTTTAAGTAATATAACTTTAAAGTTGCTAAACTTTATACGTTACAACAGACTATAATTGAATTTCCGTTTTAATACAAAAATGCTCTAAATGAGCAAATTTTCATAATTACAATTTATTAATGTTATTGCAACTTATAAGGTAGTCTTTAAGGAAGGCTTTTCAATTATATCTTTCGCTTAACAATTTAATTTAATTACACCTTAGGCGTTTACTACTTATCTAAGCAGTAAAGCGTGAAAAATTTATTTGTGAACAATTAAAAATTTTTTTATATAAAATGCGCTGAAAACATAATAAAACAATTAAATTTAATATTAATAAGGTGCAAACATTATAAAAAATGATCCTTTGTGTTAATGAGACTCTTTTTTTCAAGTTTACATATTATAAAATCGTAAATACTAACAGTTACTAATTACAGTAAATTATTTTACGACATGTAAAGTTAATCAAAGACACTTATTAGTTAACATGCAAGAAAAATTTATGTTTGTAATTAATTTGTGGTTGTTAAACACATAGTTTTACTTTAAATTTGTTTTTTTCTGTTACAGGTGGGTCAAAAACTTAAATTGGAGTATGTGAGTAATTTTTTTTCCTTAAATTAAATATTTAAATAAAGTTACAACAATGTAAATATTTAGGTAAGCAATTAGTTTTTCTTTTAATTCGAGCGAGACTTGTTTAGATTCTTAAGCAAACTCGATGGTCGCTCGAGACTGCATCGAGAGAAAGAAACGCTGAAGAAAAAAGTGAAATAGCGTTGTTTGATGTTTAATTACAAAATTGTTATTACAACTGTGTTTGTTTTAATGCATTTTATATTTATATTATACACTTGTATAGTATTTATATAATATAAGAGAAAAAACACGGTCATAAAAGATACCAAAATCTTGTTCGGACTTTTATGAACCTTGTTGGGACTATGTGGTACCTGTATGAACTATAAATTTGGCAAAATTATACCAATAATGTACGATGTCTGTAAGACATTTCTACACCAGATAATAAATATGTAAAATAATATTTAAAGGAACGATTGTATGGATATATTTTGCATCTTACTTGGCCAACTAAATTTTTTTTTTGTTTTTCGGTTGGGCGTTCCATATTTCGATAATTGATTTCAAAACGGTTTTTGAGGGTTCTAGTAGGCCTTATTATAAAAAAGTGGGCGTGTTTATTTAAATTTTACAGAAAATTGGCATAAAATAATTTTTCCAGGAGTCAAACCTGGAGTTGACGTTAGATAGGTATTTCATAACGCAATATTAGGTTTTTTTGACATTTAATTCAAATTTAATTTATTTCATAGGGTGTTGCCTTAATTTAAGGGATTAAAATATAATTTCATTATCCAACAGATAGTTTTTCTTGTAAAACTTCTAAAATTCCAAGTGGAAAGGGAGCAAAAGCTGTAATTTTTAAGTTACTGGCACACGTTTACACAATATTTCCATCCCCTTTTGAGCTGCATTATTTTTCTAGTATTGTTACTGAAAATAGGGGTGTGTTTATTTAAATTTGACAGAAAATTGACGTAAAATAATTTTTTCAAGAGTCAAACCTGGTGTTGACGTTAGATAGGTATTTCATAATGCAATTTTATACTTTTTTGAAATTTAATTCAAGTTTAATGTATTTTTTGGGGCGATTGCTTAATTTAAGAGATTAAATTTTCATTTCATTATCCATCAGATATTTTTGCTTGTAAAACTTCTAAAATTCCAAGTGGAAGGGGAGCAAAAGCTCTCATTTTTAAATCACTGTTCAAAACGTTTTTGCGTGTTATTTCCACCCCTCTTTGAGCTTAATCCCTTTTTAAGGGTTTTTGATGAAGATTAGGGCAAGAAAATAACTTTAGATTAAATAGAACATTCATTTCTTCCCTTTTACTAAAATATTCATACAGACATAGAGGTTCTAAAGTGACGATTTTACAATGGATTATATAATGTCCTCGCATCTGAGGGATATTTAATTATTTTTGAGGGGTAGTTGGTTAATTTAAGGGATTAAAATTTAATTTAATTCATAATCAGATATACTTTCCTGCAAAAACTTCTGTAATTTCAAGAGAAAGGTGATCTAAAGCGTGCTATGATTATTTAAGCCACTGCTGCAAAAGTTCACGTATTATTTTCATCCTCCTTTGAGCTTTATTATTTTTTTAGGGTTGTTGCTGAAAATGGGGCTAGAAAATAGCTTTCGATTGATGAGAACGTCTATTTCTTTACTTTTACTAAAAAATTCATACAGAAAGAGTTTCTAAAATGACGATTTTACAGTTGATTTCAATGTCCTCGCATATGATTGATATTTAATTATTTTTAAGGGGTAGTTGGTTAATTTAAGGGATTCAAACATAATTTAATTATCCATTAAATATACTTTCTTGCAAAAACTCCTGTAATTTCAAGAGAAAAGTGATCTAAAGCCTGCTGTGATTCTTTAAGTCACTGCTGCAAAAGTTTAGCTATTATTTTCATCCTCCTTTGAGCTTTATTATTTTTTTAGGGTTGTTGCTGAAAATGGGGCTAGAAAATAGCTTTCGATTGATGAGAACATCTATTTCTTTACTTAACTAAAAAAATTCATACCAGAAAGAGGTTCCAAAATGACGATTTTGTTGATTTCAATGTCCTCGCATATGATTGATATTTAATTATTTTTAAGGGGTTGTTGGTTAATTTAAGGGATTCAAACATAATTTAATTATCCATTAAATATACTTTCTTGCAAAAACTCCTGTAATTTCAAGAGAAAAGTGATCTAAAGCCTGCTGTGATTCTTTAAGTCACTGCTGCAAAAGTTTACCTATTATTTTCATCCTCCTTTGAGCTTTATTATTTTTTTAGGGTTGTTGCTGAAAATGGGGCTAGAAAATAGCTTTCGATTGATGAGAACATCTATTTCTTTACTTTTACTAAAAAAATTCATACCAGAAAGAGGTTCTAAAATGACGATTTTGTTGATTTCAATGTCCTCGCATATGAGCGGTATTTAATTATTTTTAAGGGATAGTTGGTTAATTTAAGGGATTCAAACATAATTTAATTATGCATTAAATATACTTTCTTGCAAAAACTCCTGTAATTTCAAGAGAAAAGTGATCTAAAGCCTGCTGTGATTCTTTAAGTCACTGCTGCAAAAGTTTAGCTATTATTTTCATCCTCCTTTGAGCTTTATTATTTTTTTAGGGTTGTTGCTGAAAATGGGGCTAGAAAATAGCTTTCGATTGATGAGAACATCTATTTCTTTACTTAACTAAAAAAATTCATACCAGAAAGAGGTTCCAAAATGACGATTTTGTTGATTTCAATGTCCTCGCATATGATTGATATTTAATTATTTTTAAGGGGTTGTTGGTTAATTTAAGGGATTCAAACATAATTTAATTATGCATTAAATATACTTTCTTGCAAAAACTCCTGTAATTTCAAGAGAAAATTGATCTAAAGCCTGCTGTGATTCTTTAAGTCACTGCTGCAAAAGTTTACCTATTATTTTCATCCTCCTTTGAGCTTTATTATTTTTTTAGGGTTGTTGCTGAAAATGGGGCTAGAAAATAGCTTTCGATTGATGAGAACATCTATTTCTTTACTTTTACTAAAAAAATTCATACCAGAAAGAGGTTCTAAAATGACGATTTTGTTGATTTCAATGTCCTCGCATATGAGCGGTATTTAATTATTTTTAAGGGATAGTTGGTTAATTTAAGGGATTCAAACATAATTTAATTATGCATTAAATATACTTTCTTGCAAAAACTCCTGTAATTTCAAGAGAAAAGTGATCTAAAGCCTGCTGTGATTCTTTAAGTCACTGCTGCAAAAGTTTACCTATTATTTTCATCCTTCTTTGAGCTTTATTATTTTTTTAGGGTTGTTGCTGAAAATGGGGCTAGAAAATAGCTTTCGATTGATGAGAACATCTATTTCTTTACTTTTACTAAAAAAATTCATACCAGAAAGAGGTTCTAAAATGACGATTTTGTTGATTTCAATGTCCTCGCATATGAGCGGTATTTAATTATTTTTAAGGGATAGTTGGTTAATTTAAGGGATTCAAACATAATTTAATTATGCATTAAATATACTTTCTTGCAAAAACTCCTGTAATTTCAAGAGAAAAGTGATCTAAAGCCTGCTGTGATTCTTTAAGTCACTGCTGCAAAAGTTTACCTATTATTTTCATCCTCCTTTGAGCTTTATTATTTTTTTAGGGTTGTTGCTGAAAATGGGGCTAGAAAATAGCTTTCGATTGATGAGAACATCTATTTCTTTACTTTTACTAAAAAAATTCATACCAGAAAGAGGTTCTAAAATGACGATTTTGTTGATTTCAATGTCCTCGCATATGAGCGGTATTTAATTATTTTTAAGGGATAGTTGGTTAATTTAAGGGATTCAAACATAATTTAATTATGCATTAAATATACTTTCTTGCAAAAACTCCTGTAATTTCAAGAGAAAAGTGATCTAAAGCCTGCTGTGATTCTTTAAGTCACTGCTGCAAAAGTTTACCTATTATTTTCATCCTCCTTTGAGCTTTATTATTTTTTTAGGGTTGTTGCTGAAAATGGGGCTAGAAAATAGCTTTCGATTGATGAGAACATCTATTTCTTTACTTTTACTAAAAAAATTCATACCAGAAAGAGGTTCCAAAATGACGATTTTGTTGATTTCAATGTCCTCGCATATGATTGATATTTAATTATTTTTAAGGGGTAGTTGGTTAATTTAAGGGATTCAAACATAATTTAATTATCCATTAAATATACTTTCTTGCAAAAACTCCTGTAATTTCAAGAGAAAAGTGATCTAAAGCCTGCTGTGATTCTTTAAGTCACTGCTGCAAAAGTTTACCTATTATTTTCATCCTCCTTTGAGCTTTATTATTTTTTTAGGGTTGTTGCTGAAAATGGGGCTAGAAAATAGCTTTCGATTGATGAGAACATCTATTTCTTTACTTTTACTAAAAAAATTCATACCAGAAAGAGGTTCTAAAATGACGATTTTGTTGATTTCAATGTCCTCGCATATGAGCGGTATTTAATTATTTTTAAGGGATAGTTGGTTAATTTAAGGGATTCAAACATAATTTAATTATGCATTAAATATACTTTCTTGCAAAAACTCCTGTAATTTCAAGATAAAAGTGATCTAAAGCCTGCTGTGATTCTTTAAGTCACTGCTGCAAAAGTTTACCTATTATTTTCATCCTCCTTTGAGCTTTATTATTTTTTTAGGGTTGTTGCTGAAAATGGGGCTAGAAAATAGCTTTTGATTGATGAGAACATCTATTTCTTTACTTTTACTAAAAAAATTCATACCAGAAAGAGGTTCTAAAATGACGATTTTGTTGATTTCAATGTCCTCGCATATGAGCGGTATTTAATTATTTTTAAGGGATAGTTGGTTAATTTAAGGGATTCAAACATAATTTAATTATGCATTAAATATACTTTCTTGCAAAAACTCCTGTAATTTCAAGAGAAAATTGATCTAAAGCCTGCTGTGATTCTTTAAGTCACTGCTGCAAAAGTTTACCTATTATTTTCATCCTCCTTTGAGCTTTATTATTTTTTTAGGGTTGTTGCTGAAAATGGGGCTAGAAAATAGCTTTCGATTGATGAGAACATCTATTTCTTTACTTTTACTAAAAAAATTCATACCAGAAAGAGGTTCTAAAATGACGATTTTGTTGATTTCAATGTCCTCGCATATGAGCGGTATTTAATTATTTTTAAGGGATAGTTGGTTAATTTAAGGGATTCAAACATAATTTAATTATGCATTAAATATACTTTCTTGCAAAAACTCCTGTAATTTCAAGAGAAAAGTGATCTAAAGCCTACTGTGATTCTTTAAGTCACTGCTGCAAAAGTTTACCTATTATTTTCATCCTCCTTTGAGCTTTATTATTTTTTTAGGGTTGTTGCTGAAAATGGGGCTAGAAAATAGCTTTCGATTGATGAGAACATCTATTTCTTTACTTTTACTAAAAAAATTCATACCAGAAAGAGGTTCTAAAATGACGATTTTGTTGATTTCAATGTCCTCGCATATGAGCGGTATTTAATTATTTTTAAGGGATAGTTGGTTAATTTAAGGGATTCAAACATAATTTAATTATGCATTAAATATACTTTCTTGCAAAAACTCCTGTAATTTCAAGAGAAAAGTGATCTAAAGCCTGCTGTGATTCTTTAAGTCACTGCTGCAAAAGTTTACCTATTATTTTCATCCTCCTTTGAGCTTTATTATTTTTTTAGGGTTGTTGCTGAAAATGGGGCTAGAAAATAGCTTTCGATTGATGAGAACATCTATTTCTTTACTTTTACTAAAAAAATTCATACCAGAAAGAGGTTCTAAAATGACGATTTTGTTGATTTCAATGTCCTCGCATATGAGCGGTATTTAATTATTTTTAAGGGATAGTTGGTTAATTTAAGGGATTCAAACATAATTTAATTATGCATTAAATATACTTTCTTGCAAAAACTCCTGTAATTTCAAGAGAAAATTGATCTAAAGCCTGCTGTGATTCTTTAAGTCACTGCTGCAAAAGTTTACCTATTATTTTCATCCTCCTTTGAGCTTTATTATTTTTTTAGGGTTGTTGCTGAAAATGGGGCTAGAAAATAGCTTTCGATTGATGAGAACATCTATTTCTTTACTTTTACTAAAAAAATTCATACCAGAAAGAGGTTCTAAAATGACGATTTTGTTGATTTCAATGTCCTCGCATATGAGCGGTATTTAATTATTTTTAAGGGATAGTTGGTTAATTTAAGGGATTCAAACATAATTTAATTATGCATTAAATATACTTTCTTGCAAAAACTCCTGTAATTTCAAGAGAAAAGTGATCTAAAGCCTGCTGTGATTCTTTAAGTCACTGCTGCAAAAGTTTACCTATTATTTTCATCCTCCTTTGAGCTTTATTATTTTTTTAGGGTTGTTGCTGAAAATGGGGCTAGAAAATAGCTTTCGATTGATGAGAACATCTATTTCTTTACTTTTACTAAAAAAATTCATACCAGAAAGAGGTTCTAAAATGACGATTTTGTTGATTTCAATGTCCTCGCATATGAGCGGTATTTAATTATTTTTAAGGGATAGTTGGTTAATTTAAGGGATTCAAACATAATTTAATTATGCATTAAATATACTTTCTTGCAAAAACTCCTGTAATTTCAAGATAAAAGTGATCTAAAGCCTGCTGTGATTCTTTAAGTCACTGCTGCAAAAGTTTACCTATTATTTTCATCCTCCTTTGAGCTTTATTATTTTTTTAGGGTTGTTGCTGAAAATGGGGCTAGAAAATAGCTTTCGATTGATGAGAACATCTATTTCTTTACTTTTACTAAAAAAATTCATACCAGAAAGAGGTTCTAAAATGACGATTTTGTTGATTTCAATGTCCTCGCATATGAGCGGTATTTAATTATTTTTAAGGGATAGTTGGTTAATTTAAGGGATTCAAACATAATTTAATTATGCATTAAATATACTTTCTTGCAAAAACTCCTGTAATTTCAAGAGAAAAGTGATCTAAAGCCTGCTGTGATTCTTTAAGTCACTGCTGCAAAAGTTTACCTATTATTTTCATCCTCCTTTGAGCTTTATTATTTTTTTAGGGTTGTTGCTGAAAATGGGGCTAGAAAATAGCTTTCGATTGATGAGAACATCTATTTCTTTACTTTTACTAAAAAAATTCATACCAGAAAGAGGTTCTAAAATGACGATTTTGTTGATTTCAATGTCCTCGCATATGAGCGGTATTTAATTATTTTTAAGGGATAGTTGGTTAATTTAAGGGATTCAAACATAATTTAATTATGCATTAAATATACTTTCTTGCAAAAACTCCTGTAATTTCAAGAGAAAAGTGATCTAAAGCCTGCTGTGATTCTTTAAGTCACTGCTGCAAAAGTTTACCTATTATTTTCATCCTCCTTTGAGCTTTATTATTTTTTTAGGGTTGTTGCTGAAAATGGGGCTAGAAAATAGCTTTCGATTGATGAGAACATCTATTTCTTTACTTTTACTAAAAAAATTCATACCAGAAAGAGGTTCTAAAATGACGATTTTGTTGATTTCAATGTCCTCGCATATGAGCGGTATTTAATTATTTTTAAGGGATAGTTGGTTAATTTAAGGGATTCAAACATAATTTAATTATGCATTAAATATACTTTCTTGCAAAAACTCCTGTAATTTCAAGATAAAAGTGATCTAAAGCCTGCTGTGATTCTTTAAGTCACTGCTGCAAAAGTTTACCTATTATTTTCATCCTCCTTTGAGCTTTATTATTTTTTTAGGGTTGTTGCTGAAAATGGGGCTAGAAAATAGCTTTCGATTGATGAGAACATCTATTTCTTTACTTTTACTAAAAAAATTCATACCAGAAAGAGGTTCCAAAATGACGATTTTGTTGATTTCAATGTCCTCGCATATGATTCATATTTAATTATTTTTAAGGGGTAGTTGGTTAATTTAAGGGATTCAAACATAATTTAATTATCCATTAAATATACTTTCTTGCAAAAACTCCTGTAATTTCAAGAGAAAAGTGATCTAAAGCCTGCTGTGATTCTTTAAGTCACTGCTGCAAAAGTTTACCTATTATTTTCATCCTCCTTTGAGCTTTATTATTTTTTTAGGGTTGTTGCTGAAAATGGGGCTAGAAAATAGCTTTCGATTGATGAGAACATCTATTTCTTTACTTAACTAAAAAAATTCATACCAGAAAGAGGTTCCAAAATGACGATTTTGTTGATTTCAATGTCCTCGCATATGATTGATATTTAATTATTTTTAAGGGGTTGTTGGTTAATTTAAGGGATTCAAACATAATTTAATTATCCATTAAATATACTTTCTTGCAAAAACTCCTGTAATTTCAAGAGAAAAGTGATCTAAAGCCTGCTGTGATTCTTTAAGTCACTGCTGCAAAAGCTTACCTATTACTTTCATCCCCCTTTGAGCTTTATTATTTTTCTAGGGTTGTTGCTGAAAATGTGGCTAGAAAATAGCTTTCGATTGATGAGAACATCTATTTCTTTACTTTTGCTAAAAAATTCATAAAGAAAGGGGTTCTAAAATGACGATTTTACAGTGGATTTCAGTGTCCTAGCATCTGGAGCGGTATTTAATTATTTTTAAGGGGTGGTTGGTTAATTTAAGGAATTAAAACTTAATTTAATTATCCATGAGATATATTTTTTGGCTAAAACTTCTATAATTAATTCCAAGAGGAAGGTGATCTAAAGCTGTGATTTCTCAAGTCATTGCAAACGCTTATACGTGTCATTTTCATCCCTTATTGAGCTTCTTATTGAGCTACTTTTTAAGACTGTTGCTGAATATAGCGTAATTTAAATATACACAAGATATTTTTTTATTGCTTTTCGACTAAAGTTTTCAAAAGAAGAGAAGTTAAAGCGATGATACGTACCTTAAGGTTTCTGTTCTTCCCTCTATACATTTAATTGCTATTCGAGGGTTGCTGTTAAAAATAGGGGTAGATAATAGATTTAGACATTACATAATTCTTATGTCGTTACTTATAGTTAAAAATTAACTTATAATGACATACTCAAATGAGGATTTTCTACAGTCAGCTTTTAGTCATTTCTACCTAACTTCAGAGCCCTCTTAGATTAATTTGAAGAGGTATTTGGTTAATTTAAGGGATTAAAATATAATTTAAACGTACATAAGCTATTTTTGTTTGTTATTCTTTGAAAATTCCAATAGACAGAAGACTTAAAAGTTGTGATTCCTTATGGCGTAGTTAATAAATAAGTATTTAATTTTGCATAAAATTTAAGGGTTGTTGGTAATATGTAAAAATTCTTTTATGATATCCATACATTTACCACATGTTTTTCGTACATTGTACTTAAAAATTGTTATTAAAAAGGCGTAAAATTTCATTTTCGTGCAGTGAATCCCTAAAATAGAGCATCTTTGCAATTTGATATCCCGAATTAATTATTTTTAAAGGTTGCAAGTAATTTTAAGTGTGCTTTTATTAATTTTATTTTATTATAAGGCAACCCTACAACATTTTCATACTTAATTGTATTTAAAATTCCAATAACAATAACTTAGGAAGCTACGTTTTGGAATATTCCAACTTTCGCTTCTTCATGCTTCACAAGTCTTCCATCCTCCATACTTCTATTAAGGGTGAAAAATTGTTTTTCTCAAACTGTTTGACTTTTATTTAAAACAAATTAGACCCTAACTGGAAGAGAGCCACCCAATGAGGAAGTTTTAATACGTAAACTGTTGTGGTTATGGGTGAAAGAGATCAAAAAGTGACCCAAGGCGAAATATTCAAATTTTTTAAAAAATTCATACATCTCGTGCCGTTTCCTAAACGTTAGACCGTAATTCCTCTTGTTTTTAATTTTGTTTAAAAAATGCGAATTAATAAGTACCGTTATTTGTTATTTGGGAGGGAAACTTTTCGCGAGAGCCATTTAATATGAGAGATTTAAGTGACACGATTTTGCTTCCAATAACCTGCAAAACACACGTCCTTCATTGGTAAACGCCGAGCAATTCGTCTCGGAACATTAATCAACAAATCTCAAACTTAAAGGGTATTTCTGTCAACGCCAAAAAAACAAATTACTCCACATCTTAGTTTGCAGCTGGGACGTCTTTTTGGACGCCATTTTGAATTTGTTTCACCAACAATGGAGTTTTTTAGTAAAGTATCCATGGTTACCAGTTTGGAATTCGTTTTTCTACTATTCTCGGCGCGGTCCGCGGTCAGACTTTTAATTTATTCGGCCCGAAGTTATATTGTATTTATGTTAAATGTTGTCTGCCTTTTCTTTCTTTTGCACTTTAATTTACTTAATTGTCCTTAATTAGGAAATTTGTGGTAGACGTTTTTTTGTATTTTTTTTTCTTTTGGCTCATTTTTAAATTTTGTTTAATGAATGACGGAGAAAATTTTTATTAAGTTATGGTTTCGCTCGAGCAGTTTTAGTTACGCTCACAATAGAATTGTTCGAGTCATCTTTTTTGATATCTCTGTTGGTTAACCTGAAGTTGAATTTTTTTTTCTATTTTTGGGTAACCATTATTGTGTAAAATTGTGGAATATTCATAAATATGTGGATGTTATTTTATTTTCCTATTTTGCGGTAATTGTCAATTATCGGTGACATTGCACGTAAGTGGTCGAATCTCATCCTTCCTTGTCAACAGTTGTTGGTAGGTCTCGGATGTTAAAAATGTGTGCATTGCCTTCTTATAAGAATATTGTAAATTGATAGTCATCGGACAGCTTTTTGCTTTATCTAAAATTATATTGAAAATGAAATTTTTGCGTAATTTATACTCAACAAGACGATACACGCGGTTTGATCTCTTTGCATAAAATAATATAACTTTAAAGTTACTTTATACGTCGCAACAGACTATAAATGGATTTCCATTTCCATTCAAATATTAAAACAAAATTATTGCCATTAAAAAAGCAAGATTTTAATTTTGAATTTTTGACTTTTAATTTTTTTAAGAAATATAACTTTAAAGTTACTTTATATGTTTGAAATGCGCAAAAGAGCGAATTTTCATGATTATAATTTATTAATGTTATTGCAACTTATAAGGTAGTCTTTAATTAAGGTTTTTCAATTATACGACTTCTAGAAGGGTCACACAGCAATTTTTATTGCACGATAGATCCAAAACTGTGGCTTTGAGCCCACCACGTACGTCTTTTTTTCATTATATGATGTTTTTGAGCTTTTATTTTTTCAAAAACGCCTCGTCACGTTTTTTTAATCGTCGTCTAAATAATTACGTAATTTTATTCTCGTCTAACAATGAGTTAAATATATTTAAGGCACAAATTAAAAATATACGAGTTGAATCGAACGTATAGAAAAAAAGCTGCCTTTTGTAACAAATAGGCCCTCCTTGCTCTTGCAATTCAGTTGGCTATACTACACTCTATCAATGAATAAAATTTACTTTTCTCAAACAAAATTTACCCGAAAGCGAAACGTATAATTATTAATGATTTTTTAATTGGCGGCTTGTGTAGGTTCGACTTATGATCTGATTGGTCAGCTGATTATTTACATTCCAATTATCTCCAACTAAGTCGTTATAAGGTAAAAACAACATTATATACCCTAACGTTTATTCTAAAAAGAGATAGATAAGTTGGTGTGTAAGACCATATTTAAGAAACTTTATAAGAGAGAGAATGTAGAACAGCCCCGGGCGCGAGAATTATAAGAATGTCCGCAATGCGTCTTTTATCAGATTCTAACCGTTAGTTCGTTAGTTATTGTCTTTCTTCTCGGATGGTTGGCCACTGAGATATCTGGACACGTATTAGTAACTGTCAATGTTAAACCTTTACCACAAGAGATAACGAGATCAATTTTTGCGTTCAAATCGTCCGTAATATACATCGATTTTGTCGCGCTTCTTCTTTACTCCTTCGCTATATATTCTCGTTAGTGTCTTGACTTTATTTTGATCCATATCTAATTTTACACTTTTATTTAAATTTTTCACTTGGTAATGGGCAGACGTGCAATTTCAAAATCTAAATTCTACACCTAATTTTGCGACGAGACGCTAATGGAACCTTTCGTGCTCAAATTTAGCTGCCTTTATGAATTTTTATCTACTAATGCATTGGAAATGCTAATTTTGTAAATTTAAATATGTTTTTGTAAAAATAAATTAGGGTTAGATAATCGTATCGTGCTTGGAAACTCGAATAACCTCAAAATGTAAGGTTCGTGTGCTCATTGGTGCTCAATGATCACATCGTTGAAGTTGATCAACATTGATCACATCTTTGATCGTTGGAGTCTCCAACTAGACGTTCTCTAAGCATAGAGATTTTTTGTATACATTTTTCAAACCATTTTCTCTTCCTACACACTCAAATTTATCACAAATGCACATTGATCGCGTTATTCACATCATTGATATCATTATTGAACACATTGATCACATCATAGATCGTTGGAGACTCGTAACTAGATGTTCTCTAAGCATAGAGATTTTTTTGTATAAAGTTTTCAAAAAATTTTCTGTTCCTACACTCTGAGATTTATCACAAATGCACATTGATCACATTTATCACATTATTGATCACATCATTGATTACTTTCTTTATCACATCATTCATCGTTGGAGTCTCTAACTAGACGTTCTCTAAACATAGAGATTTATTGTATAAATCTTTCGAACTATTTTCTCTTCCTTTACACTCAAATTTATTACAAATGCACATTGATCACATCATTGATCGTTGGAGTCTCTAACTAGGCGTTCTCTAAACGTAGAGATTTTTTGTATAAATTTTTCAAACAATTTTCTCTTCCTACACACTCAAAGTTATCACAAATGCACATTGATCCAATTGATCACATCATTGACCACATTGATCACGTAAGTGATCACATCATTGATCGTTGGAGTCTCTAACTAGACGTTCTCTAAACATAGAGATTTTTTGTATACATTTTTCAAACAATTTTCTCTTTCTACACACTCAAATTTATCACAAACGCACATTGATCCAATTGATCACATCATTGATCACTTTAATCACATTCATGATCATATCATTTATCGTTTGAGTCTCTAACTAGACGTTCTCTAAACATAGCGATTTTTTGTAAAATTTTTCAAACAATTTTCTCATTCTACACACTCAAATTTATCACAAACGCACATTGATCCAATTGATCACATCATTGATCACTTTAATCACATTCATGATCATATCATTTATCGTCGGAGCCTCTAACTAGACTTTTTCTAAACATAGAGATTGTTTGTATAAATTTTTCAAACAATTTTCTCTTTCTACACACTCAAATTATTTATCACAAACGCACATTGATCCAATTGATCACATCATTGATCACTTTAATCACATTCATGATCATATCATTTATCGTCGGAGCCTCTAACTAGACTTTTTCTAAACATAGAGATTGTTTGTATAAATTTTTCAAACAATTTTCTCTTTCTACACACTCAAATTTATCACAAACGCACATTGATCCAATTGATCACATCATTGATCACTTTAATCACATTCATGATCATATCATTTATCGTCGGAGCCTCTAACTAGACTTTTTCTAAACATAGAGATTGTTTGTATAAATTTTTCAAACAATTTTCTCTTTCTACACACTCAAATTTATCACAAACGCACATTGATCCAATTGATCACATCATTGATCACTTTAATCACATTCATGATCATATCATTTATCGTCGGAGCCTCTAACTAGACTTTTTCTAAACATAGAGATTGTTTGTATACATTTTTCAAACAATTTTCTCTTTCTACACACTCAAATTTATCACAAACGCACATTGATCCAATTGATCACATCATTGATCACTTTAATCACATTCATGATCATATCATTTATCGTCGGAGCCTCTAACTAGACTTTTTCTAAACATAGAGATTGTTTGTATAAATTTTTTAAACAATTTTCTCTTTCTACACACTCAAATTTATCACAAACGCACATTGATCCAATTGATCACATCATTGATCACTTTAATCACATTCATGATCATATCATTTATCGTCGGAGCCTCTAACTAGACTTTTTCTAAACATAGAGATTGTTTGTATAAATTTTTCAAAAAATTATCTCTTTCTACACATCCAAATTTATCACAAACGCACATTGATCCAGTTGATCACATCATTGACCACATTGATCACATAAGTGATCACATCATTGATCGTTGGAGTCTCTAACTAGACGTTCTCTAAACATAGAGATTTTTTGTATACATTTTTCAAACAATTTTCTCTTTCTACACACTCAAATTTATCACAAACGCACATTGATCCAATTGATCACATCATTGATCACTTTAATCACATTCATGATCATATCATTTATCGTCGGAGCCTCTAACTAGACTTTTTCTAAACATAGAGATTGTTTGTATAAATTTTTCAAACAATTTTCTCTTTCTACACACTCAAATTTATCACAAACGCACATTGATCCAATTGATCACATCATTGATCACTTTAATCACATTCATGATCATATCATTTATCGTCGGAGCCTCTAACTAGACTTTTTCTAAACATAGAGATTGTTTGTATAAATTTTTCAAAAAATTATCTCTTTCTACACATCCAAATTTATCACAAACGCACATTGATCCAGTTGATCACATCATTGACCACATTGATCACATAAGTGATCACATCATTGATCGTTGGAGTCTCTAACTAGACGTTCTCTAAACATAGAGATTTTTTGTATACATTTTTCAAACAATTTTCTCTTTCTACACACTCAAATTTATCACAAACGCACATTGATCCAATTGATCACATCATTGATCACTTTAATCACATTCATGATCATATCATTTATCGTCGGAGCCTCTCTTTTTCTAAACATAGAGATTGTTTGTATAAATTTTTCAAACAATTTTCTCTTTCTACACACTCAAATTTATCACAAACGCACATTGATCCAATTGATCACATCATTGATCACTTTAATCACATTCATGATCATATCATTTATCGTCGGAGCCTCTAACTAGACTTTTTCTAAACATAGAGATTGTTTGTATAAATTTTTTAAACAATTTTCTCTTTCTACACACTCAAATTTATCACAAACGCACATTGATCCAATTGATCACATCATTGATCACTTTAATCACATTCATGATCATATCATTTATCGTCGGAGCCTCTAACTAGACTTTTTCTAAACATAGAGATTGTTTGTATAAATTTTTCAAAAAATTATCTCTTTCTACACATCCAAATTTATCACAAACGCACATTGATCCAGTTGATCACATCATTGACCACATTGATCACATAAGTGATCACATCATTGATCGTTGGAGTCTCTAACTAGACGTTCTCTAAACATAGAGATTTTTTGTATACATTTTTCAAACAATTTTCTCTTTCTACACACTCAAATTTATCACAAACGCACATTGATCCAATTGATCACATCATTGATCACTTTAATCACATTCATGATCATATCATTTATCGTTTGAGTCTCTAACTAGACGTTCTCTAAACATAGCGATTTTTTGTAAAATTTTTCAAACAATTTTCTCATTCTACACACTCAAATTTATCACAAACGCACATTGATCCAATTGATCACATCATTGATCACTTTAATCACATTCATGATCATATCATTTATCGTCGGAGCCTCTAACTAGACTTTTTCTAAACATAGAGATTGTTTGTATAAATTTTTCAAACAATTTTCTCTTTCTACACACTCAAATTATTTATCACAAACGCACATTGATCCAATTGATCACATCATTGATCACTTTAATCACATTCATGATCATATCATTTATCGTCGGAGCCTCTAACTAGACTTTTTCTAAACATAGAGATTGTTTGTATAAATTTTTCAAACAATTTTCTCTTTCTACACACTCAAATTTATCACAAACGCACATTGATCCAATTGATCACATCATTGATCACTTTAATCACATTCATGATCATATCATTTATCGTCGGAGCCTCTAACTAGACTTTTTCTAAACATAGAGATTGTTTGTATAAATTTTTCAAACAATTTTCTCTTTCTATACACTCAAATTTATCACAAACGCACATTGATCCAATTGATCACATCATTGATCACTTTAATCACATTCATGATCATATCATTTATCGTCGGAGCCTCTAACTAGACTTTTTCTAAACATAGAGATTGTTTGTATAAATTTTTCAAAAAATTATCTCTTTCTACACATCCAAATTTATCACAAACGCACATTGATCCAGTTGATCACATCATTGACCACATTGATCACATAAGTGATCACATCATTGATCGTTGGAGTCTCTAACAAGACGTTCTCTAAACATAGAGATTTTTTGTATACATTTTTCAAACAATTTTCTCTTTCTACACACTCAAATTTATCACAAACGCACATTGATCCAATTGATCACATCATTGATCACTTTAATCACATTCATGATCATATCATTTATCGTTTGAGTCTCTAACTAGACGTTCTCTAAACATAGCGATTTTTTGTAAAATTTTTCAAACAATTTTCTCATTCTACACACTCAAATTTATCACAAACGCACATTGATCCAATTGATCACATCATTGATCACTTTAATCACATTCATGATCATATCATTTATCGTCGGAGCCTCTAACTAGACTTTTTCTAAACATAGAGATTGTTTGTATAAATTTTTCAAACAATTTTCTCTTTCTACACACTCAAATTATTTATCACAAACGCACATTGATCCAATTGATCACATCATTGATCACTTTAATCACATTCATGATCATATCATTTATCGTCGGAGCCTCTAACTAGACTTTTTCTAAACATAGAGATTGTTTGTATAAATTTTTCAAACAATTTTCTCTTTCTACACACTCAAATTTATCACAAACGCACATTGATCCAATTGATCACATCATTGATCACTTTAATCACATTCATGATCATATCATTTATCGTCGGAGCCTCTAACTAGACTTTTTCTAAACATAGAGATTGTTTGTATAAATTTTTCAAACAATTTTCTCTTTCTACACACTCAAATTTATCACAAACGCACATTGATCCAATTGATCACATCATTGATCACTTTAATCACATTCATGATCATATCATTTATCGTCGGAGCCTCTAACTAGACTTTTTCTAAACATAGAGATTGTTTGTATACATTTTTCAAACAATTTTCTCTTTCTACACACTCAAATTTATCACAAACGCACATTGATCCAATTGATCACATCATTGATCACTTTAATCACATTCATGATCATATCATTTATCGTCGGAGCCTCTAACTAGACTTTTTCTAAACATAGAGATTGTTTGTATAAATTTTTTAAACAATTTTCTCTTTCTACACACTCAAATTTATCACAAACGCACATTGATCCAATTGATCACATCATTGATCACTTTAATCACATTCATGATCATATCATTTATCGTCGGAGCCTCTAACTAGACTTTTTCTAAACATAGAGATTGTTTGTATAAATTTTTCAAAAAATTATCTCTTTCTACACATCCAAATTTATCACAAACGCACATTGATCCAGTTGATCACATCATTGACCACATTGATCACATAAGTGATCACATCATTGATCGTTGGAGTCTCTAACTAGACGTTCTCTAAACATAGAGATTTTTTGTATAAATTTTTCAAACAATTTTCTCTTTCTACACACTCAAATTTATCACAAACGCACATTGATCCAATTGATCACATCATTGATCACTTTAATCACATTCATGATCATATCATTTATCGTCGGAGCCTCTAACTAGACTTTTTCTAAACATAGAGATTGTTTGTATAAATTTTTCAAAAAATTATCTCTTTCTACACATCCAAATTTATCACAAACGCACATTGATCCAGTTGATCACATCATTGACCACATTGATCACATAAGTGATCACATCATTGATCGTTGGAGTCTCTAACTAGACGTTCTCTAAACATAGAGATTTTTTGTATAAATTTTTGAAACAATTTTCTCTTTCTACACACTCAAATTTATCACAAACGCACATTGATCCAATTGATCACATCATTGATCACTTTAATCACATTCATGATCATATCATTTATCGTCGGAGCCTCTAACTAGACTTTTTCTAAACATAGAGATTGTTTGTATAAATTTTTCAAACAATTTTCTCTTTCTACACACTCAAATTTATCACAAACGCACATTGATCCAATTGATCACATCATTGATCACTTTAATCACATTCATGATCATATCATTTATCGTCGGAGCCTCTAACTAGACTTTTTCTAAACATAGAGATTGTTTGTATACATTTTTGAAACAATTTTCTCTTTCTACACACTCAAATTTATCACAAACGCACATTGATCCAATTGATCACATCATTGATCACTTTAATCACATTCATGATCATATCATTTATCGTCGGAGCCTCTAACTAGACTTTTTCTAAACATAGAGATTGTTTGTATAAATTTTTTAAACAATTTTCTCTTTCTACACACTCAAATTTATCACAAACGCACATTGATCCAATTGATCACATCATTGATCACTTTAATCACATTCATGATCATATCATTTATCGTCGGAGCCTCTAACTAGACTTTTTCTAAACATAGAGATTGTTTGTATAAATTTTTCAAAAAATTATCTCTTTCTACACATCCAAATTTATCACAAACGCACATTGATCCAGTTGATCACATCATTGACCACATTGATCACATAAGTGATCACATCATTGATCGTTGGAGTCTCTAACTAGACGTTCTCTAAACATAGAGATTTTTTGTATAAATTTTTCAAACAATTTTCTCTTTCTACACACTCAAATTTATCACAAACGCACATTGATCCAATTGATCACATCATTGATCACTTTAATCACATTCATGATCATATCATTTATCGTCGGAGCCTCTAACTAGACTTTTTCTAAACATAGAGATTGTTTGTATAAATTTTTTAAACAATTTTCTCTTTCTACACACTCAAATTTATCACAAACGCACATTGATCCAATTGATCACATCATTGATCACTTTAATCACATTCATGATCATATCATTTATCGTCAGAGCCTCTAACTAGACTTTTTCTAAACATAGAGATTGTTTGTATAAATTTTTCAAAAAATTATCTCTTTCTACACATCCAAATTTATCACAAACGCACATTGATCCAGTTGATCACATCATTGACCACATTGATCACATAAGTGATCACATCATTGATCGTTGGAGTCTCTAACTAGACGTTCTCTAAACATAGAGATTTTTTGTATAAATTTTTGAAACAATTTTCTCTTTCTACACACTCAAATTTATCACAAATGCACATTGATCACATTGATCACATCATTGATCACATTCATTCCATTGATCACATCGATTTTTGGAATTTCTAACTAGACGTTCTCTAAGCATATAGATTTTTTGTATAAATTTTTCAATCATTTTTCTCTTCCTGCACTCTCAAATTTATCACTAATGCACATTGATCACATTGATCACATCATAGATTGTTTGAGACTCTAACTAGATGTTCTCTAAGCATAGAGATTTTTTGTATAAATTTTCCATACAATTGGCTCTTCCTATAGACTCAAATTTTTTACAAATGCGAATAGCCCATGGTTAATTAGTGGAAATGTTCTTTTGAGGTTAGGTTTCTCGATTTTTCAAAAATAGTAATTTTTTATCGTATTTTTAATGTTGTTAATGGCTAAATGTGGAAACTAAAGTTGTCGAGTTATGTACGTATGTGTTTATAATCTCATGTATGTAAAATGACGTGAGATTAGTATTTGGATAGGTGAAATCAATTTACAATTGCAGAGACGTGTAAATTTCTTCTTTAATAAAGTGAGATTAGAAATAATTTTAACATAATGTAGGTGCATAATATGTACAATTTATAACTGTTTGTATAGCGAATATATAATTACATTTTATAAATTGATAATTATAGTAAGTTATGATATGGTTGTAGCAAGTCGATGTGCAATTAAGTAACGTTATTCAAGGTCAAATGTCATTATTCCTTTTTCTCTTCCTCTTCTTCTTCTTAATTTTTTTCTTTTTAATATTGCTAATTATTTTTTTCTTCTTCGTATATTTTATTTCTATCAATCTCAATCGTACGAGGTTTATATAATATTAAAAAGTTGGCACGAGAGATGGGAGTAGGTAGATATTTTTTTGAATCGTCTTAACAAAAAACTGGTTTAGACATCATTTTTGTATTCTTTGTTATTGTAATTTTATCTATTTTTGTATCAAGCAACATGGAAGCTTACTGACACAGGAATTTTCGTGTTAAACATTCATTTTAAATGCAAGTTAATTTTTTGTTAATAAAAATTTTTTATTTCGGACATTAGTTTTCTTTATTTCATATCAAGAGGAACGTAAAGACCAAAAACACTTCTTTCAGTAGCAATGAATGCTACGGAAAGCCCTATGCCTCCAGGACTACACCAATTGAAATTAGTGCACAAATATCGAGAAGCAACTAAAAGTCGGTCGGTTGTAAAAGTTTTAGAAATAGTCACCACTCACCAATGAACCCTTACATGAATTTTTATAAGAAAATAAATACCTAATGTCTTAAATCGACTTACTCTGAATTTTGTGGGGAGGCCCCCGAGTTCTTAGTTATGGCACTGCTTCCTGAGTCATCGACGCTTCTCAAAGTCCTAGAGAACTGTCATCTCTCTAGGAGTTTGGTTTTGGAATAACTGTGAGGTATATTTTTGGTAGCATTTGTGCTGTAAATAGAGGAAGTGCGAGCAAAAACCACTTAGGTCCCAATTGATAATAGGTGCAAATATTTCCGATTAGAAATTCCAGTTTGGACAATATAAATAAAAGTTTGATCCAACATCATCAATTTAATTTCACAATTTAATCATAACAAACAGGATTTTATAGTTACAATGTAACTTAACACCTGTTAGATGTTAGTAACGAAACTTTGACGTAAGAAGAAGAAGGAAATTTTTTTCGTATTTTAGAATGTAAAGATTGTATGTGGATTCTCCTGGAACATTATAGTCTGTGACACATCAATAAAGCCATTATTCTCTTAAGTCTATCTCTGTTAAACGAGCAAGTTTAACGTATATTTATCTCACGATCACGAATAAGCGGCATCGCCGTATTCCATCTAACCATTTATTTCGATCATATATTTTTTATAAAGAGTATTTATCATATATCGTTCACCTTAGGGGCCCGATAAGTTGAGATGGGTCGCCTTTGATATACAAACGATTTTAGTTCTTATTTATATTTAGTTTTAAGAGTTATAAAAAAATTTTCTTCTCGAAAGAAAAAATAATTTCTTCACTGTTGGATTTCTCTTGGGGTACTTCGGAGCTAGTTTATTTCAATGTGAGTTTGTTTTATTTTAGACGTGAACTAACTCTTTGTTTTTAACTTGCTTTGTTTTGATTGTTGTTTATGTGGGGGGTTTTTCTTTATATACAGGGTGAGTCTTCCATATATCTCTTCTCGTTTAAAACACAGCGTGAGTTTATAATAAAAACTTGCTCAAACACCCTGTATATTTTTATATATTCTGACTTCACTTTTATGCACCTATACGCTCATATGGAGTTTTTCGATGTAAATTTCTGTTTAAGAAATTTTTGGCCCGCCCCTGGTGGCAAAATAGGAAGACTCGGCTCAATAAAGACAATTAATCGGAAAAATTGGCATTTTCCCGTCTTATTGACCTCACGACTTTTTAGAATTCTTCGCTTTTTTCAGCTGCTCCTTTGCTGATTCGAAGTGGCTCCGAAAAATTCACTGCGGCCTTCCTAGAGCGCGCAGGACACCGTGGGCCTCCGCGTTCTTTCGCTATCTCCAAATTGTTGCTAAAATTAGACACTTTTGGTAAAAATCGTAGCGCCTTCTATATGGGAATCGGAGAAATTATCACTTGGTCAGTTGTAGGGGAAGGTCCGAGTTAGCTTTTGAGCCCGGTCCGAAAGTCCTAGTTGCAATAGGAAGAACCTCAGGCTAGGCTTCTCGGCGCTAGGGTCATTTATCACCCCTAGGGCTGCACTTGCGAGACTTCTGGTGAGAAATGAGCGATTCTCGCACTTATGCGAAACTCCTGTGAAGCCTTAATCACCCCCTTCTTGTAGGGCGAGTATGGGAGCTGTCGAGGAACTGATGATACCGGGACGACGATCTACACCCTCTAGAAAGAACAGATCCGGAATTAAAAATCGATTGGACAAAAAAATACTTTATTTACACTTAATTTCCATGGGACATTATTTTTGGAGAACGGCTGCATGGATCGGTTCAATATCGGGTAGGACGATGCTCAACGGTCCAAATCTTCGCCATTACAAACAAAATTGCAAACTTTTTGCTTAGTTCTTGTTCTACGATTTTTCAAAGTCGGAAGAAGATTTTTTGGAATTTAATCATGAGCGCATGCGGCCATTGTTCTCTATTTTTCAAAAGTAAGGTAAGGGCGTTTATGAGGACTCACCTAAGTATCCGAATCTCAATTTTTCGGTCGATTCGGTCATTTTGATTTTTTGTCCAATGGAAACCTATAAAAAAATTTCGTATGCTTTGATTGGTTCGAAATTTTAGTAGGGTATAGCCGTAAGTGTGTCTTACTTCCCTACAAAATTTGGGCTCTCGCATTTTAAGGATAACGAAATTTTTAATTTTTCTATTAAACCTAGCGTTTTTATCACTTCCTAAGTCCCCCACGTCCCCACTAGTGCCTCGATCATATATGTGTCTTTTGTAAGGCATGACTAGGGATGCTCTCAAAGGCGGACATCTATACTTTAAACTTTATGTGTAAGCCCTTATGTAACGCGGAAGCTAGTGCAAGTTATAGATTTAAAAATTAAAAGCCGAGCAGCAGCGTGTCTCTTACCTTTTTATTAGAAACTTGTCGTATTATTACGTAACCATCCTCGGGACATTTTTATTTGATCAATTATTAATGATTAATTAATCAAAACTATCAAAACTTAATGTTATTTCGATTAATGTAAATTAATTCAAAAAATATAATTTGAGAACGTTGACCTAAACGCCCATTATAAGAGGCTTTTATCTTCGTACGCCGACTAATACAAGGTGAAAAATTTGCAAAGTTAATTTTCATAAATTGTAATCGATTGAAAAATGACAATACGACAATTTGATTTGATTATTATTGTTAAAGTAGTAAAATGTTTTGTCGTCCACCTTGCTCGTACAAAAGGTACGGCTCTCAAGATCTTCCAACCAGACAGGGCAGATAGGGTCAAGGGTAGAAATTGTTTTCTTTTATAACAATAAGTTTATTTGTCAGTTAAAGAACTTATATTGGTATATAAAACATAATTTATTATTATAGCAAATTAATTTTCGTTTGTCGTTATTTTTAAACCTACATCGCACTTAACGATGGCTTATTATTTTAAAATTGCATTTGCGAATATAAATTAAAAGTGGAACTCATCTTAAACCTTTGTACATAATATTTTATTTTTAAATTGATTTTTTTGCTTCGACTACGTCCTTGACGCACCAAAGTAAAATTCACCTCGAGCCAACCCTGCTCTCGTATACAGAGTGGCTCATCGAAGTTTTTCAACGAGAAATGACTTCTTTGTGAAAACCTACATTCACCTAATAGGTAAAGTGTTAGGAAAGCGATAACCACCGCCCTACCACCAAAGTGAGCAAGTTACAACGACCCTAAAGTCAAAAATTCTTTCCAATTAACTTTTCAAAAGTTACGTTTTTCTAACAACTAAACATTTTAATTTATTTTGGTGCTTATTACTGTCACTAACATATCAAATAGCTCTTCTAGCTAAATTAACAGTTAAGTAAATGAATAAAATTCTTATAAGATGCGTATATAAGTTATTTTATAATAATAAAATAAAAAAAAAAGATACATTAAACCATTTTAATTAGCGTTAAATTAAAACAACCAGAAGAGGTTAATACAAATTAACATCAAACCTTTGTGGTATTCGTATTGTGTGGTCAATCAAGGAGATTCCAGGAAGTGATTCCGAATAATAAAAACAAAAATTTATTGGAAGAGACTTTTTAATAAAATGAAAGTCTCTCGGTAACTTTCTTTAATCATGCACGATATTAATCTACAATAATAAAACCCATATATCGGTCACGATAGTATACACCAATTCTTATAAATAGTTATCTAACACTAAATTACCTAAGGTAAACAACTTTCGATCGTAAATTGTCAATTAATCAAATTACTTTCCTAACAATCCAATGATTCAGAAAATATTGATCCCTTAAGCTTAAAAAAATATTTTTATACAGGGTGATCACGACTTAAGTCGTTCTTTGATGTACGCCTTTGAGAGCACCCCTAGTCATGCCTTACAAGAGACACATATATGATCGAGCACTAGTGGGGACGTGGGGACTTAGGAAGTGATAAAAACGCTAGGTTTAATAGAAAAATTAAAAATTTCGTTATCCTTAAAATGCGAGAGCCCAAATTTGGTAGGGATGTAAGACACATTTACGGTTATAACCTACTAAAATTTCGAACCAATCAAAGCATATGAAATTTTTTTATAGGTTTCCATTGGACAAAAAATCAAAATGACCGAATCGACCCAAAAATTGAGATTAGGCGAGTCCTCATAAACGCCCTTACTTTAGTTTTGAAAAATAGAGAACAATGGCCGCATGCGCTCATGATTAAATTCCAAAAAATCTTTTTTCGACTTTTTTCGAAAAAATCGTAGAACAAGAACTAACCAATAAGTTTGGAATTTTGTTTGTAATGGCGAAGATTTGGACCGTTGAGCATCGTCCTACCCGATATTGAACCGATGCAGCCGTTCTCCAAAAATAATGTCCCATGGAAATTAAGTGTAAAGAAGGTTTTTTTTTTGTCCAATCGATTTTTAATTCCGGATCTGTTCTTTCTAGAGGGTGTAGATCGTCGTCCCGGTATCATCAGTTCCTCGACAGCTCCCTTACTCGCCCTACAAGAAGGGAGTGATTAAGGCTACACACGAGTTTCGCATATGTGCGAGAATCGTTCATTTCTCACCAGAAGTCTCGCAAGTGAAGCCATAGAGTTTTCACGCGAGTCTCGCAAAATTGTGAAAATGTCGCAGTCTTGCCTCACAAAAATTGCAAGAAGTGAGAAACGTTTATTTCTAGCGAGAAATCTCACCAGTGAAGCCCTAGGGGTGATAAATGACCCTAGCGCCGAGAAGCCTAGCCTGAGGTTCTTCCTATTGCAACTAGGGCTTTCGGACCGGGCTCAAAAGCTAGCTCGGACCTTCCCCTACAACTGACCAAGAGATAATTTCTCCGATTCCCATATAGAAGGCGCTATGATTTTTACCAAAAGTGTCTAATTTTAGCAACAATTTTGGGATAGCGGAAGAACGCGGACCCACGGTGTCCCGCGCGCTCTGGCAAGGCCGCAGTGAATTTTTCGGAGCAACTTCGAATCAGCAAAGGAGCAGCTGAAAAAAGCGAAAAATTCAAAAATATCGTGAGGTCAATAAGACGGGAAAATGCCAATTTTTCCGATTAATTGTCTTTATTGAGCCGAGTCTTCCTATTTTACCACCGGGGGCGGGCCAAAAATTTAGGGTGATCACGACTCGAGTCGTTCTTTGATGTACGCCTTCGACATCATTCTTTTACCATGCCTTCCGAGATACATAATAACATAATACATACATGATCGGTGGCACTAGTGGGGTCGTGGGAGACTTTGGAAGTAAGAAAAACGCTAGCTTTAATAGAGAAATTAAAAACTTCGTTATCCTTAAAATGCAAAAGTTCCAATTTGGTGAAGATATGAGACACACTCACGGCTATTCCCTCCTAAAATTTCGAACCAATCAAAGCGCCTGAAAATTGTCAATTAATCAAATTACTTTCCTAACAATCCAATGATTAAGAAAATTAAAGAAATATTTTTATACAGGGTGATCACTGATTAAGACTCGAGTGGTTCTTGGATGTCCGCCTTCGACATAATCCCCTTGCCATGCCTTACAAGATACATATATGATCGGGGGCACTTAGAGTTTCATCTTGCATACTTGTGGAGTGGGTTTTTAAGGCTATTGATGCCCTATTTTTTGAGCCATATAAGCCTATAACTGTCCCTTGTTCAGTTTTAGATCCATCTGAATATCACATAGAGGACTTTGCTTCCAGTTGTATTGATTGACTTCTAGTCATGTTGCGGTCGTGAATGACCACCTAGAACGGTGTCTGGAAGTCAAACACTCTTGGAATGACATCCACGGGTTTTTCAAACAATTCTAGCTGTAGAAAGTCCAGGATCTTTAGGTGACCTGTTCTGATCCCAGTTTGAGTTTCTCTCTCTGTGCAATTTTTATGGCTGTTATACTCAAACACCGCAGCCGTTGCCATTTCTTGCCTTGTGTTGTGACTTTATTTGTTTTTGTTTACCACACGAATGTGACAATCAATTATTGATGTATATGTACTATTTACACCATCATGGAATGTCGAATTTAATTGTCGTTCCCTAATAGTTAAAAGCTATTTTAGCTGAAAAAAACATAAGTTTTCGTTCACCCATTCACTGTATTCTTCTTTGATCAAACCTCGTTTTGTTTTTAAAAGCATTTTAATTAATAATCGCGAAACAAATTAATGAAAATTTCAGGTAAATTAAAAAGAAAAGAATGAAGAGGGTTAAATGTTGTTATAATACATTATTGTAATCCAAACAAAAGATTACAAAATTAATACCCGAAATTAGTTTTATATAAAAGTTAAAGTAGCCTTTTATTATGTGGATATATAAAACCTTCAAAAGTTGGATTATAATAATGCATTCGATAAAAAGATTTCAATAAATATTTGATAAGAAGTTGATACACGAAATGCTACTTAAAATTGCTCTTTGGAATTATCTCGCGATGACTGAATCATGTGGATTTCAAAATATTTGTTTTGCACATACACCATGTCATGTTGGTACTTTTCTTTTTTTATTCGTCTCTTCTTAAGCCATTCGTATTATTTTATTTATAATTATAAGAAAATGTAAGTTTAATGCTCATGTATATAAATTCCCAACAAGTAATTTACGATTAAATTATTTAATTGTAATTTTTTCCTAAGTGCACTTTGTGCAACTTTAACGAATTGAAGAGATAACCTAATAAAATTAAAAGGGTTGTTTAAGTGTATCGAAGAATTAAAACGTTTAGTGACCGCATTTTTAAGAAGCGAGTTGCAAAAATTAAGTTATGATGATTGTGGATACATTTTATAAGCTTTTAATATTGCGATTGGAGCATAAATAGACGCTAAAGAAACTGATGCACTTAAAATTTTAGTGCGCATTAAAGAAGCTTCTTAAATTTAATAAACCAAAACACACGTAAAGAACACACTTGATGCGATCTTTTGAAAAAGTCATCAAAATTTTGCGCCTCTCTTCTCTTATATCTGTTGGAATCGGTTTGAAACGTTGGATGCTCTTAGGTTCATTATTGTAAAGCCTAGTTAACCAAATTCAATCTTCAACTCAACTAACCGTAGGTTGAAATCATAAATAAACGTCATTTCATTATTATGTCTAATTTTGTCAAACTAAGGTCCAGTATTATAAAGCCTAGTTAACCAATTATGGCCCATTATGACCCAAAATGTAGGCATCACTAGCCTTAGGAACCTACCAAACTCTTGTAGATCTATGTGCCCGAGAATGCCTATATACGAATGAATTTAAAGGGCAAAAAAGTCTACATAATGTCTTACTGCTAAGCTGCGATAAAAGCACTCAAAGCCAATAGCTTTTGAGTTCTTATTCACTTGCGAATGCAGACAATTCCTCAAAACTTCGGCAAGGGGCAACAAAGCTGCCTTTCATTGGGTGCCAGGTCACGAGGCAATTGAAGAAAACGAAATAGCTGATGAATTAGCTAAAACAGGTTCAAAAGCCTTCTCGATCGGACCCGAACCATTTTGTGGACTATTTAGAACACATAGAAGGGCGGAGATTCAAAAATGGGAAACTGGCAACACAAATTCTCACTGGAACAACGCACCAGGACAGTCGAATAAATTCGTTGAGTACTTGACCACGAATGCTAAAAAGCTTCTTCTATTATCAAAGAACGAAATCAGACTCATCACGGGTCTGTTTACTAGACACTACCCAGTGAGGCATCACCTCAAGAAACTGGGACTGGAGGATAGTAACATATGCAGACTCTGTGAATCGGAGATCGGATCCGCCAAACACATTCTCTGCAATTGATATGCATTGACTCGAATTAAACTGAAACACTTAGGGCGTGCTCAATTGACGCCTAAAGAAGTGAAAAGCAAACTTTTCGGGGACACTCTATGCTTCACTGGCAAGATTGAAATACGAGTAGGGTTATGAACAAAAGGTCGACACTGGTCGCAGTTCTGTAAGGCTTAGTAGCCAATCGACCCCTGAGGATAATACAATACAATAACGAATAACCGAAGGTTGACTCAAATTCACTGTCCTCATATTAACTTATATTCAATTTTAGTGACGGTTACTAGTCAAATTTAACGACTGAAATATTTGTAACTCGTATAGTGTACTTCAAAATATATGACGGCGCTGGCCATGCCCCCTCAGCTCGCTAATAAAGTTGGTGTAGTCAAAAGACTACTAGTTTCATGGCCCACCCTGTATTTACTATTTAAACAAAGGAAATTTTGATTTAAATACCTATATTTTAGGTCTCGGTATAGTGTAGATACCTACTTCTTGTCAGATTATATTAATAAATATCAGATCTGTAGTAATATTATATTTTAACTTCAAGTAGCACTCATTTGTCTTGTAAGTTTAGTGTCTTTCAGAAGCTGTCGAATGAATAATTGCTAAATGTGTAAATGTTGCAATTAAATGCAAACTCGTAATATTAAATTTAAAGTCGTTATGTTAAATAGCTATCATAAGCCGTTCTATTCTATTCGATATAATTAAATTGGAAGCAGAGCGTAAATACGTCTTCCATATTGAAAAGAATGTTCCGTGTGTCAACGAAGAATGGGATGAAGACTCTAATTTGTTCTTCAAATAACTTGGAAACTTGGCAACAATGTTAAATTTTATTTAAGGGAATTTTGCTCTCGTAGTAACAAAGTTTCTAGCTGCCCTCTATATGTACAGTCTGCCTCACAATTAATGGCCACCTTGCCTAAACGTGCCGTTTAGCACGAATTGCGGATATAACCGTCATAACACCCCATACTTAAATTAAGGGGTTACTTTATTTTGCCAACAAGTAGTAAATCAACAACCTTCCCTTCTGCCCTTTTGTCGTTGTTGAGTAATAACCACCCTGGCGTATAGCGATAGCCAGGGTGGCCAATAATTTTGAGGCTGACTGTATGCATGTGGATATTATCGCACCAGAAATGCACTTTAAAAGCTTGTCAATGGTTTTTAAGGACACCCTGTATGTCATATTTTTAGCAAAATTGAAAATGCGTTGACAATTATTACTATTAACGTCGTTATTATAAAAAAATAAAAGAGAAAAAGGAAATCTAAAATTTATCGTCACGATTGTATGTATTTTAAAATCCTACATAGTTTTCCAAATTGACATTTTAATTGCAACAATAAAAACTATAGCAACATTGTAGCAATATTATACCACAGTTGTATTAATTTCATTTACTTATTATCTTACTGCCACTCTTATAAAGAAGAAGATTAAAAAAAATATTAAAAGTTTGTTGAACTTTTTTTCCCAAACAATCTCTTCAACTTGAACAAGTTTTCATATTAGCGACGTTTTTTAACAATAATTTTAATTGTTTTAATAAAATGTCGCAAGAGTGTTGAATACGAGTGCTGGAATAAGCAACAAAACCGAAAACACGAAATTTAATTTTTCGGAAAACTTACACTCTTTACGTTGTATAGGTCGGTCAACTTAAAGTCCCTTGTGACTCATCGCAGTATGTAATACCTCATCCTTGCTATCCTGTAAGCCATCCTACTTTTAGGATGTACTCCAGAACTCTGGCAGGAAGTGTGGCGCTTATTCTGGCCATGTCGAGCCAGAAGTCCCCCAACACGGATCCTCTTGTAGACGCTAAAGCTGGACACTGATAAAGCGCGTGTTCAGCGGTCTCGTCTTCGTGATCGCATGCTCGACATCTGGGATTATCAACTATTCTCAGTGTGTGAAGATGCTTATTTAGCCGATAGTGTCCCGTGAATATCCCCGCAATTGCAATTGTTCGCAGATTAACTCGGGAAAGCTCTAGACAGTAGTTTGCAAGCTTTCTGAAGGGAGCTGCTATGGAGTTTTTGCTCCATAGCATTATTTGTCCATCTTGTAGTGTGTATTAGATGAGTATATGGTTCTTAAGGAGCGCGCATCGATAGTTCTTAGGGCTGGTTTTATGATTGGTACAGAGCCACAGGGAAGACTTTTTGAACCTTTCTTGGCCAGCCTTTTGACCAGTCTTTTGACGCAGCTAAGGCTAAGGACATTATCTTTGGATATCTGGTTCAGCGTCTCCACGCATTCCAAACGGAGTCCGGAGGTTACCTTGCAAAAAAATCGTTCAAATGACTCTTCGTGTGTAGCAGAGGGTCCAGTTATCGATCCATCGCTAAGGATCACTGATCATGATCACCTAGTTCGTTTCTTTAGTTAAAGATTGTGGGATTGTGGCAGAGTACTTTTTGAAATTGACAAACTGTATAAATTTGATTGGATGAATTTAAATGTAATTTGTAGGCCTTTATAATACGTCCAACAAAGTCGGAGTTGTGTAAAAAAGAATAAAAATTGTGCGCTGCTGCGGTTTTGCTTAAATCAAAAAAATTTTAAAGCCTGGAAGGTAGATAAAGTTGTATTGCATAGCATAACTAATTCAGGCAACGAGTCTGATAAAGCAGTCGACTTTGTATAACTAAAAAGTATTAAAATGATACAATAATTTGATGGGCAAGTTGATGGTTATATACACGCAGCGATTACGATTTTTAAAAAAGTGATGTATGTAAACCTTTGCAGCATATCCAAATGTATCCTAAAGCTATACTTCGACTATAATCTTTCTATCAAAACTAAAGTGTATATGAATCAAGCGTGATCTATTGATTCGGGCGTTAAAGTATTCCGATTCGTATAAGTTGAAAATTTTCGGGCTCCAATAAGATGCACGCAATTTGCATAATGTTAAAAAATTATGTAAAGTGCATCGAAATCACGTGAATTTTTGATATATTACAAAAAATTGCAGTACTTAGTTAAATTGCCGCCCCATCTTTTTTACCTTTCGACTACACGTAAGATTAACTGTTGATAAAATAAGAGCATTTATGCGAAATAAAATTATTAAAAACGCCTCTTATTTAAAACAATAATTTTTTATGACCTATTGAACGGCTCTTGCTTTTAAATAATAGTTAATATTTAACAATAGATTATAGTAATAAGTTACACAATATAACTTTTTTTTTCCTCTTTAAAACCAAACCTTATAATTATTGAAATTTTTCTTTAACAGTTTTTCAGTATTAACTCAATGGTTGTACCGTTAGTACGCGTATGTGAAATTTATATTGTGCTAAAGGCTATTGGCAAATCGTATCTTTCCTGTGTCTATTCGTCTGTTCGTATTTTACGACTTAAACAAATTAAGAATTTTCGTGCCAAAAACCTTTAAATGGTTTAAAAAATGGTTTACTTTAGAAAAAATATTCTCGGAGAAATTTTCAGGAGGTCAAAAGACCTATCAAACGACACTAAACTCGATATTTTATCACATCGACGCTAGGCGTCGCGACGTTCAAATTATCATTTTCTCATGAGTTCCGATAGAGGTTGAAAATAATTCAAATTTGAAAGCATCATAACTCGGTTCAAATTTGTCCTAGAGGATCCATCCTAAAAGCAAATTAAAGATAATTTTATAAGCTTTAAAAAAGCTCTGTACATATTTTAGCTAGAATTGATATTTTTTGAATTATTTTGCAAAAACAAGCGGTAAATAAGTTCCGATGGAGGTTGAAAATTGTTCAAATTTCAAAAAATCATAACTCAATTAATAATTTATTGTTCTAGATTCTAGAGGATCCACCATAAAAGCAAATTAAAAACAATTTTATAAGCTTTAAAGAAGCTCTGTATATATTTTAGCTAGAATTGATATGTTTTAATTATTTTAACAAAACAAGCGATATATAAGTTCTGACTGATGGAGGTTGAAAAATGTTCAAATTTCAAAAAATCATAACTCGAGTAATATTTGTTCTAGAAGATCCTTTGTAAAATTAAATTAAAGAAAATTTTATAAGCTTTAAGAAAGCTTAGTTAGCTAGGATTGCTATTTTTTTAATTATTTTGAAAAAACAAGCGATAAATAAGTTCTGACTGATGGAGGTTCAAAAATGTTCAAATTTCAAAAAATCATAACTCGAGTAATATTTGTTCTAGAAATTCCTTTCTAACATTAAATTAAAGACAATTTTATAAGCTTTAAGAAAGCTCAGAGCCTATTTTAAATAGAATGGATATTTTTTGAATAAATAATAAGTTCTGATGGAGGTTGAAAATTGTTCATATTTCAAAAAATCATAACTCAAGTAATAATAATTTATTGTTCTAGAGGATCCACCATAAAAGCAAATTAAAAACAATTTTATAAGCTTTAAAGAAGCTCTGTACATATTTTAGCTAGAATTGATATTTTTGAATTATTTTGACAAAACAAGCGATAAATAAGTTCTGACTGATGGAGGTTGAAAAATGTTCAAATATCAAAAAATCATAACTCGAGTAATATTTGTTCTAGAAGACCCTTTGTAAAATTAAATTAAAGAAAATTTTATAAGCTTTAAGAAAGCTTAGTGCCTATTTTAGCTAGGATTGCTATTTTTTTAATTATTTTGAAAAAACAAGCGATAAATAATAAGTTCTGATGGAGGCTGAAAATTGTTCAAACTTCAAAAAATCATAACTCTAGTTTATTCTCTAAAGGATCCTTTGTAAAATTCAATTAAAAAGAAGTTTATAAGCGTTAAGAAAGCTTAGTGCTTATTTTAGCTAGGATTGATATTTTTTGAATTATTTTGACTAAACAAGAGATAAATGATGAGTTCTGATGGAGGTTGAAAATGTTCAAATTTCAAAAAATCATAACTTGAGTAATATTTGTTCTAGAAGATCCTTTGTAAAATTAAATTAAAGAAAATTTTATAAGCTTTAATAAAGCTTAGTGCATATTTTAGATAGAATTAATAGTATTAAAATTATTTTCACAAAACAAGCGAAAAATAATAAGTTCTGATGGAGGTTGAAAATGTTCAAATTTCAAAACATCATAACTTGAGTAATATTTGTTCTAGAGGATCCTTTGTTAAATTAAATTAAAGAAAATTTTATAAGCTTTATTAAAGCTTAGTGCATATTTTAGATAGAATTAATAGTTTTTGAATTATTTTGACAAATCAAGCGAATAATAATAAGTTATGATGGAGATTGAAAAATGTTCTTTCAAAAATCATAACTCGAGTAATATTTGTTCTAGAGGATTCTTTATAAAATTATATTAAAGAAAATTTTATAAGCTTTAAGAAAGCTTAGTGCCTATTTTAGCTAGAATTGATATTTTTTTAATTATTGTGATCAAACAAGCGATAAATAATAAGTTCTGATGGAGGTTGCAAATTGTTCAAACTTCAAAAAATCATATCTCGGTTCACATTTATCCTAGAGGATCCATCATAAAAGCTAATTAAAGACAATTTTATAAGCTTTAAGAAATCAAAGTAACTAATTTAGCTAGTATTAATATTTTTAGAATTATTTAGAAAAGCGAGCGATACCCTCCGAATTGAGATAAAGGGATTAATTAAAAAAAGAAGTACTTTATTAGGTACCTCTTAGGATTATTAAAATACGAGTTAACATTCCTCTTAATGTGACATAAATTCATATGCTTATTTAAATGTGTTGTCTCGTCATATAAGTCGATTGTATGTAAATTTGCGAACCCTATCTTATAAGAAAAATAATTTTATAAAAAGAAGAAGAAAATATATTTTTGATCTTGTAAAGTGTTAAATTTAGTTTACAATTTAATTTGAATAATTCATGATAAAATTATGCACAATGCAATCGCCTACGTTATCTCTTTTGAATATATGAACTATTCATCTGTAATTATCATCTACTTAATCGACGATTTACAATCATTTGTATCACCATCAACGCATTTGATATTTTTATCTCATCTTTTTGAATGCAAATCAATACGAAATCATTAAAAATGATTTAAACGATATATTGTTGCCTCTTTAATTCCTCCTCTCCTTCTCTCTCTCTGTCTCGCTCTCTTTTGTTTCTTCTCGAATATAATTATTGCGCCAAAACTAGCCATTATTCATAGAATATGTTAATAAGTTATTAAAGTTTTAAAGGCAAAGCGTTATTGTGTTTAATAATAATAAAGAAAAATTTTTTTTACAATAGAGTGGGTGTTATAACGCAGTTAAATTTGATGTCTATGTTATGTATTATTTAATTTATAATCTTAGGTAAATAATTATAATAACAATAACGGTTTTGATAAGTGACAAGAGCTTTAAGCAATTTATTCCAAAAGTTTATAACGAGGATGCAATTAATAATTTTTTTTACCTCAACTAAAAGTTCTCATAATGTCTCTTTCTTTTAACTGTTGTTTTCTACTTTCAAAATGGGAAATTTTCTTCGCATACTTGCCCGTTCCCTTAGTATGGTATAAAACGAATTAATAAAGAACGAAACTTAAATCGACGAAAATTGGTGTGAACATTCTCTGCTACGTATAGATAACTGTTTTCGCCTATAACTCGAAAAGTATTCATTTGATTATCAAATTTGTTCAGATCTTTCTTGTAGCTTTTGACATTTTCTTTAATTTAGTTTTTTTGTAGTGACTCTAAGACAAATGTGAACCGAGTTATGACGTTTTCAAAATTGAACGACTTTCAACCTCTATCGGAACTCATTATGTATCGCTCGTTTTTTCCAAATAATTCAAAAATTATTATTGATTGGGTCTTATTATTGGCCCGTTCTTATTCATTTATTTTATTGTTTCCATTTATGATTTTCATTTGTTTTTTACCACACTAAAAATATTTTTAAGAGGTGAACTCTTTGATAAGTGTAACTTTTTTTGTAACTTCGTAGCTTTAAATTTTAATAATAATAATAATAATTGAATGTAAACTTAAACTTTATGTATGTGACATTTCTCGTTTGGATGTTTATGAATTGCGTCCAGTTGGCTGAGCAGTTTTTCAGCACGATTTTGAAATATTTGCAGCTTCGTTTGACGTCGTTTAGCGGCTGAAATGAGGAGGATAGGAATGTACGTCGATGAATGTTGTCGGCACCTTTTAGCGATCTGTTTTTGGATTAATTCGCAAAGAATACTAATGAGATCTTAGTATTAACTAAATGTACTCTTGTTTTCGTCACTTTGTGATCTTTGTTTTAAATTTTCTTCTTGGAAATTAACCTTGAAACAGCACCACCCAGACTTTATAAATTTCAAAAATATTTTTTTATTCTCTCTCTGTTTTTCTCGCGCGTAATATATTCTTGTATTTACAAATTGGACTGGTGCATTTTTAACTTTTAAATTCTTTATGCGTGTCTCTTTCTACGACGACGGCTACCACAATGATGATGACGATGATGGAGTTTAATTAAGAATTACGACAAGTTGAAAAATTTAGTGTAGGTGCACCTTTTAAAGCACATATAAGAATAGTTGAAAGAATCTAAATGTTGCAATAATTGCAAAATAACAGACATACCTAAAGAACTCATAAATAATTACCACTCATTAAAAGTCTTTAATTGGAAGTTTCGAGACATTAACAATACGTAATAGCATTTTCTCTTACTATACGACCATTTTTTTAAATATTTTTTTCTTCCATTTCAGGTTCATGTGACGATTTTGGATAAAAACGACAGTCCGCCATCTTTCAAAGACACCCCATCGAAATATTCGATATCGGAAGATTTGGGTCCTGGACAATCTGTGGCTACGATAAGAGCTGAAGATCCCGACACGTTGGGCAATTTGGAATATACTTTAATTGGTGGAGACGACGGTCATTTTGCTCTCGATACAACTACAGGACTTCTTCAACTAATTGATTCGGTTGATCGTGAAAGTAAAGACGTTTATAAGTTAACTATTAGAGCAAGCGATGGTATTCAGCACTCGGATACTGTAATTACTATCGAGGTAAGGCATTAAATTATTTCATTACACTAAATGTCTAAATAGGTTCTGATTAATATGATTTAGTGTTAAAACTAGTCGGCGATTGTAAATTTCGATTTCCTATTGTAAGTTAATGATTTAACTACAAACTTTTACAATTTTAAACAGTAATGTTAACATTAAGAACTAAAATCTAATAAGCTATTTATAAAATTCTATAATGCACAGTTATAACGAGTCGAGAGTCGTCCAAATTAAAATTACTTTTTTACATTAAGATAGCACTAAATGTGCATTTCATATTACTTTCGAGTTGTTAATTGGATTATAAATTTTAATATGTATGTGGACGTGAATAATTTGTGCCAGTGATATAAAATCTTCAAGAGACGTTTGGAAATTTATTAGCTTAGAAGCATCTTTCGATAACACTAAATATGTACTTGATTTCTCAAAAACATTCGTTAATTGAATTTTATAGCTGTGATAGCACTAAATTTGCTACAAATGTTTCCTGTGGTAGAAAAAATATAAATCTCTAGGGTGCTTTTGGTGATGGCTTCATAAATGAAGTCGTAAAACAATTTTTATCAATTTAGTGCTATAGGCAGGATTAATTGCACTAACTGTGCATTTAACCTTTGATGAGCTCACAAAGTAACGTCTGTTAGATTAGAGCTTTTGTAGACGTCGTAGCTGATGTGCATTGTGTGCTTTATAAATTAAAAATTTATTCCTAAAGTTAGATTAATTTAATTTAGTGTCATAGGCAGAATTATTGACACTAACTGTGTATTTAATCTTGGATGAACTCACTAGTTAACATTTGTTAGATCTAGGGCGTTTGTAGACGACCAAGATGATGTTCATTGTATGCTACAATAATTAAATATTTATTACCAAAGCTATATTAATTTAATTTAGTGTTATAGGCAGAATTATTGGCACTAACTCTGTATTTAATCTTCGAAGAGCTCACTAGTTAACGTTTGTTAGATCTAGGGCTTGTGTAGACGACCAAGATGATGTTCATTGTATGCTACATTAATTAAAGATTTTTTCCTAAAGCCATATTAATTTAATTTAGTGCCATAGGTAGAATTATTGACACTAACTGTGTATATAATCTTCGATGAGCTCACTAGTTAACGTTTGTTAGATCTAGGGCTTTTGTAGACGACCAAGATGATGTTCATTGTATGCTACATTAATTAAATATTTATTACTAAAGCCATATTAATTTAAATTAGTGTCATAGGCAGAATTATTGGCACTAACTCTGTATTTAATCTTCGAAGAGCTCACTAGTTAACGTTTGTTAGATCTAGGGCTTGTGTAGACGACCAAGACGATGTTCATTGTATGCTACATTAATTAAAGATTTTTTCCTAAAGCCATATTAATTTAATTTAGTGCCATAGGTAGAATTATTGACACTAACTGTGTATATAATCTTCGATGAGCTCACTAGTTAACGTTTGTTAGATCTAGGGCTTTTGTAGACGACCAAGATGATGTTCATTGTATGCTACATTAATTAAATATTTATTACTAAAGCCATATTAATTTAAATTAGTGTCATAGGCAGAATTATTGGCACTAACTGTGAATTTAATTTTCGATGAGCTCACTAGTTAACGTTTGTTAGATCTAGGGCTTTTGTAGACGACCAAGATGATGTTCATTGTATGCAATATTAATTAAAAATTTATTCCTAAAGCCATATTAATTTAATTTAGTGCCATAGGTAGAATTATTGACACTAACTGTGTATATAATCTTCGATGAGCTCACTAGTTAACGTTTGTTAGATCTAGGGCTTTTGTAGACGACCAAGATGATGTTCATTGTATGCAATATTAATTAAAAATTTATTCCTAAAGCCATATTAATTTAATTTAGTGCCATAGGTAGAATTATTGACACTAACTGTGTATATAATCTTCGATGAGCTCACTAGTTAACGTTTGTTAGATCTAGGGCTTTTGTAGACGACCAAGATGATGTTCATTGTATGCTACATTAATTAAATATTTATTACTAAAGCCATATTAATTTAAATTAGTGTCATAGGCAGAATTATTGGCACTAACTGTGAATTTAATCTTCGATGAACTCACTAGTTAACGTTTGTTAGATCTAGGGCTTTTGTAGACGACCAAGATGATGTGCATTGTATGCAATATTAATTAAAGATTTATTCCTAAAGCCATATTAATTTAATTTAGTGTCATAGGCAGGATTAATGGCACTAACTCTGATTTAATTTTTGATGGGCTCACGAATTAACGGTTGTTAGATCTAGGGCTTTTATAGACGTCGTAGATGATGTTCATTGTATGCTACATTAATTAAATATTTATTCCTAAAGCCATATTAATTTAATTTAGTGCCATAGGTAGAATTATTGACACTAACTGTGTATATAATCTTCGATGAGCTCACTAGTTAACGTTTGTTAGATCTAGGGCTTTTATAGACGTCGTAGATGATGTTCATTGTATGCTACATTAATTAAATATTTATTCCTAAAGCCATATTAATTTAAATTAGTGTCATAGGCAGAATTATTGGCACTAACTGTGAATTTAATCTTCGATGAGCTCACTAGTTAACGTTTGTTAGATCTAGGGCTTTTGTAGACGACCAAGATGATGTGCATTGTATGCAATATTAATTAAAGATTTATTCCTAAAGCCATATTAATTTAATTTAGTGTCATAGGCAGGATTAATGGCACTAACTCTGATTTAATTTTTGATGGGCTCACGAATTAACGGTTGTTAGATCTAGGGCTTTTATAGACGTCGTAGATGATGTTCATTGTATGCTACATTAATTAAATATTTATTCCTAAAGCCATATTAATTTAAATTAGTGTCATAGGCAGAATTATTGGCACTAACTGTGAATTTAATCTTCGATGAGCTCACTAGTTAACGTTTGTTAGATCTAGGGCTTTTGTAGACGACCAAGATGATGTTCATTGTATGCTACATTAATTAAATATTTATTACTAAAGCCATATTAATTTAAATTAGTGTCATAGGCAGAATTATTGGCACTAACTGTGAATTTAATCTTCGATGAACTCACTAGTTAACGTTTGTTAGATCTAGGGCTTTTGTAGACGACCAAGATGATGTGCATTGTATGCAATATTAATTAAAGATTTATTCCTAAAGCCATATTAATTTAATTTAGTGTCATAGGCAGGATTAATGGCACTAACTCTGATTTAATTTTTGATGGGCTCACGAATTAACGGTTGTTAGATCTAGGGCTTTTATAGACGTCGTAGATGATGTTCATTGTATGCTACATTAATTAAATATTTATTCCTAAAGCCATATTAATTTAATTTAGTGCCATAGGTAGAATTATTGACACTAACTGTGTATATAATCTTCGATGAGCTCACTAGTTAACGTTTGTTAGATCTAGGGCTTTTATAGACGTCGTAGATGATGTTCATTGTATGCTACATTAATTAAATATTTATTCCTAAAGCCATATTAATTTAAATTAGTGTCATAGGCAGAATTATTGGCACTAACTGTGAATTTAATCTTCGATGAGCTCACTAGTTAACGTTTGTTAGATCTAGGGCTTTTGTAGACGACCAAGATGATGTGCATTGTATGCAATATTAATTAAAGATTTATTCCTAAAGCCATATTAATTTAATTTAGTGTCATAGGCAGGATTAATGGCACTAACTCTGATTTAATTTTTGATGGGCTCACGAATTAACGGTTGTTAGATCTAGGGCTTTTATAGACGTCGTAGATGATGTTCATTGTATGCTACATTAATTAAATATTTATTCCTAAAGCCATATTAATTTAATTTAGTGCCATAGGTAGAATTATTGACACTAACTGTGTATATAATCTTCGATGAGCTCACTAGTTAACGTTTGTTAGATCTAGGGCTTTTGTAGTCGACCAAGATGATGTTCATTGTATGCAATATTAATTAAAAATTTATTCCTAAAGCCATATTAATTTAATTTAGTGTCATAGGCAGAATTATTGGCACTAACTGTGAATTTAATTTTCGATGAGCTCACTAGTTAACGTTTGTTAGATCTAGGGCTTTTGTAGACGACCAAGATGATGTTCATTGTATGCAATATTAATTAAAAATTTATTCCTAAAGCCATATTAATTTAATTTAGTGCCATAGGTAGAATTATTGACACTAACTGTGTATATAATCTTCGATGAGCTCACTAGTTAACGTTTGTTAGATCTAGGGCTTTTGTAGACGACCAAGATGATGTTCATTGTATGCAATATTAATTAAAAATTTATTCCTAAAGCCATATTAATTTAATTTAGTGCCATAGGTAGAATTATTGACACTAACTGTGTATATAATCTTCGATGAGCTCACTAGTTAACGTTTGTTAGATCTAGGGCTTTTGTAGACGACCAAGATGATGTTCATTGTATGCAATATTAATTAAATATTTATTCCTAAAGCCATATTAATTTAATTTAGTGCCATAGGTAGAATTATTGACACTAACTGTGTATATAATCTTCGATGAGCTCACTAGTTAACGTTTGTTAGATCTAGGGCTTTTGTAGACGACCAAGACGATGTTCATTGTATGCTACATTAATTAAAGATTTTTTCCTAAAGCCATATTAATTTAATTTAGTGCCATAGGTAGAATTATTGACACTAACTGTGTATATAATCTTCGATGAGCTCACTAGTTAACGTTTGTTAGATCTAGGGCTTTTGTAGACGACCAAGATGATGTTCATTGTATGCTACATTAATTAAATATTTATTACTAAAGCCATATTAATTTAAATTAGTGTCATAGGCAGAATTATTGGCACTAACTGTGTATATAATCTTCGATGAGCTCACTAGTTAACGTTTGTTAGATCTAGGGCTTTTGTAGACGACCAAGATGATGTTCATTGTATGCAATATTAATTAAATATTTATTCCTAAAGCCATATTAATTTAATTTAGTGCCATAGGTAGAATTATTGACACTAACTGTGTATATAATCTTCGATGAGCTCACTAGTTAACGTTTGTTAGATCTAGGGCTTTTGTAGACGACCAAGATGATGTTCATTGTATGCTACATTAATTAAATATTTATTACTAAAGCCATATTAATTTAAATTAGTGTCATAGGCAGAATTATTGGCACTAACTCTGTATTTAATCTTCGAAGAGCTCACTAGTTAACGTTTGTTAGATCTAGGGCTTGTGTAGACGACCAAGACGATGTTCATTGTATGCTACATTAATTAAAGATTTTTTCCTAAAGCCATATTAATTTAATTTAGTGCCATAGGTAGAATTATTGACACTAACTGTGTATATAATCTTCGATGAGCTCACTAGTTAACGTTTGTTAGATCTAGGGCTTTTGTAGACGACCAAGATGATGTTCATTGTATGCTACATTAATTAAATATTTATTACTAAAGCCATATTAATTTAAATTAGTGTCATAGGCAGAATTATTGGCACTAACTGTGAATTTAATTTTCGATGAGCTCACTAGTTAACGTTTGTTAGATCTAGGGCTTTTGTAGACGACCAAGATGATGTTCATTGTATGCAATATTAATTAAAAATTTATTCCTAAAGCCATATTAATTTAATTTAGTGCCATAGGTAGAATTATTGACACTAACTGTGTATATAATCTTCGATGAGCTCACTAGTTAACGTTTGTTAGATCTAGGGCTTTTGTAGACGACCAAGATGATGTTCATTGTATGCAATATTAATTAAAAATTTATTCCTAAAGCCATATTAATTTAATTTAGTGCCATAGGTAGAATTATTGACACTAACTGTGAATTTAATCTTCGATGAACTCACTAGTTAACGTTTGTTAGATCTAGGGCTTTTGTAGACGACCAAGATGATGTGCATTGTATGCAATATTAATTAAAGATTTATTCCTAAAGCCATATTAATTTAATTTAGTGTCATAGGCAGGATTAATGGCACTAACTCTGATTTAATTTTTGATGGGCTCACGAATTAACGGTTGTTAGATCTAGGGCTTTTATAGACGTCGTAGATGATGTTCATTGTATGCTACATTAATTAAATATTTATTCCTAAAGCCATATTAATTTAATTTAGTGCCATAGGTAGAATTATTGACACTAACTGTGTATATAATCTTCGATGAGCTCACTAGTTAACGTTTGTTAGATCTAGGGCTTTTATAGACGTCGTAGATGATGTTCATTGTATGCTACATTAATTAAATATTTATTCCTAAAGCCATATTAATTTAAATTAGTGTCATAGGCAGAATTATTGGCACTAACTGTGAATTTAATCTTCGATGAGCTCACTAGTTAACGTTTGTTAGATCTAGGGCTTTTGTAGACGACCAAGATGATGTGCATTGTATGCAATATTAATTAAAGATTTATTCCTAAAGCCATATTAATTTAATTTAGTGTCATAGGCAGGATTAATGGCACTAACTCTGATTTAATTTTTGATGGGCTCACGAATTAACGGTTGTTAGATCTAGGGCTTTTATAGACGTCGTAGATGATGTTCATTGTATGCTACATTAATTAAATATTTATTCCTAAAGCCATATTAATTTAATTTAGTGCCATAGGTAGAATTATTGACACTAACTGTGTATATAATCTTCGATGAGCTCACTAGTTAACGTTTGTTAGATCTAGGGCTTTTGTAGTCGACCAAGATGATGTTCATTGTATGCAATATTAATTAAAAATTTATTCCTAAAGCCATATTAATTTAATTTAGTGTCATAGGCAGAATTATTGGCACTAACTGTGAATTTAATTTTCGATGAGCTCACTAGTTAACGTTTGTTAGATCTAGGGCTTTTGTAGACGACCAAGATGATGTTCATTGTATGCAATATTAATTAAAAATTTATTCCTAAAGCCATATTAATTTAATTTAGTGCCATAGGTAGAATTATTGACACTAACTGTGTATATAATCTTCGATGAGCTCACTAGTTAACGTTTGTTAGATCTAGGGCTTTTGTAGACGACCAAGATGATGTTCATTGTATGCAATATTAATTAAAAATTTATTCCTAAAGCCATATTAATTTAATTTAGTGCCATAGGTAGAATTATTGACACTAACTGTGTATATAATCTTCGATGAGCTCACTAGTTAACGTTTGTTAGATCTAGGGCTTTTGTAGACGACCAAGATGATGTTCATTGTATGCAATATTAATTAAATATTTATTCCTAAAGCCATATTAATTTAATTTAGTGCCATAGGTAGAATTATTGACACTAACTGTGTATATAATCTTCGATGAGCTCACTAGTTAACGTTTGTTAGATCTAGGGCTTTTGTAGACGACCAAGATGATGTTCATTGTATGCTACATTAATTAAATATTTTTCCTAAAGCCATATTAATTTAATTTAGTGTCATAGGCAGAATTATTGGCACTAACTGTGTATTTAATCTTGGATGACCTCACTAGTTAACGTTTGTTAGATCTAGGGCTTGTGTAGACGACCAAGATGATGTTCATTGTATGCTACATTAATTAAAGATTTTTTCCTAAAGCCATATTAATTTAATTTAGTGCCATAAGTAGGATTATTGACACTAACCGTGTATTTAATTTTTGACGAGTTCACGAATTAATGTTCAATACATGTAGAGTAAATGATGGTCGTTGTGTTGGTGATTTAGTTCCAGACACTTATCATTCAAATTTAGTGCCCTTGAATGGCACTAACTGAGTTTATTTAATGGTTGACGAGCTTACAAATTAATGTTTTGTGCTTATGAAACAGTAGAAGCTGTAAATGATGATCATTGTATATGTTAGATTAATAACAGATGTGGTCGTAAAGAGCAATTACTTTAATTTAGTGCAATATGCGATATTGAGTGGCGCTAACTGTACATTTATCTTTAGTGTAGGTCATTAACTGAATTTTCTTCATCTGCTTTAGACGCGAATAAAAAAGGACGCTTTAAAAGGAATGTTATAAATAATATAATATGAACATAAATGCAGATTCGATTCATAAATTTAATTTTGCAACAATAGTATCATCACTTAATTAAGCATTCGCTTATAAATTTCTTCTCATTAATTGCTGTCTCTTAATTAAAATTGCACTTAATTTACAAACTTCCTGTTTCGTTTTATGCAATGATTAAAAGGTGCATTTGGTATATTTTTTTTATTAAGCGCCCGGGGCAACATTTTTATATTGTTTTACAAACCGTTAAGACCTTTTTTGAAAACGATAATTAATTCAAATTTTAATAAAAATATTTTTTACGTTTCAATTCCAACACGCACGTTTGATAAAAAGGAGGCACCTATATCACACATCTATAGTCGAGTTAATTATTTTATTTTATTGTATTTCTTCTCTTATACGATAAAATAATCAAATAAATTCATCAAACAATTATAGTTCGTTGCTCTTATAGTGTATGAGTTTAAAATGAAATCTGTTGAAATATCTTCAAGTGAATGACGGCTATGATAAACTGCAGTCAACTACTAGTTACTATTTGCCTTGTGTAGGATCAAGAAATCATAGAATTCTTTTTATCTTATACAGTTCCGCATTTCTCAACTTGTGTCGTCCTACCTTATGTTATCATTTTAATGAATATTAATTTAAATTGTACCTTTTTATTTCTTATAAGTAAATTTTAAAGATTCCTCATCAATAAACTGTTCGATGATTAATTATTTTAAATGGAGGCGTAAAATACATCTTTCCATCTTTTTCTCTTAAGTAATTTTTGTTAATATCTCTATCATACAAGTTATACAGAGTGTACAATTATATATTATTTTTGTTGTCAATTTTATGTGGATTTCAAATTTGAATAAAACAACTAGGATTGTCATTTAAAAACTTGCCACGTCTGAGCGCCCCGTCGAAACGAATCACTCTGTATAATAATCGAAACCACCATTTGAAAGATATGTCTGTGTTTTAATAAGTTTCCAAAAATTATTCACATCGCTACATTAATAAAGAAGTTATGATTTTTTATAAGTTAAAAATATAGGGGGACTCCACTGACTTCTTTTCGAATGTACTTAAATTATTAGTTGAGAAGCACTTAAACGATATCAAGTCAAAAACTGTTGTACATTTACGTAAATTATTTAAAACTACGTTTGAAAAATTCTAAATAAACTCCAAGTTAATTTTTTTCACATCGCAAGAGTAAAATGTACGTGACTTAAATTTCAAGTAATTTCACTCCTTGTTAGCACATTTATAATAGTTTTCTTCCACGTATAATCATACACTTTATGACTCGAACCGCATACAATTTTTTTTTCTAAAAATTAATGTGAGAAGTCTATCACAAAAATAATTTTAAACGAAATTTACTTCAAAAACAGAGACGAGCGAAAGAGATTTTTTTTTAAATCGCAAAACTGTCAGAATGAATTGCCAAAACGAATTAACTGTTAACAAATTTCATGTGTGTGTGTGTTCAGATCGACGATTATATTGCTGTATTTTATCTGATTTAATTAAAATGGTTTTTTAATCGAGTTCCTTATGATGATGTATTAAAAGAGAAAAGAGGGGTAACGAATTTTTTCTCTTATTATTTTAATGCACCCAAGGGTCCGTTAGAGCAACTCGAAACTCAACTTCTTACTTTGTTGCATTATAAATACTTTTCACTTATCGATTTAACAACTTGTGCTTTTTCAGTTCTTTTATAATTTAACATTTAATTCCACAGAAATCAATCAAAGTTTCAAAAATACGTCGATATTTGATTGTCTTGTACATACCGTCATTGTGTCTCTCCCCACTCTAGCTCCTTAATCAGTACTCTGGTATTAATTTTACCTCTAATGAAATTGTTGAAACATAAAATTAACTACTAGTACCTTTTTAAATAATTTAATTATATTACGTAATTTTCTCACAGCAATAAATCTAAGTTTCAAATTTTATTAGAAATTATCTGTTTTGCACTTACCGTGTCTCTCCCGGCTCTCGCTCCGTAATCAGTACTCTGGCGTTAATTTTACCTCTGATGAAATTGATAGAACGTAAAATTAGCTACCAGTACCTTATATAATAATTAAATTATATTACGTAATTATCCCACAGGAATTAATTAAAGTTCAAAATTTATTAGAAATGTATGTTTTGCACTTACCGTGTCTCTCCCGGCTCTCGCTCCGTAATCAGTACTCTGGCGTTAATTTTACCTCTGATGAAATTGATAGAACGTAAAATTAGCTACCAGTACCTTATATAGTAATTAAATTATATTACGTAATTATCCCACAGGAATTAATTAAAGTTCAAAATTTATTAGAAATGTATGTTTTGCACTTACCGTGTCTCTCCCGGCTCTCACTCCGTAATCAGTACTCTGGCGTTAATTTTACCTCTGATGAAATTGATAGAACGTAAAATTAGCTACCAGGATCTTATATAATAATTAAATTATATTACGTAATTATCCCACAGGAATTAATTAAAGTTCAAAATTTATTAGAAATGTATGTTTTGCACTTACCGTGTCTCTCCCGGCTCTCGCTCCGTAATCAGTACTCTGGCGTTAATTTTACCTCTGATGAAATTGATAGAACGTAAAATTAGCTACCAATACCTTATAAAATAATTAAATTATATTACGTATTTATTTCCACAAAGATTAATCAAAGTTTTAAAATTTATTAGAAATTCTATGTTTTGCACTTACCGTGTCTCTCCCGGCTCTAGCTTCTTAATCAGTACTCTGACGTTAATTTTACTTCTAATGTAATTGAGAGAACATAAAATTAGCTACCAGTACCTTATAAAATAATTAAATTATATTACGTAATTATCTCACAGGAATTAATCAAAGTTTTAAAATTTATTAAAAATTCTATGTTTTGCACTTATTGTGTCTCTCCCGGCTCTAGCTTCTTAATCAGTACTCTGACGTTAATTTTACTTCTAATGTAATTGAGAGAACATAAAATTAGCTACCAGTACCTTACAAAATAATTAAATTATATTACGTAATTATCTCACAGGAATTAATCAAAGTTTTAAAATTTATTAAAAATTCTATGTTTTGCACTTATTGTGTCTCTCCCGGCTCTAGCTTCTTAATCAGTATTCTGACGTTAATTTTACTTCTAATGAAATTGAGAGAACATAAAATGAGCTACCAGTATCTTATAAAATAATTTGATTACATTACATAATTATCCCACAGGAATACATCAAAATTCAAGTTTATTAAAAATTGCCTGTTTTTGCACTTATCGTATCTCTCCCAGCTCTAGCTTCTTATTCAGTACTTTGGCGTTGATTTTATCTCTAATGAAATATAGAAATCATAAAATTAGCTTCTCGATTCTTATAAAACAATCAGTTTTAATTGCATATTTATCCCACAGGAATGAATCAAAATTTTTTAAATTGAAATATGCAATAACGTACAAGGTGCCCTATTAAAAAAATACAAGTTCGATCACCCCGTATATGTTTAAGAGGCGCAGTTCTAGAACCGCTATAATCAGACACTTCATGTTTTTGTAACTTCCATAAAATATTAGAAGCAGAATCTTTTGTGCACACTCCTCCCTTGGAACGCGTGGTGTAATTTGAACTTTTAAGTTTTTGCTTTGCATAATAGTGATTGGAAATGAAAATGGCAGCCGATGAATAAAATTTAATTTACGACCGTCGATAAAACTTTTTCGTAATTTCTTCTATTACAATTATCATTAACTTATAGTCGGGACCGGATTGAAAAACGATTTTCTTTTCACGTGGGTTACGTAAGAACTATTTTTCTAATTTAAATCGTTCTTTAGCATCAGACATCAAAAGAAATTAGCCACATTAACAAACAGATGGAATGTTGTTGGGCTTTTTATCCCTTTTAGTTTAACAGGTGCTTTATAGATGCTTTTATAAGAATTTGTGCGGTCAATAAGAACTAAAACATGAAAGGCGAGACGCGCCTTATCGATACCAAGTCTAATTTTGGCACAAACGTACCTCAAATCAATTATCGTGGGTAAAATGTGGATTTTGATTTTTTTGTTTTTTTTTCTAGGTTACAGATACAAACGACAACCCTCCGATTTTTTCCGAGAGCGCCTATTCTTTTGACATTTCGGAAAATGCCGTTAGGGAATCGAGAGTGGGCCAAGTTCACGCCACCGATCCGGATTTGGGATTAAATTCGCAACTCACATACACCGTTATCAGCGATTGGGCCAACGACGTCTTTTCCCTCAACCCTCAAACTGGAGTTTTCACCCTAACAGCGCGCTTGGATTATGAGGAGGTAAGCAATTATGTTTAAGGAATTTATATATTTTTTTCAAAATGAAATATTTATTGGCTTTTGTATAGTTATTTTTTCAAATCGAATTGACTCGTAAGTGTGTGGGTACACAATCATAACTTGTCAGAAGAAATAATTATGAAAGTTAATTCATTATTTATATAATGGAGTTGTAAATGATATATTGCACACTTAAACTATTAATTACTTTGTAAAACCTTTGCCCTTAAAGATAATTTCAATTGTTTATTTTTCTCCTCCCCTCTTGAGTATTAAAATTGCGCCTTTTAAGTACCCACAGTGGCGGAAATTTTTATTTCGTCCAAAACAATTAAATTGTAATAAGTCACAAAGACATCGCAAGAGGAAAAATAAGAAAGTCATAGGTGGTCTTGCGTTTAAATAAAAAAAATCCGCAGCAAGTCGAGGATTTTGCAGACGTTTTATTCTTTAAAAATTCACGTGCTATGCGCTAGGAATTTGAAAAAAAAGTTTTTAACAACCAGTTTTCTCTTTTGAATTTTTTCCAATTGAGAATTCGATTTTAAAGCCACCCCTAATAGTTTCGCTGTGGGACAGGGTGGTGGTTGATGAAAGTGCCCTAGATACAAAATTTGACACGAAGGGTCTTAAGTAAAGCTAAAAGGGAGGGGGGTCGTAGACTATTGATATAAATAGTAAGTATTGAAAAAGATTTTCAAGTCTTAAATTTAATGAAATAGAGATGAGGACTTTATCGTTAGATTAAAAGACATTGTAGCGTTTTGTGTCGCTGAAAAGGGTTCATATGGTCAATTTGACTAAAAATTATATTCATAAAGGCCATTACTACTTCAAGAGACCAAAATTGAAATTTTGAAAAAATATTTTCATGTCTCAAATTTAATGAAATAGGGTTGGGGACTTTATCGTTAGATTAAGAGGCATGGCTACGTTTAGTGACGCTGAAAAGGGTCCATATGGTCAATTTGACTAACAATTATATTCATAAAGTCCATTACTACTTCAAGAGACCAAAATTGAAATTTTGAAAAATATTTTTAAGTCACAAATTTAATGAAATAGGGCTGGGGACTTTATCGTTAGATTAAGAGGCATGGTTACGTTTAGTGACGCTGAAAAGGGCCCATCTGGTTAGTTTGACTAAAAATTAAATTCATAAAGGCCATTCCTCTCCCAAGAGACCAATAATGAAATTATGAAAAATATTTTCAAGTCTTAAATAAAATTAAATAGAGCCGAGGACTTCATCGTTAGATTAGGAGGCATGGTTACGTTTAGTGACGCTGAAAAGGGCCCATCTGGTTAGTTTGACTAAAAATTAAATTCATAAAGACCATTCCTCTTCCAAGAGACCAATGTTGAAATTATGAAAAATATTTTCAAGTCTGAAATAAACTTAAATAGAGCCGAGGACTTCATCATTAGATTAGGAGGCATGGTTACGTTTAGTGACGCTGAAAAGGGCCCATCTGGTTAGTTTGACTAAAAATTAAATTCATAAAGGCCATTACTCTTCCAAGAGACCAATATTGAAATTATGAAAAATATTTTCAAGTCTCAAATAAAATTAAATAGAGCCGAGGACTTCATCGTTAGATTAGGAGGCATGGTTACGTTTAGTGACGCTGAAAAGGGTCCGTTTGGTCAGTTTGACTAAAAATTAAATTTGTAAAGGCTATTACTATTCCAAGAGATCAAAATTGAAATTTTTAAAAATGTTTTCGAGTCTCAAATTTAATGAAAAAGAGCTGAAGACTTTATCGTTAGATTAAAAGGCATGGTTGCGTTTTGTAGCGCTGAAAAGGGTGAAGAGGAGAAGTTTTAGCCGGTAGGCGTCTCTAGTTTTCTCTAGGCAGTTGTGGTCATCCGCTTTTGGCAATAATTATCATTGCAGATCGTTTTCAAAAATATGGGCATAAATGATTGAATCTGCCAACCTAACACCGAGTAAATATTTCTTCGCTGAGCTATAGATGCCTTTGAGTTGGCGTTTACGTTAACTGTTAGATGACCCTATAACTTTTTTGCGTAATTTTTGAGTAGGTACCTAATCTTAAATAATTTATCTAAATTCCAAAATAAAATGTTCAAAGTAAACTGTAGAAGATGATAAAGGATAATAAACTTTTTGAACTTTATAATATACTTAATCATGGTACACACTTGATTTTTATTTAACAAGCGATGCAAGATAACAATCATATTCGTCAAGAAGCCAAAAATAACGGAATATCATTGTAATTTTAGCAAGTCACCATAAGTCTCATCAAAAAAATTATTTCTTCTCTTTCTCTCTCTTTGACCATTTTAAAAATTTTGCTCGAGGATAGGAGAAAGACCTTTAATAAAATTAAAGAAAAATATTTATAAAACAAAAGCGAATAAAATGTCCAAGTTCGCAGGACTGTTAGTTAGTTTTAAAGAAATTCGATAACAAAAACTAGAAATGGCAAGTTGGATGTCGAAACGCCCAGAACAAAGACCAACTTGGGTTCCGGTAAATGTATTAACAGACGGATCCACTTTTTATATAACTGTTAAAAAGAACAGGGTTGTTTTATTTGACTTTTATTTTATTTTAAATATTTAATTTTTATTACTAATTACACGTGATAAATAATTAATACGGAGGACGTCGCAAAAATATTTGTCGCAAGTTACGAAGTCAGCTATTGGCCATAAAAAATTCAGATTTTAAAGGAAACGTATGCCATTAGAAGATGGAGAGGGGGGTATTATTTTGCCTTCAAATTATCCAAAAACCTTTAGGCAATTTTCCGGAGATTATTCAGCAATGTATGGCTTGGTTTAGCTCGGCTGCATCTACCACTCTGCCTGCCTGCCTGCTTGTCTGTGGCTATGTGGATCCATCTATGTCTGTCTGAGAGTCCGTGTTTAAAAAAGATTGTTTGGTGCCTTATGGTAATAGTTGTCTCTAGTAGATAGTGAAGAGCTTAGGTACCTAAATCATAAAAAATACCAAAGTGTGTTTTTGGGGCTTTCGCGGGGCGGCGAATTAAGAGATGGCGAGGGCGATTAAAAACGTTTAATCGAAGATGACTTGCTAAATGATTTTTTATGCGCACGATTTTTGAGATAACACATCTCAATTATTTGCCTCAAATTAAGTGGAACAGGAAAGGTAAAATCGTTCCTTTATAACACTAATTTTCTTAACCAAAACCAAAAATTTAAAATTAATTGTACAAACATTTTGACTTGGTAAAAGGTAAAAAATTACACATTTAGTAACAAAAATGATATAAATTAAAAGAATAACGTGGTTTCTTTTCAAAATTTGCGTATAATTGAATTTTGAATAATTCTTTCAATGCGCCGAGTAAACCGGCCCAACTTACAAGAACACAAAAATAATGTTGAATGTCAATACCGTGTTAAAATTTACATAAAAATGCCATGTCGAACGCACTTGCATAACGTTATGCTAATAATAACTTTACAAGTTCATGTGAAAGTGAATAAAATTCAACAAGTTCTTTTGCAAAACTACAAGTTCACGTAAAATCAAAATTTTGTTACCAATGTCAATAGGGTAAAAGTGGTGTAGATGCCCTACTAGGATAGATGCCCTAGTGCGTAATACTTCTGATCTGTTTGCTTGACGACAACACGTAAGCGGTTAGTAGGTGCAGATTCGTACTTCGAGTTATGTGCACATGCAAGTGGGTTATATGCCATAGTTTTGAAACAATTTTTTATTAATATTATGTAAGTACATTTGAAAGTGCATGTAACTGTAATGTTGGGGGACTAATTACTAAGCTTTTACGTACTCTAATTTCTTTCTATCGCCTAACTTTTTTTACCATATATCAAATTTGCTTTAATTTAACCTATAAATAACCATTGCCGCTTGTTTATGCCGCGCCAATTTTAAATATTAGGTGGGGCTTCTATCCCTCTATAAAAGGATATATGCCCCTCCTATAAGTGGGATATATGGCATATAAAAATGTGTGATATTAAATACAGTGAATTTTTAGATAATAAGATGCCACGAAAATATCAGAGAAAATGCAACGTCAATCCAAGAGCTGTTTGGTCAGAAGAGAATTTAAAATCTGCTATAGAAAGTGTAAAAAATAAAACTATGGGCGTAAATCAAGCTAGCAAAGCATACCATATTCCTTCCCGTACTTTAAGGAGAAGATTACAATCTGGTAATTATAAAAAATTAAGTCTTGGTAAAGCCCCTGCATTAGGTTTTGAAAACGAGCGTAGGCTAGTTGCTCATATACAAAGACTAGAAAAAGCAGGATTTGCTCCAAGCCGCTGCACAGTTCGTCGACTTGCTTATGAGTTTGCTAAGAAACTAGGTAAACAAAATTTACTCTCGCCGAAAAACAATGAAAAAGGTATGACAGGTCAACATTGGTTACTTTCTTTTCTTGAACGAAATTCGGATTTGAGTATTAGACAAAGTGAAGGCTTGTCATTGGCAAGGGCAAAAGGGATGTGTCGAGAAGAAGTAAATTTATTTTATGATCTTTTGGAAAAGACTTTGACGGAACACAATTTATTAGATAAACCCAATCGGATATATAATATGGACGAGTCCGGAATACAACTAAACAATAAACCCGGAAAAGTCGTGGCCACCAAGGGGTCCAAGGATGTACACGTACTCACATCCGTTGAGAGAGGCGAAAATGTAACCATCATTGCATGTAATAACGCAGAGGGTTCTTTTCTACCACCTGTTATCATTTTGAAAGGAACCAGAAAAAAAAATGAACATATGTCTGGTTTACCTGCTGGATCCGACATATATATGAACAAAAAGAGTTCGTTTATCACATCGGAACTCTTTCTAAGATGGCTGAAATATCACTTCTTGCCCAGAAAGGGAGAAGGCAAGGTACTACTAATATTGGATGGGCACGCTTCACATTTAAATTCAATCGAAATGCTTCAGTTTGCTGACGAAAATGACATTATAATGATATGCTTGCCTAGCCATACGACGCAAGCCCTGCAACCGCTTGACCGTTCTTTTTTCAAACCCTTGAAAGATTATTTTAAGCAAGAGGCAGACTTGTGGATGTTTTCCAACGAAAATCGGAAAATTGGAAGATTACATCTTGGTCAGTTAATTGGGAAAGCATGGGAGAAAGCGGCGACTGTTGGTAATGGCGCGTCAGGGTTTGGTGCTACTGGAATTTTTCCATTTAATCGTACGGCAATACCGGATCATTTTTTCCAAATTTCTGATAATTCAAATACTAATAAAAATTCAACTATCACAGGAACAGATAACACAGATGCAACACAAATTGTACACAATTTATCAGATGTGGACGTTACTGGATTAATTAATATTGGCGATCTACCTTCAAATTTCTTTGATAATGACGAAAATTATATTATAGAAGTTACAGACGACATTACAAATAATAATTTAGATGTCATCAGTGAAGGTTCTGCTCGTTCAAATATGAGTGCTACTCCTACTACTGCTATTATGTTGCCAAAAGTGCACAAAAAAGAACCTGATGTAGATCATGAACTCCCAGACGATGTCAACACACCATCAAAATACCTTCATGACATATTTCCTGTTCCTACTATTCCACTATCAAAAAGTAAGAGAAAACAATCTGCTGCTGTAATAACAGGTAGAAATATTAAAGAAAAACGCACAGAAAAAGATAGAAGTTCAACTAAAAATAAGAAAAAAGAAAAACAAAAAAGCAGCTGCTCTGATGTAGCCTCAACATCGGCAAACTATGATTCTCAAGTAAGTATTGCAAGTGAAGAAAGTACAAATTGCGTCGAATGTTTGGAAAATTATTACCATACAACCGAAAAAGTAGATTGGATCAAGTGTGTGTCATGTGAACAGTGGCTTCACGAAACTTGTACTATGTATAGCAATAGGTGTAATGACTGCGGAAGGGCTATTAAACGCCAGGAAAAGTGCAAACGAAAAATTTAAGGACAAAATACTTATTCTGTTTCTTAGTTTTCTAGAAATACTTTGCGTTAATAAAAACGAGTTTATTTTATGTTTATTATACTATTATAGTTGATATCTTAATAAAAACATTTAAAATTTAGTTTTTTAATTTCAAAGAAAAGTTATGGTATAGGTACTCAATTCAAAATCCAACATCTATTTTAGCAACTGGGGCGTCTATCCCTATATGAGTCGTCAATCCCACACGTTAGGGCACAAATCCCATACCTATGGGATAATTGGCTAAATGTAATAGTATTTTAAAAATTAAATATTCATTCTTTAATGTTGATAAAATAACATAAATCAAGGTTTTTAATGGAAAAAATTAATAACAAAATATATGTCTGCTTTATATTTAAGCGAAAATTGAATTATTACGTAGTTACATTACATATTCCTTAGGTAGGGCAACCATCCCACTTTTACCCTAGTCTACGACCTTCTCCGTTTTGACTTTACTTAAGATTAAGATACCTCATGTCAAATTTTGAATCTAGCACACTTTCATGAACCCTTTTCAGCGCCAATACAAGTAACCATGTCTCTTAATCTAACGATAAAGTCCCCAGCCCTATTTCATTAAATTTGAGACGTGAAAATATTTTTCAAAATTTCAATTTTGGTCTCTTGAAGTAGTAATGGCCTTTATGAATACCATTTTTAGTCAAATTGACCATATGGACCCTTTTCAGCGCCACTAAACGTAGCCATGCCTCTTAATCTAACAATAAAGTCCCTAGCCATATTTCATTAAATTTGAGACTTGAAAATATTTTTCAAAATTTCAATTTTGGTCTCTTGAAGTAGTAATGGCCTTTATGAATATAATTTTTAGTCAAATTGACCAGATAGACCCTTTTCAGCGCCACTAAACGTAGCCATGCCTCTTAATCTAACAATAAAGTCCCTAGCCATATTTCATTAAATTTGAGACTTGAAAATATTTTTCAAAATTTCAATTTTAGTCTCTTAAAGTAGTAATGGCCTTTATGAATATAATTTTTAGTCAATTTGACCATATGGACCCTTTTCAGCGCCACTAAACGTAACCATGCCTCTTAATCTAACGATAAAGTCCCCAGCCATATTTCATTAAATTTGAGACATGAAAATATTTTTCAAAATTTAAATTTTGGTCTCTTAAAGTAGTAATGGCCTTTATGAATACAATTTTTAGTCAAATTGACCAGATAGACCCTTTTCAGCGTCACTAAACGTAGCCATGCCTCTTAATCTAACGATAAAGTCCCCAGCCATATTTCATTAAATTTGAGACATGAAAATATTTTTCAAAATTTCAATTTTGGTCTTTTGAAGTAGTAATGGCCTTTATGAATACAATTTTTAGTCAAATTGACCAGATAGACCCTTTTCAGCGTCACTAAACGTAGCCATGCCTCTTAATCTAACGATAAAGTCGTCAGCTCTATTTCATTAAATTTGAGACTTGAAAATATTTTTCAAAATTTAAATTTTAGCTCTTGGAGTAGTAATGGCCTTTATGAATATAATTTTTAGTCAATTTGATCATATGGACCCTTTTCAGCGCCACTAAACGTAACTATGCCTCTTAATCTAACCGGAAAGTCGGTTAGATTAACCAGAACCATGAAAAGCTCTAACTATATCTCTTATTGTCTCGTCTCTCATCTACTCCTCCTTCGCCACTCTGTTAGCACTCTCTATACACTCTTCCCCATTACTGAAATCGTACATGAAAATATTTTTCAAAATTTCAATTTTGGTCTCTTGAAGTAGTAATGGCCTTTATGAATACAATTTTTAGTCAAATTGACCATATGGACCCTTTTCAGCGCCACTAAACGTAGCCATGCCTCTTAATCTAACAATAAAGTCCCTAGCCATATTTCATTAAATTTGAGACTTGAAAATATTTTTCAAAATTTCAATTTTAGTCTCTTAAAGTAGTAATGGCCTTTATGAATATAATTTTTAGTCAATTTGACCATATGGACCCTTTTCAGCGCCACTAAACGTAACCATGCCTCTTAATCTAACGATAAAGTCCCCAGCCATATTTCATTAAATTTGAGACATGAAAATATTTTTCAAAATTTAAATTTTGGTCTCTTAAAGTAGTAATGGCCTTTATGAATACAATTTTTAGTCAAATTGACCAGATAGACCCTTTTCAGCGTCACTAAACGTAGCCATGCCTCTTAATCTAACGATAAAGTCCCCAGCCATATTTCATTAAATTTGAGACATGAAAATATTTTTCAAAATTTCAATTTTGGTCTTTTGAAGTAGTAATGGCCTTTATGAATACAATTTTTAGTCAAATTGACCAGATAGACCCTTTTCAGCGTCACTAAACGTAGCCATGCCTCTTAATCTAACGATAAAGTCCTCAGCTCTATTTCATTAAATTTGAGACTTGAAAATATTTTTCAAAATTTAAATTTTAGCTCTTGGAGTAGTAATGGCCTTTATGAATATAATTTTTAGTCAATTTGATCATATGGACCCTTTTCAGCGCCACTAAACGTAACTATGCCTCTTAATCTAACCGGAAAGTCGGTTAGATTAACCAGAACCATGAAAAGCTCTAACTATATCTCTTATTGTCTCGTGTCTCATCTACTCCTCCTTCGCCACTCTGTTAGCACTCTCTATACACTCTTCCCCATTACTGAAATCGTACATGAAAATATTTTTCAAAATTTCAATTTTGGTCTCTTGAAGTAGTAATGGCCTTTATGAATACAATTTTTAGTCAAATTGACCATATGGACCCTTTTCAGCGCCACTAAACGTAGCCATGCCTCTTAATCTAACAATAAAGTCCCTAGCCATATTTCATTAAATTTGAGACTTGAAAATATTTTTCAAAATTTCAATTTTAGTCTCTTAAAGTAGTAATGGCCTTTATGAATATAATTTTTAGTCAATTTGACCATATGGACCCTTTTCAGCGCCACTAAACGTAACCATGCCTCTTAATCTAACGATAAAGTCCCCAGCCATATTTCATTAAATTTGAGACATGAAAATATTTTTCAAAATTTAAATTTTGGTCTCTTAAAGTAGTAATGGCCTTTATGAATACAATTTTTAGTCAAATTGACCAGATAGACCCTTTTCAGCGTCACTAAACGTAGCCATGCCTCTTAATCTAACGATAAAGTCCCCAGCCCTATTTCATTAAATTTGAGACTTGAAAATATTTTTCAAAATTTAAATTTTGGTCTCTTAAAGTAGTAATGGCCTTTATGAATACAATTTTTAGTCAAATTGACCAGATTGACCCTTTTCAGCGGCACTAAACGTAGCCATGCCTCTTAATCTAACGATAAAGTCCTCAGCTCTATTTCATTAAATTTGAGACTTGAAAATATTTTTCAAAATTTAAATTTTAGCTCTTGGAGTAGTAATGGCCATTAAGAATTTTAATTTTAGTCGAATTTATTACATGGACTTCAGTTTCGGTAAACATGGTTAATTAAACGTAGGTCTGCGTAGGAGATTGTCTCTAATCGAGAATTAATTTTCATTGTGAAAAAGCTGAGCTTGTCTGCACATTTTTCACCCTTTTGATAATAATTGTTGATTCCAACAATATAATTACAGTTGTTTAGTATTCTGTGGCGCCTTAATCATAAGTTTAATCAATGTGGGTATTGAATATACTTTTATTAACAAACTAATATCGGTATTAATTATTGAATTATTTGAAACAATTATTCAACGCCTACATAAAAATTCCATTATTTTGTTCTTTTGTTCTCTAAACGTTTGTAATTTATTTTTTGTGTGAAATAATTAAATTGAATAAGATTCAATCCAAGAGAAGTTTCTCGGTTTTCTTCTTATCGAATAAAAGTAATAGATGTGTCTTTGCGTTATCCTAACATATATCTTGATGGAATACTTATTGATTTGTTGACAAGTTTTTCAATTCTCTACACTTATGGCTTAAAAGCATTAAACCATATAAATATACTACTTTCTGACCCTTTTATTAAACGGATATCATTACAAGTTTTTCTTTTGAACACGCTATATAATTCATATACGTCTATCATTAAACTGGTTATTGATATCCTTAAGGTGTATTTTCTATTTAATTTTTATTGCTTATTTTAATATAATTTTTTTAATGCCGTTGTGGTTTACTAGAACTTCCATAAGATTATTTTATTACCCTTAAGCAATAAATATATTATAACTACTTATTACTATATGTTTATAAACTATTAAAGGTAGCCAAAGATTATTCGTGCAACAAAACTGTCATTATGTCTTTATATTACCACGACTAATATCATTAACTAATTTTTGTATTCATTTACATTAAAGAAAAAAAGTGTTAATGTATCATAAAGTGGTTACAAATAAACCAATTAAGATAAAGATAACAATAGGTGAAGGAATCGTTTGGTTTGCATGCGAAATCATAACTGTTTCGTAATTATCTAAAAACAAGGTGTGTCGAAGGTACACAGAAGGTATGAGTGGTGTTGTGAGAATGTTGACGATTTCAGTAATGGGGAAGAGTGTATAGAGAGTGCTAACAGAGTGGCGAAGGAGGAGTAGATGAGAGACGAGACGATAAGAGATAGAGTTAGAGCTTTTCATGGTTCTGGTTAATCTAACCGACTTTCCGGTTAGATTAAGAGGCATAGTTACGTTTAGTGGCGCTGAAAAGGGTCCATATGATCAAATTGACTAAAAATTATATTCATAAAGGCCATTACTACTTCAAGAGACCAAAATTGAAATTTTGAAAAATATTTTCAAGTCTCAAATTTAATGAAATAGGGCTGGGGACTTTATCGTTAGATTAAGAGGCATGGCTACGTTTAGTGGCGCTGAAAAGGGTTCATATGGTCAATTTGACTAAAAGTTATATACATAAAGGCCATTACTACTTCAAGAGACCTAAATTGAAATTTTGAAAAATATTTTCAAGTCTCAAATTTAATGAAATAGGGCTGGGGACTTTATCGTTAGATTAAGAGGCATAGCTACGTTTAGTGGCGCTGAAAAGGGTCCATATGGTCAATTTGACTGAAAGTTATATACATAAAGGCCGTTACTACTTCAAGAGACCTAAATTGAAATTTTGAAAAATATTTTTAAGTGTCAAATTTAATGAAATAGGGCTGGGGACTTTATCGTTAGATTAAGAGGCATGGCTACGTTTAGTGGCGCTGGAAAGGGTCTATCTGGTCAATTTGACTAAAAATTATATTCATAAAGGCCATTACTACTTCAAGAGACCTAAATTGAAATTATGAAAAATATTTTCAAGTCTCAAATGTAATGAAATAGGGCTAGGGACTTTATCGTTAGATTAAGGGGCATGGCTACGTTTAGTGGCGCTGAAAAGGGTTCATATGGTCAATTTGACTAAAAGTTATATACATAAAGGCCATTACTACTTCAAGAGACCTAAATTGAAATTTTGAAAAATATTTTTAAGTGTCAAATTTAATGAAATAGGGCTGGGGACTTTATCGTTAGATTAAGAGGCATGGCTACGTTTAGTGGCGCTGAAAAGGGTCTATCTGGTCAATTTGACTAAAAATTATATTCATAAAGGCCATTACTACTTCAAGAGACCTAAATTGAAATTATGAAAAATATTTTCAAGTCTCAAATGTAATGAAATAGGGCTAGGGACTTTATCGTTAGATTAAGGGACATAGCTACGTTTAGTGGCGCTGAAAAGGGTCCGTATGGTCGATTTGACTAAAAATTATATTCATAAAGGCCATTACTACTTCAAGAGACCAAAATTGAAATTTTGAAAAATATTTTCAAGTCTAAATAGGGCTGGGGACTTTATCGTTAGATTAAGAGACATGGCTACGTTTAGTGGCGCTGAAAAGGATCTATCTGGTCAATTTGACTAAAAATTATATTCATAAAGGCCATTACTACTTCAAGAGACCAAAATTGAAATTTTGAAATATATTTTCAAGTTTCAAATTTAATGAAATAGGGCTGGGGACTTTATCGTTAGATTAGAGAGACGTTGTATATTGTAAGGGGTGCACTTGATCAACTCGACCTCAAATTTTAGATTATAATTTGAGGTGGTATAGAGGCTTCTTTATACAGACTGTGTTGTTCAATGACTACGATTTTCTTTCTTTTTCTTTCATTCGTCCAATTTCTTGCATTGTCAAATTGTAAATAAAAAATTTGAGAGAGAAATAAAAAGATGTTATCTTAATTATGCATCGAATGAAAATGATTACAAAACGCAAGAAATGTTTTACATACAATATTTTAAAAATATTCAAATGTTTACAACATTCCACTTCTATAAACAGTTATTGGACTATACGTTGATGTAATTTTCTTTTTTGGTAGCTCATTATTAGCAGCTAATAAATCGTTAAACGTAGCATTTTGATATTTATCTTTAGGTATAAAGTAGCACTTTTTAAACGTAACAAAATTTTTGTGGGCGAATATTTTTTTACTTTACTCTTTTTGCACCACGTACTGCCTCTACTCTTTAATCGAATATTAAAATCAATCTCTTTGACGTTTTATTATTTTATTTTTCAGGTGCAGCACTACATTTTGGTCGTACAAGCGCAAGATTCTGGCCAACCACCTTTATCTAGCACCCTTACAGTTTATTGCAACGTTTTGGATTTAAACGACAATGCGCCCGTTTTCGATCCGATGTCCTACAGTAACGAAGTTTTCGAAAATATTTCTATTTCGACGCCGGTCGTTACAGTTAGTGCCACTGATTTAGATTCTGGTGAGTACAAAATTTTTTTTTTAATTTTTGAAAGAAAAGGAAAAATAAAAGTTTCCTTTTGTATTTAATTCGTGACGCTAATAAAGAATTCAAAATTGATACAAGATAAGATGTTGCTAAATTTATATTGTTCACGATTTATACCTTGTTATTTAAAGAGTAATAGCATTGAACTTTCTTAAATTATTTTTTAAATGTCGCTAACTCGTAATTTTGCTAACAACTGTTGTATCCTTCTTAAAGGTACGTTTATACTAGAGATTTTATTCATTACATTTCTCTCTGATGTCGGAGAGAAACTTTTTGAAGTGTTTATACTATGACATAAATGTAACTGAATTAAGTGCTGACATTTTTGGTTGAGAGAAGATGTCGATATTTAATTACAATTTTGTTTAGACTAGAGATAAAAAAATAAAAATCTTTTCATGATTCCATTGACTAGATGGAGTCAAATTAGACTGAAAACAGCATAAACTGCGAAGTACCCACGCCTTGAATAAATTTTAAAGCTCAAAGTTTGTAAAAAAGTGTGCATTTGCCTCATCATTTTTTAAATCACTTCTTGTTAATTCGATTTTCATAATCTTAAAAAGAATCTTTCTTTCATAATTTTTGGTACAAATACTTACACTTCTGATAAAATTAGTAACTACACAACAAGTTTACGAAAAAAATATTTCACAAAGGCATGATGAAATTCTTATTAACATTTATGTGTCAACAACTAATGAAGCACTTCTATCTCATAAACTTCAAATTTGGCACCTGTGTAGATTTATATAAAAGTTGTCAAGTTCTGAAAACCTCCCGGAGGACAAATTGAAGGGGGGCAACACTCCCGTTTTTTAAAGAGAAAATCAGACCTATATCTGTGGATCCTGAAAGTGTAATATACAATAACACCAAATTTCAATTTCTTAGGACGCCTAAAAGTGGTTGTGATTGAAAGTAACATCATCTTAGGAATTAGATGAAAAATAATATTACTGAGAAGAACTAACTCAAAAAAATGTGCATTTGCCTCATCATCTTTTTAACCAATTCTTGTGATTTTGAGTCACAAGCACTATTAAGCATCCTAAGAACTTGAAATTTGATGTCATTATACATTGCATTCTAAGGATCCCTAGAAAGGTCTGAATTTTTCTAAAAAAGTACGGCGGCGTCCCTCCTCCCCCCTTAATCGGCCCCGGAGGATTTTCAGGACTTGAAGACTTTTTTTTATAAATGTTGAGGACATGATATGCACTGGTGCCAAATTTTAAGTTTTTGAGATGCCTAGAAGTGCTTCATTAGTTATTGAAACGTAAATGTTAATAAGAATTTCATCACGTCTTTTTGAAATTTTTTTCCCGTAAACTAGTTGTTTAGTTAGGTACTAATTATTAATTAATTAATTTACTTAATTTTTCACTTGCTTATTAGCGAGAGCTTAAACTGTTTTAAATCGAAACTCTCGAGAGAATGATAAAAAGTAGACGACTATTCTACTTTTGATATATCTATCCGAGACCTGTTAAAACTTGTCTCAGTACCGTTTACACTTACGACATTTTATCTCAAGTAATATATCTCAACTATATCAATCTATGTGAATAAAATCTCCGATACCTTCTATAAGCAAGGTTTACACTTATTACATTTTATTCTAGAGAGAAATGTAACGAATAAAATCTCTAGTATAAACGTACCTTTAGCAATTTAAAGGACCCTTACTATAATATTTTTGCTCTAAAAGTCGCACATTTTGATGAGCTTTAAGAATACCTACGTTTTGAAAATTTCAAAATGATTACCGAGATAAATGTAAAAACAACGGATGTGTCCATAAGAGGAATTTTTTCCCATCAGTCAAATTTTGTATATTTATTAATTAAAATTTAATTTAATATCTTCAGAAAGCTAATTTTATGACCTTTAAAAATATTGAAAAATATACAGGGTGTTCTGTTTAAATTAAGAAATTTGGTCCCATTTCCGGTTAAACCGGAAGTCAAAATATAAAGTATTTGGTATCGTGTAACAGCTAATTATATGATCTTTTAAAATATTTAAAAATATACACGGTGTTTTTAAAAATTTAAATATTTTTGTAATTTCCGGTTTAATTGGAAGCGTTTTGTTTACCGAAAATAGTGTCAAATAATAGATATTCATGGGATTGATATAAAATTCCATTTTCAGGTTTTCATTTTTATTACAAAAGAAATTGGCGATTTTTGCAATTTTGACATTCAAAAAATCATAACTCCTAATCCGCTTGGACGATTTTGATAAAAATTTATATTTCGATAGAGAATTGCGTTGTCTATAACATACCCAAAAAAGAAAAAATAGAGCAATGGAAATTTTGAGAAAATCCATTTCAAAATTTTGACCTACTTTGGGCCTTTAAAGCAAGGCAATTTTGAAACAATTTTAAAAATCGACTTGGTTAGGACGAAAGTCCTATATTTTGGTTGTTTAGTGCCGTTTTGAAATTTTTATAATAATAATTACCGGTGAAGTTATACGGGAAAAACCACAAAATAGGACAATCGTTCTATTGTCCGCCATTTTGAATAAAAAGAATTTGAAATTTTTTTTTCTAATTGGGGCTGAGATGCACTATCTTATAGTCAAGTAAAAATGAATTTGGCCCAAATTTGCAAATATGCGCCCAAAATAACCATCTTATTTTTGGACACCCTGTATAAATTTCTTATAAAAGCTTAGTTTGTCGATGAAATATTTTAAAGTGTAACAGACGGCTCTCTCACTAAAGAACCGAAATTTTTTTTTCGACTTTTGGAATCAAGGTAACTCAAAACGTCAAGAAATGAATTATTATTTTTTAAGAAAAAGTTAAAACTGAAAATTAGTCATATAGTTTTCCGACTGTAGTTTGAAAATGGTTTATTTTCGAAAAAAAATATCCGTATAATTTTTTAGGATTTTAAAGAAGTTATCAATTGATACTAAACTCGACATTTTATCACATCGACGCTACGCGTCGCGACGTTCAGCTTTTAATTTTTTTATAGGGGGGGGGGGGGGCATTGTATAACCTAGAAACGTTGTGTAAATTAAAAAAATTACAAGATAAAAGGTTCTGGTTTGGTATCTGAATTTTGACGAGCCATTAAAAAACCAATTGGATATTAAAATTAAAAGTTAAACGTCGCGACGCCTAGCTGTGATATGGGATATGTGTGATAAAAAATCGAGTTTGGTATCGTTTGATAGGTCTTTTGACCTCCTATAAGTTTTTAATAATTATTTTGTTCTAAAGTCAAACATTTTCTTCAAACTATAGCCGAAAAACTAAATTGCCAATTTTTATTTTTTTGCGTTATCTCAGTAACCATTTTGATTTTTGAACTTTTCTCAACGGATTCTTCAAGCTCATCAAAATATGCAACTTTTCGCTAACTTAACCAATCTTGTATAACTCTTACCGTTTCCGAAATCCAAATCTTGGTATGTATACCACAAGCATGGCTTTACCTAGAAGAATTTTGAATATCTAAAGAAACGTTTTTTACCTTTAGCTCTCATAACGTTGATTCCCACAACATTTTATAAAAATATTTTCCTATACCTGCATTGATATTATTGACGACAATTTGGAGTTTAAAAATGTCGATTGTGATTGACCACGTCTTCTAAAACCGTAAGATGTCTACTGCACCTCTTTGATTAATTAATTTGACCTTCTGTTGTTTTATAAAAGTCATCGACAATTTTTGATGAGACATACAAAAACATTTCATAAAGCTCTAAAAATTCTTGAACTTTTTAAAAGCCATCTTATAAAATGTTGTTCCCTTTCTTGGAAATGTTGAACCAGTTCTTAACGACACTTTTCCACCGACTCTTTCGTACACTGTGTTTTGATAAGACATTCTTTTGTTATGATAATAATTTTCTATTCTTAGTCTTAATTTACCGGTTTAGAGGTATAATAAGTTGTCTATAAACGTTTACATAAAGTAAACATTTTTACACAATATTCCTCGTTAATATAAATTTATGTTGAGGATTTCAGCTCGTTTGTGAATATTTTAACCGAGTTGTTGTTATTTTTTTCTCGTTTACTTTATTAATAATTATTTCTTCTTGTGTATTGACGTTTGAGACGCGATTTTCATATTTTTTGCCAAGTAGGGAGCGATTGTAAATGTTGGGTTATTTGGGAGGTCTTGGTGTTCATTATTTAAATATTTTATCAGGCGGTGCATGAAACGACCATAATTGGTGCATTTTTCAACGAAAAGGTTTAACGATTAGGTATCTAAAAGCAATAATTTACTTATAGCAGTAGCAACTTATCTGGTTAGCAAGTTATTTGTTAGCTTAAATCTTAAAAAGTTTACATGTTTTGAATATTAATCAATTTTTTTTATTATTATTACCACTGGGAAAAAAATCTTAATTAGTTATCTCGAAACATGAGTTTTATGGGCATTTGAAAAAAAGTGTCATTGTGCACGAGTGACCTTAAGGTCAAACTACATTGTCTATAATGTTATGTCATTATAAAGAAACTGTTGGTTTATGATTTGAAACCAGGAAGTCCGGGCCTGTAATCTGCACGCCGTGTACATCATGACACTCCCCAACACTATAAGCTAAGCACAACTTTTCTTCTTTTTAAAATAAAAGAAAAAAGAAAGAAAAGACGTAAAGTACGATCAGGTCAAAATCTTATTTAACCACACTTTTGTAAGAAAAAAAAATATAAACGTGTATGAACCTTGTCTACAACACCTATTAGCATAACAGGCTGAAGGATTCATCATTTGTAATTTGGTTTATTTACATAAAGGCGGTTCTTTGGTTAATCGAAGAAAGAATTGAGAGGAGAAAAAATATCGAATTTTTTTCAATTTTAATCGTACCAAATGAACTATTTATTCGCTACTTTAAAAAAAAAATAAGAGCCTTCGCCAATTACTCTCTTTGATGTCAATGAAGAAAATCACGAACTTGCTTTTAACTATAAAGTATCTTGCATTTGCTAAAAAGGTTATCAACTCTTTTAACTTTAAAGCTAAACGCATAGAGACTTACAGGCAGACTGGCAGTTGAATAGGAAGACAGAAGAAGATCAGAGTGGGCCACCATCATCGGCTTTGGTGCTACAGCTCATTATGAACCTCGATCTGCTTCAGCGCATCCTTTCAAAGTTGTCTCTTCTACGCACAACTTCTCCATCTTCTACTCTTAGTGTTTATAGTTTTCTTCTACATCATCCAAATATTATTTTGTAGCCTTATAATTGATATTTTACTCATTGAGCTTGCATGGCCCTTCTTTTTATATCTTCGCCGACTGAGTTCTTATTTTTATAGCTATCCTCGGTAAATATATTTGTTAACCGTTTTCAGTTGATCTGTTTATAGATTGCTAAAGATATTGGCCTTTTTTCAAATTTTACTTATTAAAAAAAAAATTTTTATAAAACAGGGGACACATACGCCGTCACTACGCCACTGGAAGAAAAGATCTCTACCTACATCAGTAATCCTAGGTTAGACGTTTGTGCGTGTTGTTAATGAGAAATTTTAAATCCGATCTTAAATGTAAACATTCTTCAGCTTTACTATGACTTTCAATTAATAGCTTAAACTCCATTTTGAATTAGAACCTGAACGTAGTTGATCTGCAGTTCAACTATCGGTTAGATCAGGTTATAGACTATTTTGCGTGTTAATTAGAAATTGTAATTCAAATCATGTAGGTAAACATCCTTCAGCTTAACTAGAACTTTCAATTCATAGCTTACACTCCATTTTGAATTAGAACCTGAACGTAGTTGATCTGCAGTTCAACTATCGCTTAGATCAGGTTATAGACTATTTTGCGTGTTAATTAGAAATTGTAATTCAAATCATGTAGGTAAACATCCTTCAGCTTAACTAGAACTTTCAATTCATAGCTTACACTCCATTTTGAATTAGAACCTGAACTTAGTTGGAGTTCAACTATCGGTAAGAGCAGTGGCTGTAGACCATTGTGTATGTTGTTAATCAGAAATTTTAATTCAAATCATAAAGGTAAACATCCTTTAGTTTAACTAGGACTTCCATTTCATAGCTTACACTCCATTTTGAATTAGAACCTGAACGTAGTTGATCTGCAGTTCAACTTTCGGTAAGAGCAGTGGCTGTAGACCATTGTGTATGTTGTTAATCATAAATTTTAATTCAAATCATAAAGGTAGACATCCTTTAGGTTAACTAGGACTTCCAATTCATAGCTTACACTTCATTTTGGATTAGAACCTATACGTAGTTGATCTGCAGTTAAACTATCGCTTAGATCAGAGGTTATTGACCATTTGGTGCTTTAATCTGAAATTGTAATTCAAATCTTAAAGGTGAGCTTGAGCTTAACTATGACTTTCAATTCATAGCTTACACTCCATTTTGAATTAGAACCTGAACGTAGTTGATCTGCAGTTCAACTATCGGTAAGAGCAGTGGCTGTAGACCATTGTGTATGTTGTTAATCAGAAATTTTAATTCAAACCATAAAGGTAAATATACTTTAGGTTAACTAGGACTTCCAATTCATAGCTTATACTTCATTTTGGATTAGAACCTATACGTAGTTGATCTGCAGTTAAACTCTCGGTTAGATCAGAGGTTATCGACCATTTGGCGCGTTAATCTGAAATTGTAATTCAAATCTTAAAGGTGAGCTTGAGCTTAACTATGACTTTCAATTCATAGCTTACACTCCATTTTGAATTAGAACCTGAACGTAGTTGATCTGCAGTTCAACTATCGGTAAGAGCAGTGGCTGTAGACCATTGTGTATGTTGTTAATCAGAAATTTTAATTCCAACCATAAAGGTAAATATACTTTAGGTTAACTAGGACTTCCAATTCATAGCTTATACTTCATTTTGGATTAGAACCTATACGTAGTTGATCTGCAGTTAAACTCTCGGTTAGATCAGAGGTTATCGACCATTTGGCGCGTTAATCTGAAATTGTAATTCAAATCTTAAAGGTGAGCTTGAGCTTAACTATGACTTTCAATTCATAGCTTACATTCCATTTTGAATTAGATCCTGAACGTAGTTGATCTGCAGTTCAACTATCGATAAGAGCAGTGACTGTAGACCATTGTGTATGTTGTTAATCAGAAATTTTAATTCAAATCATAAAGGTAAATATCCTTTAGGTTAACTAGGACTTCCAATTCATAGCTTACACTTAATTTTGGATTAGAACCTATACGTAGTTGATCTGCAGTTCAACTCTGGGTTAGATCAGAGCTTCAAATCTTAAAAGTGAGCTTGAGCTTAACTATGACTTTCAATTCATAGCTTACACTTCATTTTGAATTAGATCCTGAACGTAGTTGATCTGCAGTTCAACTATCGGTAAGAGCAGTGGCTGTAGACCATTGTGTATGTTGTTAATCAAAAATTTTTATTCAAATCATAAAGGTAAATATCCTTTAGGTTAACTAGGACTTCCAATTTATAATTACACTTCATTTTTGATTAGAACCTGAACGTAGTTGATCTGCAGTTAAACTATCTGTTAGATCAGAGGTTGTAGACCATTTGTCGCGTTAATCTGAAATTGTAATTCACATCTTAAAGGTAAACATCCTTCAGTTTAAATATGACTTCCAATTCATAGCTTGAACTTCACTTTGAATTAGAACCTAAAAGTGGTTTATCGGCAGTTCAACTATCTGTTAGATCAGAGGTTATAGACCATTGAAAACCAATTGAAACTTTGAATCAGATCCTACAATTCAGAACTTGAGGGTATTAGATCTGGAGTTCAACTTGGTTTAATTGTCGCTTATGGCAGAGGCTAGACCAGAGAGTGTCTATTGTGAATCAGATCCTCATAACCTCTTGATGGATGTATTTTTCGGTTAGGAAATTATTTATTCCTTTCACTTTAATATCCTGCCTACTATCTTGTTTTTGTTAAAATCCAGTACTCGTTCAATTGTATAACCGATCTTACAACTTCAATAGTAGAAGTAGAAGTGTATGAATTAAATTTAATTTTCATAACAACTTTTTCTCAACTATTACAGAATAATTTGTTACAGTAAGCTGTAGTTGTCAATTATAAGAAAATTAACTTATTAAATTTTCCTTGAAAATAAACTTTTACGTTTTTTACTTATTAGAAATGAGAAATAAAAAGTTGCACCACTTGATGCAAGCGATCTTATATGGAAATTATAATTAAACAATTTAATTTGTATGAAACGTTTTAAAAATAATTAGATTTAATTTAAAAATTCTTGAAATAACACTATTCTACAATGTATTAAATGCGAGAAAGTAATCTATTTGTGTGTGTGTATTGTTGCTATACCTACAACAACTAGTGTTGGTTGTGCAGATAATTTTAGCACTATAATTTAACAACTTTTAACAATAAATAAATAATGCTCCTGCTCGAACATATAATTTTTCATTTATCGTATCAATAAAGCAATCCAACTATGTATAAAATATTCAAATGGGATTGTAAATTTTTGCTCATCATTCGTTTACATTGCTTAGTAGTAGTAGGCTTAGTATAATTATTTTTTTCATCAAACGTTCTTCAATGATTCGGAAAATGTTAAAGTAAAATTACCTGCCAACTTAACCAGTCTTGGTGAAACCGAGAGGTATAATTGTGATAAGCCTAGTTAGTGGGTAATTGAAGTCCATTCGCGGAGACAAAAAAAATGTTCCATCCATCACTGATTACTCATGCTCTATTGGGTTTAAAGGCTTTGTTAGTCTCCTATTTTTCCCTTACTTCTTACTAAGGGTAGAAATAAATAATTTAATAACCTTAAAAAGAGTGAGTTTAGAGGACGGCCATCTACAATTATTCAGGTCTCATCTTTAGCTGCCAACGTGACTAGTTCTGGTGATAAACCTAGAGGTACTGTGGTAAACCTAGTCAGTGGGTAATTTAGGCCCATTCGTGAAGAAAAAAATATTTGTTTAAAATAGAGTTTGGCATAACGATTATAAGTTTAAAATGCTATTACACCAACAGTTGTTATCCTGTTCATTGAACTTGAGATATTAAATGTTTAGTAGGTACTAGTATACAACCAGTTAGTTGCTGAATAAAATATATCATTCCATCAGCATTAAATTTACGCATTTTATTAATAATTTTTTCTTTCAATTACAGGCGATAATGGTCGTTTGTTGTATACAATTACATCTGGAGATGAAAACGACGATTTCGAAATAGCTCCCAACGGAACCATAATGACGAAGAAAAATTTAGATAGAGAAGTGCAAGGGATCTACAATTTAGTTGTAACAGCAACAGATCAAGCTGAATTACCACAACAAAGGCTATCATCAACAGTTCAGGTAATAATTGTCTTCTAATTACACCTTAACGTTGTAACACTAATCAAATCGTTTCTGTGTGTGTGTGAAACCGCAACTCGTAATTTCTCCCGCGAGAGCTTTTCTGCTTTTCATTCAAAATTGGGACTTTTTTAGACCTTTGATCAAATTTGACGTGACTTTTTTTTATGTGAAATAAAAAGATAAACATTTGAAGGTGGCAAGTTGTTAAATAAGTTGATTTAACAACGTTGGGTGTTTACAAAAGAGGACTTCAACTTAAATACTTCACACGTGAACGTAAACTATGTAGTGTTAAATCATTTTTAAGAGGAGTATTTGACCTCTGAAGAAGAAGAAGAATCTAAAATTTTTTCTCCTCATCATAGATACTTTACGTTTTTTCTTATATTCGGTAGCCATTTTTATGATACTCTCCTTTTTAACGATGAGAATTTATAAGAAATTTATTTAAGTGCAATTGCAATTAATGTTATTAAATTTGGTTTGTTATTTATTACCTTTTTGACTTTAATGTTACGTTGTCAAAATTATGGTAAATTAATTTATTCAAATTTTTGTAATAAAAAAACGAGTAAAAGTTCAATCAAAAAATATTATTTATACGTCCTGGTTCTTATGACAATAAATTATGTAATTATAGTTTTTGATGACGTCATTACAATTCAAAAAATACGTACGCATAATAGGCATAATCGTATACTACGTTAGGAAGAGGAAAAGATAAAAAATCGCAACTTTTGCCTAAAAAGGCATTTTTTAAATTGTCACAGTTGGCCCTAAATTTGTAAACACCCTGTATAAAAAAAGCTAATTTTATAAATTTCTATAGTTGTAGTATACTCTTGGTCATTACCTATTAAATCATTTTTCATAAATTATTACAAATAAAGTCCTAGCAATTTTTATACAATTTTATTAGTCGTGGAAACTTTTAATCATCAATTTTTTAATATATTTTAAAATGATCACTCATTATCATTAGATGTTCTATTAGGTTTAAAGAGCATCGTTATTCTCCTATTTTCCCCTGACTTCTTACTAAGGGTAGAAGAAAATAATTTAAGACACATAGCTTTAGTAACGGTGAGTTTAGAGGACGGTCATCCACAATTCAAGTCTTATCTTTAGCTAAAAATATGGAAATTATCATCTTCACAGGTTACTCATGCTTAATTGGGCTTAAGGGTTTCCTTACACCCCTATTTTCCCCTGACTTCTTACTAAGAGCAGAAGAAAATAATTTAAGACACAGAGCCTTAGTAACAGTGTGTTAAGAAGACGGCCATCGACAATTCAGGTCTTATCTTTAGCTAAAAATATGGAAATGATCATCTTTACAGGTTACTCATGCTCCATTGGGCTTAAGGGCTTCCTTACACCTCTATTTTCCCCTGACTTCTTACTAAGAGCAGAAGAAAATAATTTAAGACACAGAGCCTTAGTAACAGTGTGTTAAGAAGACGGCCATCGACAATTCAGGTCTTATCTTTAGCTAAAAATATGGAAATGATCATCTTTACAGGTTACTCATGCTCCATTGGGCTTAAGGGCTTCCTTACACCTCTATTTTCCCCTGACTTCTTACTAAGAGCAGAAGAAAATAATTTAAGACACAGAGCCTTAGTAACAGTGTGTTAAGAAGACGGCCATCCACAATTCAAGTCTTATCTTTAGCTAAAAGTATGGAAATTATCATCTTCACAGGTTACTCATGCTCCATTGGGCTTAAGGGCTTCCTTACACCCCTATTTTCCCCTGACTTCTTACTAAGAGCAGAAGAAAATAATTTAAGACACATAACCTTAGTAACAGTGTGTTAAGAGGACGGCCATCGACAATTCAGGTCTTATCTTTAGCTAAAAATATGGAAATTATCATCTTCACAGGTTACTCATGCTTAATTGGGCTTAAGGGCTTCCTTACACCTCTATTTTCCCCTGACTTCTTACTAAGAGCAGAAGAAAATAATTTAAGACACAGAGCCTTAGTAACAGTGTGTTAAGAAGACGGCCATCCACAATTCAAGTCTTATCTTTAGCTAAAAGTATGGAAATTATCATCTTCACAGGTTACTCATGCTCCATTGGGCTTAAGGGCTTCCTTACACCCCTATTTTCCCCTGACTTCTTACTAAGAGCAGAAGAAAATAATTTAAGACACATAACCTTAGTAACAGTGTGTTAAGAGGACGGCCATCGACAATTCAGGTCTTATCTTTAGCTAAAAATATGGAAATTATCATCTTCACAGGTTACTCATGCTTAATTGGGCTTAAGGGTTTCCTTACACCCCTATTTTCCCCTGACTTCTTACTAAGAGCAGAAGAAAATAATTTAAGACACAGAGCCTTAGTAACAGTGTGTTAAGAAGACGGCCATCGACAATTTTAGACACATAGTTTTGTGGTTTTAGTATAGCGGTGAGTTTAGAGGACGGTCATCCACAATTCAGGTCTTATCTTTAGCTAAAAATATGGAAATTATCATCTTCACTTAGTACTCATGCTTCATTGTGCTTCATCATCAATTTTTTAATATATTTTAAAATGATCACTCATTATCATTAGATGTTCTATTAGGTTTAAAGAGCATCGTTATTCTCCTATTTTCCCCTGACTTCTTACTAAGGGTAGAAGAAAATAATTTAAGACACATAGCTTTAGTAACGGTGAGTTTAGAGGACGGTCATCCACAATTCAAGTCTTATCTTTAGCTAAAAATATGGAAATTATCATCTTCACAGGTTACTCATGCTTAATTGGGCTTAAGGGTTTCCTTACACCCCTATTTTCCCCTGACTTCTTACTAAGAGCAGAAGAAAATAATTTAAGACACAGAGCCTTAGTAACAGTGTGTTAAGAAGACGGCCATCGACAATTCAGGTCTTATCTTTAGCTAAAAATATGGAAATGATCATCTTTACAGGTTACTCATGCTCCATTGGGCTTAAGGGCTTCCTTACACCTCTATTTTCCCCTGACTTCTTACTAAGAGCAGAAGAAAATAATTTAAGACACAGAGCCTTAGTAACAGTGTGTTAAGAAGACGGCCATCCACAATTCAAGTCTTATCTTTAGCTAAAAGTATGGAAATTATCATCTTCACAGGTTACTCATGCTCCATTGGGCTTAAGGGCTTCCTTACACCCCTATTTTCCCCTGACTTCTTACTAAGAGCAGAAGAAAATAATTTAAGACACATAACCTTAGTAACAGTGTGTTAAGAGGACGGCCATCGACAATTCAGGTCTTATCTTTAGCTAAAAATATGGAAATTATCATCTTCACAGGTTACTCATGCTTAATTGGGCTTAAGGGCTTCCTTACACCTCTATTTTCCCCTGACTTCTTACTAAGAGCAGAAGAAAATAATTTAAGACACAGAGCCTTAGTAACAGTGTGTTAAGAAGACGGCCATCCACAATTCAAGTCTTATCTTTAGCTAAAAGTATGGAAATTATCATCTTCACAGGTTACTCATGCTCCATTGGGCTTAAGGGCTTCCTTACACCCCTATTTTCCCCTGACTTCTTACTAAGAGCAGAAGAAAATAATTTAAGACACATAACCTTAGTAACAGTGTGTTAAGAGGACGGCCATCGACAATTCAGGTCTTATCTTTAGCTAAAAATATGGAAATTATCATCTTCACAGGTTACTCATGCTTAATTGGGCTTAAGGGTTTCCTTACACCCCTATTTTCCCCTGACTTCTTACTAAGAGCAGAAGAAAATAATTTAAGACACAGAGCCTTAGTAACAGTGTGTTAAGAAGACGGCCATCGACAATTCAGGTCTTATCTTTAGCTAAAAATATGGAAATGATCATCTTTACAGGTTACTCATGCTCCATTGGGCTTAAGGGCTTCCTTACACCTCTATTTTCCCCTGACTTCTTACTAAGAGCAGAAGAAAATAATTTAAGACACAGAGCCTTAGTAACAGTGTGTTAAGAAGACGGCCATCCACAATTCAAGTCTTATCTTTAGCTAAAAGTATGGAAATTATCATCTTCACAGGTTACTCATGCTCCATTGGGCTTAAGGGCTTCCTTACACCCCTATTTTCCCCTAACTTCTTACTAAGAGCAGAAGAAAATAATTTAAGACACATAACCTTAGTAACAGTGTGTTAAGAGGACGGCCATCGACAATTCAGGTCTTATCTTTAGCTAAAAATATGGAAATTATCATCTTCACAGGTTACTCATGCTTAATTGGGCTTAAGGGTTTCCTTACACCCCTATTTTCCCCTGACTTCTTACTAAGAGCAGAAGAAAATAATTTAAGACACAGAGCCTTAGTAACAGTGTGTTAAGAAGACGGCCATCGACAATTCAGGTCTTATCTTTAGCTAAAAATATGGAAATGATCATCTTCACAGGTTACTCATGCTCCATTGGGCTTAAGGGCTTCCTTACACCCCTATTTTCCCCTGACTTCTTACTAAGAGCAGAAGAAAATAATTTAAGACACATAACCTTAGTAACAGTGTGTTAAGAGGACGGCCATCGACAATTCAGGTCTTATCTTTAGCTAAAAAATATGGAAATTATCATCTTCACAGGTTACTCATGCTTAATTGGGCTTAAGGGTTTCCTTACACCCCTATTTTCCCCTGACTTCTTACTAAGAGCAGAAGAAAATAATTTAAGACACAGAGCCTTAGTAACAGTGTGTTAAGAAGACGGCCATCGACAATTCAGGTCTTATCTTTAGCTAAAAATATGGAAATGATCATCTTCACTTAGTACTCATACTCATGCTCCATTGGGCTTAAGGGCTTCCTTACACCCCTATTTTCCCCTGACTTCTTACTAAGAGCAGAAAAAAATAATTTTAGACACATAGTTTTGTGGTTTTAGTATAGCGGTGAGTTTAGAGGACGGTCATCCACAATTCAGGTCTTATCTTTAGCTAAAAATATGGAAATTATCATCTTCACTTAGTACTCATGCTTCATTGGGCTTAAGGGCTTCCTTACACCCCTATTTTCTCCTGACTTCTTACTAAGAGCCGAAGAAAATAATTTAAGACACAGAGCCTTAGTAACAGTGTGTTAAGAAGACGGCCATCGACAATTCAGGTCTTATCTTTAGCTAAAAATATGGAAATGATCATCTTCACTTAGTACTCATACTCATGCTCCATTGGGCTTAAGGGCTTCCTTACACCCCTATTTTCCCCTGACTTCTTACTAAGAGCAGAAAAAAATAATTTTAGACACATAGTTTTGTGGTTTTAGTATAGCGGTGAGTTTAGAGGACGGTCATCCACAATTCAAGTCTTATCTTTAGCTAAAAGTATGGAAATTATCATCTTTACTTAGTACTCATGCTCTATTGGATTTAAGGGCTTCCTTATACCCCATTTTCATTTTTTTTCTGCAGGAAAAAAAATTTTTATTCTTTAAATGTGAAAATTTTGAAATAGCGTCTTACAAAATCCTTTCTATTTCGTTCATTATCTCATTCGTAGAAGAATATTTTCTATTTTTCAAGATTAAATGGAATAAAAATATTCCCTTTTTACGATTATTTTAAAATGGCCGGTAACAACCTTAAGTTAACCATATGGATTGTCGAATTAGTTTAAAATTAGTCTTACACATTTATTGTAAGTTTAAGCATATTTAAATACACGTCTATTAGTTTTACAACGCCCATAAATTGAATTTAAAAAATAATTTGTTTAGGAGAAAATTTAAAAACACCTACAAGGCAGTTAATGTTAATTATTTTTCATTTAACATGTAAGCTTAACGATTCATAAAATAACACAATTTAATTGTTTCGCTGACACTTTATTAATGTTTATTAAATGAAATTACACGACACTTACTACTACTTCTACTGTTACAAACATATCAATAAACAAACCGCCTTTCAATTAAAAATTTTACAACGCGAAATTCTTCCACTTATTATTGCCCAACATTTTTGCTTCCTCTCACGCTCGTTCTTCTTCTACGATTAGCAACGAGCTCATAAGTTAAAATTTCTCTATTTCTCTTTTTAAGGTTACCATTACTTTGAAAGACGTAAACGATATGTCTCCAGAGTTTATTACACCAAACGAAACATCGGTCGCTGAAAACATCCCAGTAAACACGGTAGTGATGGCCATAAAAGCGATTGACAAGGACGAAGGTCGAAATGGATATATCGAGTATACGCTATCGAACGATCCATCTTTAAGTAACGTCTTTTCATTGGGACCGGTTGACGGATTGTTGAGAGTTTCGGGAAGAATAGATCGCGAATTGAAGAGCAATTATACGTTACACGTAACGGCTAAAGATAGAGGAGAGCCACCGAAAATTACCAAGACGGACATCTACGTCAAAATTTTAGACGAAAACGACAACAGTCCGATTTTTGATCCGAAACAATATAGCGCTTCTATAGCTGAAAACGCTTCTATTGGTGCTAGCGTCTTACAGGTACGTACTTAGACGGTTTTTAAGAAACAAAACTAATTTAAAAATTATTTTTTAGGTATCCGCCACTGACATCGATTACGGTTTGAATGGAAGAGTGCGTTATTCGATTAGTTCTGGTGATACGAATCGCGATTTTAGCATTGCCGAAGATTCGGGTATAGTGAGGGTGGCTAAAAATTTAAATTACGAGCGTAAATCGCGTTATTTGTTAACTGTGAGGGCGGAAGATTGTGCTGGTGATATTAATGGTGAAGTTGTGCGTACCGATACTGCGGAAATATCGATCTCTGTCTCCGACATCAACGACAATCCACCAACATTTTTGGATTCGCCATATTTGGCTTACGTGATGGAAAACGTAATTCCACCTAACGGCGGTTACGTTATTACGGTTCAAGCTTACGACGCAGATACTCCACCTTTTAATTCGCTAGTGAAATACTTCATCAAGGAGGGCGACACCGACATCTTCAGAATCAATGCTTCTACAGGAGAAATTTCCCTTTTGAGGGCGTTGGATAGGGAAATTCAAGCGGAGTACACTTTGTCGCTCGTAGCGATGGATACCGGTAAGTAACGAATACAAATTTAAATAATAATCAAAGATTGTCGACTATAAATTTAATTTTTGCGAAAATAAAAACCTATCAAGTCGGTAAACAATCACACGAACCGGCTTAGGGCGGCTACGATGGTAACAAATGCCGCACAGCGTGAGTTGCTAATGAACCATCGAAGCCAAATTTATCAGAACAAGTTTACCATTGATATGTTCTGTAGCTTTAATGTACACAATAAAGCACGATAATACAACAGACTACGTAGCGCGTGAAGCTATGCTTACAACCATTAACTTTGGTACTTAAAACTCGTCGATAATCGTCCATCTTTAGATAAACTTAACTAATTTAGCTCAAGTATATAAATGTTATATGTAAAAAAAATTATTTTCTTTTGAATTCACATTGTACTCAAAGTAACTTTAATGTTGAAAGTATTTAACTGGAAAAAATTGTATCGACAAGTCATATAAGAGATACAGGTTCTTGTAATTTTCTTTATCAAATAATATAAATTTTGTCTATAATCGTTAAAACCAACAACCGAGATGTTGATGGCGCTTTTAAGTCAAAAACAAAAAAAATATATTGTACTTAGATGTATCGGATTTACTAAACGCTCGCGCTTTACTTATAAAACTTTCAACAGATCAAAGGAGCACATTGCAGCGGCACTCAAACTGTGCCAATGTTACTTCGCACCTAAATCGCTAGTCTTTTCTGACGTATCTTCTCGTTATCTTCTATTTGCTAATAGGTTGGCATTGGCAATTAAAATATCCACTCCCCCACCATTTACATATCTTCAACGATTACACATTTTTGATTGGCTTTAAGGGTCTCAATAATTCCCTAATTGCCCCTGACTTCTTACTGAGGGTAGAGGAATATAATTTAAGCCACATAGTTTGAGTAAAAGTTAAGTTCAGAGAGTGGCAGTGAGGTTAGGGGACAGCCTTCCACAATTCAGGTCTCATCTTTAGCTAAAAACCTGAAAATTATCATCGTCACTGATTACTCATGTTCTGTTGGGTTTAAGGGCTTCGTTACTCCCCTATTTTCCTCTTCCTTCTTACTAAGGGTAGAGGAAAATAATTTAAGACACGTAGTCGTAGTAACAGTGAGTTTAGAGGACGGCTATCCACAATTCAGGTCTCATCTTCAGCTAAAATCCTGAAAATTATCAACGTCACTGATTACTCATGTTCTGTTGGGTTTAAGATAGATAGATAGATTGATAGATAAATAATAATAATAAATAATAAAGACTTCGTTACTCCCCTATTTTCCTCTGCCGTCTTAATAAGGTCAGAGGAAAATAATTTAAGACACGTAGTCTCAGTAACAGTGAGTTTAGAGAACGGCAATCCACAATTCAGGTCTCATCTTTAGCTAAAAACCTGAATATTATCAACGTCACTGATTACTCATGTTCTGTTGGATTTAAGGGCTTCGTTACTCCCCTATTTTCCTCTGCCTTCTTACTAAGGGTTGAGGAAAATAATTTAAGACACGTAGTCTCAGTAACAGTGAGTTTAGGAGACGGCTATCCACAAGTCAGGTCTCATCTTTAGCTAAAAACCTGAAAATTATCATCGTCACTGATTACTCATGTTCTGTTGGGTTTAAGGGCTTCGTTACTCCCTTATTTTCCTCTGCTTTGTAACTAAGGGTAGAGGAAAATAATTTAAGACACGTAGTCTCAGTAACAGTGAGTTTAGGGGACGGCTATCCACAATTCAGGTCTCATCTTTAGCTAAAAACCTGAAACTTTTCATCGTCACTGATTGCTCATGTTCCGTTGGGTTTAAGGCCTTCGTTACTCCCCTATTTTCCTCTGCCTTCTTAATAAGGTCAGAGGAAAATAATTTAAGACACGTAGTCTCAGTAACAGAGAGTTTAGGGGACGGCTATCCACAATTCAGGTCTCATCTTTAGCTAAAAACCTGAAAATTATCATCGTCACTGATTACTCATGTTCTGTTGGGGTAAGGACTTCGTTACTCCCCTATTTTCCTCTACCTCCTTACTAAGGGCAGAGGAAGATAATTTATGACACGTTGTCTTAGTATCAGTGAGTTTAGGGAACGGCTATCCACAATTCAGGTCTTATCTTTAGCTAAAAGTGTAAAAGTTATCATCTTTACTGATTACCCATTCTCTATTGGGTTTAAGGGCTTCGTTAATCCCCTATTTTTCCCTGACTTCTTACTAAGGGTAGAAGAACATAATTTAAGACACATAGCCTTAGGAACAGTGAGTGTAGAGAAGGGTCATCCACAATTCAGGCCTCATCTTTAGCTAAAAGTGTGATGACTATCATCTTCACTGGATTACCCATATTCTCCGTGGGGTTTAAGAGCTTCATTATAGTTTTTGATTTATTGAGTCACAGTCTTAGTTTTGAGCTCTTTTGTGATGATTGGCAAGAGGTAGGCTCATGAAGAGACTATCGAGGGGTTTGATGTGTATTTTTTGTGTCAAATTATTTTGTGTTGAATATATTTTTTGCATACAATGTCCGCAAGTTGGTATATTAATAATGGGGTGTGTATAGCAAAAGCAATGCACGTCCTCCGTAGGCCGTCAGTTTGACTAACATGAATTGTCACGAATCCGAGTTCTCACGGTACGCGATTAGCATCTACATTACAGATTGCAATAAGTGGAGACAAAGCAAGTTGTGATAATTCTCGAACTGTTTCTGGTCCACTGGATACATAACCATTTAACTATTTGGTATTATCGAGGGTGATAGTGCACTTTATTTTAAATTATGGCATACAAATCGGATCATGATTTTTAATAAACGTTTTGTTTAGACTTAATTTAAATTACAAACATAAAATCGACTCGATTTTAATCGATGTCGTGATTTAAAAAAATATTTCCGGTTTAAACAACCCCGCGCGCTTAAAATAAATTATTAAAATAAATATTTTTTTTCCTTTTCGTCCTCGCATATTTAAATCGGGCAATGACTAAAAGGCAAAAGTTATTACCGAAGCATCTCATCTAATCTAATTTAATATTTTTTTACCATATTTGTATCGAACAATTTCATCTAAAAGAACAATCTGACTCTTGTACTGACCTACGGAATAATTTTCAAAGTCATTTAATGCCTAAAGCGTCAAATTGATGACTTCACAAAATACAGCTATTTTCAACTATTCATTTAATAAGCTCGCGATTATCATCAAATAAAAAAGGACGCAACACGTATTATATAAAATTTTTCATTTGTTTTAATAAAAAATTACAGTTATTATTTAAATTGATGATAAAATGATGATAAAAGAGTTTATATAATTAATGAAGGGATGATAAAGATATTTTAAACTGCATTCAAATAAAAATCGCTAAATGTTATGTATAGGATGGGGCAACAATACCAAGACATGTCCGAGCTTTTTTTCAAAATATTTTAATACGCTGAGATATGCAAGGTGATTTTTTAAGTGGTGACATTGGGATCTCGGAAACCGTAAGAGTTACGAGATTGATTAAATTAGCAAAAAGTTGCATATTTTGAAGAACTTTAAGAAACCATCTAGAAAATTTCAAATTTCAAAGTGATTTCAGAGATATCGTAGAAAAACTGAAAATTTACAATTTCGTTTTTCGACTATAGTTTCAAAATGGCTTACTTTATAAAAAAAATTCTAAGGACAAAAATTTTAGGAGATAAAAAAAGCCATCAAACGATACCAAAGTCGACTTTTTATCACATCGACTCTAGGCGTCGCGACGTTCAACTTTTCATTTTCTTATGAAGCACCTATCATGTCGATGTGATAAAAAGTCGAGTTTGGTATCGTTTGATAGCTTTTTAGACCTCTTGAAAATTTTTCTTGATAATTTTTTTTTCTAAAATAAGCCATTTTGAAACTATGGTCGAAAAAAAAATTGCCAATTTTCAGTTTTTCTGCGTTATCTTGGAAACAGTTTTGAATTTTGAAATTTTCTAAACGGATTCTTAAAGGTCATAAAAATATGCAACTTTTTGTTAATTTAACCAATCTTGTAACTCTTACGGTTACCGAGATCCCAACGTTAGTACGTACCACTTAAAAAATCCCACTGTACTATAATAGATCATTCCATTCCTTTTGGACACCTTGTAACCTGTATATTCGTTATCCTCTTGAGTGCTTCTCGATTTAAAAGTTGAATAGATCTTAATGAAACAGTTTTTAAAATCTCAAGCAATGAATAAGCAATCTTTCGTCCACTTATTAAAGACCCAATCATTTGCAGTGTGCTTATACATCCATAGACCCAAGCAATATGGGTTGTTTTTCTTTTGGTAAATTTATTTGTAATTGTTTTCAATCTGAAGTGATGCTTGATGTTGAAATAAATCAATATTCTTTAAAGAAGAAGTGTACAATTATTCAAGTCCTCTCGAGTCAAAATTTGGCAATAATAAAAATCAATTTTGAGTAGAATAATTTTTCTTCTTTGAAATGTGTCTAATTTAAAATTATTGGTAAAAAAGAGTAAGATGGATTTAAATTTATAATATTACAAAAAAATTATAAAGAAAAGAAATGGTTGGTAAGTGGTGACCGCCTACGTCTTTTGCAATCAACTTTTTCTTCTTATGATACGTATGGATCAACAGGTACTGATCCAAACAAATGAATTGTAAATCATTTCGGGTCTAACGAACCATCAGCTGTTTTTTTTTAATTTTTTTAAAGGCATTGTTTGGCAAATTTATTTAATTCGATTTTAAACTACCGATTGATTGAGTTTAACTTTTTTGAAATTTGCAATTTGTGATTGAATTGATTACGACATTGGACGTTGGAACTTTTCAGTGATGGGGAATCATCATATCGTATAAAAATAATGATTTCCTTATTTTTTAATTTTAGGGCATTGTTTTGTAATTTGCTCAGGGGTCGATTGGCTTCTAGGACTAACAGAACTGCGACCAGTGTTGATCTTTTCTCAGGTATGTTCTCAGAAATTCCATATTGCCAGCGAGGCATAGAATGTCCCTGAGAAGTTTGCTTTTCATTTCTTCAGGCGTCAATTGAGCCCGCCCTAGTGTTCCAGCCTAAGGTGAGCCAATGCATCGCAGTTGCACAGAATGTGCTCGGCGGATTCGATCTCCGACAGAGTCTGCATATGTCACTATCCTCCAGTCCTAGTTTCTTGAGGAGGTACCTCACTGGGCAGTATCCTGTAAAAAGATCCGTGATGAGTCTGATTTCGTTCTTTGATAATAGAAGAAGCTTTTTAGCATTCGTGGTCGAGTACTCGATGAATTTCTTCGACTATCTTTGTCCTGGTGCGTTGTTCAGTGAGAATTTTTGTTCTCAGTTTCCCATTTTTGGATCTTCGCCTTTCTAAGTGTACTAGATAGTCCACAGAATGGTTCGGGTCCAATCGGGAGAACTTTTGAGCCTGTTCTAGCTCATTCGTCAACTATTTCGTTTCCTTCAATTCCCTCGTGACTTGGCACCCAATGAAGGGCAACTTTCTTGCCCCTTGTCGGAGTTTTGAGGGATTGTCTGCATTCCCAAGTGGATAAGGATTCATAGCTATTGGCGTTGAGTGCTTTTATCCCAGCTTGGCTGTCAGACATTATATGTAGTGTTAGAATTATTTTTATTCGCTTGTTACTTTTGAAGACACTTTATGCTTTAAAGACAAAACTCTCAGGTAAAGGTGTTAACGATAATCACTTAACTTCAAATATAAACAATAAATCAATCAAACAATCATTATAATTCAACCAATTCAGTAATCTTCTCCAAACATGTCATTTTACATAATTTGGTAATAATTAAAATATCATATCGAACACATGGTTCCCGGTCGAGTGTCCAACTTCGACCTCCCTTTGTTGTTCCTCTCAATAAGTTCCAGGCTGACGTTGACCTTCGACGTACAATACATGAGGTCATCGAGCTATTCCTGTGAAATTGTCGACAACCCAAAATTTTCCTCTAACAGTAGACTTTTTTGCCCTTTAAATTCCTTCGTAGGCATTCTCGGGCACATGGATCTATAGCAAGAGTTTCAGCTTGCAATTTTAGGGCAAGCTCTGAACATAGGAATGAGTCACTATCTACAATTGTGGGTTTTGAGAATAGATATTTCTGAATGTCAAATGTTGACAGTCACTCATCTTTTTGTAGTGCTTTGACTTGAATTGAACTCTAGAGTGGTGCTTCAGGCACGCAACTACGGGAAGGACGGGGTGAGTTCAGGCCCACCTAAGATTTTGCTGACTCACCCTTGTGCCTACTCTGATAAAATGACAATAATAAGCGAAAACTCAGATATTTACGGTGTAACCTGAATTCTCCACAACATATTTCTTCTTTAAAAAGTTTTATGGACTTCATATTATATATTTGGCCCACCCAAAACAATTTGTGGTCACCAAGTGCCCACTTGATTTTAGGAAGCACTATTTTCGCACTTTCAAGAAACAGCTGCATTCCTGTTACTCCCCAAATCATTCTAAGTGCGCAAAACAAAGTTGAGAAGCTTCCGAGGTGTTTCTTGTGGATACAGTAGGACATTGACCAAATACATGTTCCACTATATCATCTTCCAATTTGCAGTTCATCTAGATAAACACAAAGTTAGGCTGTGTAGGTTAAGGTTAGGGCTAACTACCAGCTCCAAGGCATGAAGATGCTTTATGTAGCTTACAATAAAGAGTCTTTCTCTAGTGGAATGTGGATTAAAAGTTGTGCCGAACGGTTTATAAGCGCCACCTGGCCTATCCAAAACATCCAGCTGCTCTTACTCGTTCAATTTGGATATAGTTTTGTCGCCCGTTCTTCCGCATTGCTAGATCTATCTGAGCTGTTGTTAGGTCAACAGTATTAGACTAATTGTATTAAAAAGCATTAATTTAGGCGGCTCGATATCTTTATTTATATGGTATATAATTATCTACTTTCCCATGAAGTGATCACTCGGATGGTAAAAAATGTATATGCTTATAGTTTTTGTACGATGTATTTGACCTAAGTTCAAATTTATAATGACTACAGAAACTATAACAATACGTACAAAGCACGACCTGTCTTGTCTCCATTAAATGTAATGTTCTTAGTTTATAGATATTGCTGATTGAGTTCCCCGATTTAACTTGAAGATTTAAACTGGCATAGTTTGCTTCCTGGTAATAATATTGACCCCTACCGCGACGAATGGTGACAAATTGCCATATTATATCGTAACATCTTGTAACGCGATATTTCATCTTTTAGTTTTGTTGGAAAAAATTTTACTCGATTCACCTCTGGAATTAAGCTCTTATAAGTTGTCCATCTAACACGAAACATGGCGTCAGAAGACAGGTTCAAGTGATCCTCTTAAGGCACCGCCTACTGGCCATCATCTGTCTTAATTCAAACTGAGAATTAAGTAACATTTATGATCTTGACATTGATGCCCGTTGTAAGGCAAAACTCTCTCGCTTATAACAAACCACCATCAAACGAAATAGAATCGCGATTTTATCTAATATTTAATTTTTTCTTCGACCATAAAAAAGACAGAGAGAAGAGCGGAGAGGCGCAGTATAAGAAACAAAATCTTTAGCATATTCATATTTTATAAAGATTTCGATCTTAAATAAACGGTATCGTCGTTAGTTCTTACTTCGTTCTTACCTATTTTATAAAACCGTTTTCTTCTATCGATTGAACTTCCTTTGAAAGTTAAAATTTATTACCATTACCATTACAGACAAACATTTACTTCTGTATTATTCTAATATCTTGATAAGACCATATACGTACAACCAAGAAATAAATTGTTAAAATATATTAAGCGAAAAGTTTTTACAAAAAAATTCGATAATTATCATTCAAAAGTGTTTGTCGAAGGCCGTGGGACACCGCAACTGTCCAAGAATATTAAATAACCAACTGTTCGTCACTTATTATTTTACACATAACACGCGCATTTACTTTTCCAAGTAAACAACCTCCATGTGAAACGAATTTAAATTTAATTTTTCGTTACAGGCTCGCCTCCACTAACCGGAACTGGAACCGTCAAAATCATCGTACAAGACGTAAACGACCACAATCCCGAATTCAAACGCCAAATGTACCAAGCGACCATCGCCGAAAACAGCCCTACCGGCTCGTGGGTCCTAGCACCTTTGGCAATCGACCAAGATGACGGTTTAAATTCAAAAATTCGCTACAGCCTTTTGGGCGATAAAGTGGACAGATTTAAAATCGACTCCGATAGCGGAATCATAACAACTGCTACGATCTTAGATAGGGAAGAAACCGACGTTTATACGTTCACTCTAATGGCTCAAGATTGTTCACCTACAGAACCGCGAGCCGCAGCTATCAATTTAACGATTTTGGTAACTGACGAAAACGACAACACGCCAAAATTTTCATCTCCAATTTACGAAGTTTACATTTCCGATAAGACGAGATCTGGCCAGTTTGTTTTCGGAGCAAAAGCTTTCGACAACGACATCGGTTCAAATAGCAAAATTACGTACTACCTCTCGGGACAACACGCGCAAAACTTTTCCATAAACCCCCAAACGGGCGTCATCAAAGCGATCAACGACTTATACAGAGGACAACTTAACTTGTTTAGTTTGGAAATTGAAGCGCACGACGGTGGAAGAATTTCCCGCAGTGCTAGCACAGAGTTAAAAGTTCACTTAAAACCGTCCAACTTGTTCCCGAGTTTCGTTCCATCAACAGAAACTCGCTTCGTTTTAGCCGAAAATGTGGACGAAGGCAAGCTAATTACTAAAGTCAAAGCGACTTCGCCTAAAAAGGGTTTAGCTGGAAACGTGCGTTTTGCAATAGCTGGTGGTAACGTCGGCGAAGCTCTTAAAATTGATAAAATAACAGGCGAAGTGCAAGTAACAGAGCGCGGTTTGGATTACGAAGCTGCGCCTCAGTATAAAATTTGGATCGAAGCTAAAGATTCCGACAATCCACCCCTTACTAGCGTCCTACAACTTGTTATAAACGTTACCGACGCCAACGACAACGCACCGGTCATGATGAGCACGCTTTACAACGCATCGGTTATGGAAGAAGAAGCCGCACCACAGCTGATCCTCAAAATTTCAGCTTCTGATTCGGATTCTGGAGAAAATGGTCAAATTTCTTACCGTTTGGTCGATGACTTTGAAGACTCTTTTCAAATGGACGCAGAGAGTGGGGAGATTTACACGAATACAAAGCTCGATCGCGAAGACGTGTCCAATTATGAACTAATTGTCGAAGCTATCGATCAAGGTTCACCACAGCTCACCGGTTCTGCAACAGTTTTAGTGACGGTTTTAGATAAAAACGACAATCCACCGCGTTTTACGCGCCTCTTTAGTGTAAACGTGACTGAAAATGCTGAAATTGGCTCGTTTGTGATTCGCGTTACGAGTTCGGATTTGGATATTGGTGAGAACGCCAACGCGACTTACAGTTTTACAGAAAATCCAGGAGAAAAATTTACAATCGATCCGATTAGCGGTAACGTGACTGTCGTGGGTGCTTTAGATAGAGAACAACAAGATGAGTATTTATTAAAAGTTGCAGCTGTCGATGGCGCTTGGAGAGCCGAAACTCCCCTAACGATTACAATTCAAGACCAAAACGACAACGCTCCCGAATTCGAATACTCGTATTACAATTTCAACTTTCCCGAATTACAACGAGACGTCGTCTTTGTTGGCCAAGTTACAGCAGCCGATAGAGATAAACAAGGCCCAAATTCCGTAATTAGTTATTCTCTTCAACAACCTTCGGATTTATTTTCTGTAGATCCGGCCTCTGGAGAATTGTTTAGTAAAAGAAGTCTCAGATATAAGCACACGCAACTCGAATCGTCTCCAGAAAATATGTACTCGTTGACGATTTTAGCCATCGATAATGGGAAGCCACCTATGTCGTCTGAATGTTTGGTGGTTATAAACGTGGTCGATGCGAACAACAACGTGCCTAAATTTGAACAGGAAGAATATTTATCTCCGGTTCCCGAAGACGCGGTCGAAAACCAACGTTTGTTGAAAGTCACAGCGAGAGACGATTTAGATTTTGGTGTCAATGCCGAAATCGAATATTCGATAGTTGGTGGAAACGGAAGTAGCTTCTTTTCGGTCGATAAAGTGAGCGGTTGGGTGAGTTTGTCTAAATCCATAAGTGGCGTTGGAAGAATTTACGCGTTACGTGTACGGGCGACCGATAAAGGAGTGCCCTCGCAACAAGACGAAGTGACTGTAACTTTAATAGTTTCGGGCGAAAATAAATATTCTCCGATATTTACCGCTTTGAGTTATCAAGTTATCGTGCCTGAAAACGAGCCGTTGAGTTCGACTATTTTGACTGTTAGAGCTTCGGATAACGATCAAGGTCCTAATGGTATGCTTAGGTATGAAATTTCGAGCGGGAACGAAAGGAAGGAATTTTCCATCGATTCAATTTCCGGTTCCATTACGATTTCGCAACCTTTAGATTACGACACAATTCAGGAATATTTGCTTAATATAACGGCTCAAGATTTGGGCTTTAAACCTCACAAAGCTGTCGCCATGTTGCGCATAACACTCACCGATATCAACGACAACGCTCCAATTTTCAATCAAACTCTTTATAAAGTTTTCATCGCTGAAAATCGTCCTGTGGATAGTTTCGTGTGTCGGTTAACAGCGACCGATTCTGATTCTGCCAAAAATGCCATCATTCAGTACTCGATTTCTGGTGGAAGTGGTAAAGATGTCTTTTTGATCGATCAAAAAACTGGAGATATAACGGCGAAAATAAGTTTTGATTTTGAAGAAGAAGCTTTTTACAACTTGTACATTATAGCTTCCAATCCAGATTCGGTTATGTACGGTACGACAGAAGTTTTAATTCACATAACTGGAGTAAACGAATATTATCCGAGATTTATCCAACCGGTCTTTCATTTCGAAGTATCCGAGTCAACAGAAATTGGCACTAGTATCGGTTTAATCCAAGCCACCGATCAAGATTCCGGAGAAGATGGTAGAGTTTATTACTTGTTTGTTGGTTCGAGCAACGATCGAGGGTTTGTCATTAATTCCGAAAGTGGGGTTATAACAGTTTCGAGAAATTTGGACAGGGAGACGCTAAGTAGAATTGTTTTGACTGTTATGGCTAAAAATGCAGGAGGTATTCGTGGTAACGATACGGACGAAGCGCAAGTTATTGTTTCAGTTCAAGATGGCAATGACCCACCGGAATTTCTACAACGCGCTTACGAAGCAGAAATATCAGAAGGCGTTCCAACAGGTAGAAAAGTGGCAATAGTTAAAGCCATAGATAAAGATGTTAGGCCTCAAAATAACCAATTCAGCTACTCGATCATCGGTGGAAATACCGAACAAGCTTTTAAAATTGATCCTCAAACGGGCGAAATTGAAACTTTTAGGTCTTTAGATAGAGAAAGCGTTCCTGTTTATAACTTAATCGTCGGAGCTATCGATACCGGATTACCACCTCAAACTGGCACTACAACTGTTGTTGTACACATAAAAGACGTTAACGACAACGGCCCAATATTCGATCCATCTCAAGTCGTCGGATCTGTGTCCGAAAACGAACCATCGGGCACTAGCATAATGACGCTCGAAGCTAAAGATCCAGACTTACCACCAAACGGCGCTCCTTTCATCTACAAAATCATAGGTGGCAAACAAAAAGACCTAGTTCGCATCAACAAACACAGCGGTGTCATCGAAACAACGCGAAACATCGACAGAGAAGTAACTCCAAGCTTGAACCTAATAATAGAAGTCGAAGATAGCGGAACTCCAAAAATGAAGTCGCAACACGAAGTTAAAATTAAAGTTTTGGACCAAAATGACAGTCCTTCGAGTCCAAGATCTGTCCACGTCTTGGTGCACACTTTAAACAACGCTTATCCGTTGGGAAAAATCGCGGACGTCCATCCGAACGATCCCGACATAACTGGCGATTACAGGTGTAAAATTCTACAGTCGACAGTTTCTGGCGTCCTTTCGATTCCATCCGGATGCAACTTACACACGTCTAAAATAACACCAAATCAAGGATACTCGCTATCGGTCTCTGGCAACGACGGCAAACATTTCGACGTCATTTCAACAGTCAGCGTTGAATTTTTAACATTTACAAACGCAACTTTGGAAAATTCGATAACATTACGAGTAGAAAATACAACTGCGCAATACTTTTTAACGCATATTTATCGTGGCGTTTTGGAATTTTTGAAAAATTTAATAAATTCCGGCGAAAGTCCCATCTTGTACAGTTTGCGAGAAAACGAAAACGCTTTGGAAATAACAATCGCAATTAAAAGTTCCTCCGGATACAAAAGCAAATCTTACACTACGGATAAGTTGCAAAAGAAACGCGAAGCTCTCGTGAATTTATTCCAAAGCCAAACCCTCACCATCGGTTACACTCCGTGTCAAATCAACACTTGCGAAAATGGTGGGATTTGTACCGAAGCAATAACGATTGAAAAGAGCACTAAAATCACCGATAGTCCAAATTTGATCTTCACAGCTCCTCTTATAGCTCACAATTACGTTTGTCAGTGCGTGGATGGCTTTACAGGACAAAATTGCAACAAAAGACAAGACCCTTGTTTACCAAACCCTTGCAAATCCGGAGGCCAATGTAGAAGACAAGGTTATCACTTCCAATGCGTATGTCCACCAAACAAAGATGGTCGCTTTTGCGAACTCGAAAGAAGCGACGTTTGTTTACAAAATCCTTGCCAAAATGGCGGTTCTTGCCAAGAAAGTCCCGATGGGTCCTTCTTTTGTCTTTGTCGGTTGGGCTATAGGGGAAATCAGTGCGAAGCTCTCGTCGACTCGTGTAGACCAAATCCGTGCTTACACGGAGGACTTTGTGTTAGTTTAAAACCCGGTTACAAGTGCAGCTGTACCGATGGTAGATATGGACGTCATTGCGAAAAATCAACGTACGGTTTTCAAGATTTATCCTACATGATCTTCCCACCTTTGGACGCCGCAACAAACGACATTTCCTTTATTTTTGCAACGACGAAAACAAACTCTTTGCTCGTTTACAACTACGGATTACAAAGTGGCGGTAGAAGTGACTTCGTCGCGATCGAGTTGATTGATGGAAAAGTCGTATTTTCTTTCGGTGGCGCACGAACTGCCATAACATCGGTGGCAGTTGGCGGAAAATCCGGAAACCTAGCAAACGGAAATTGGCACAAAATTACAGCAACAAGAAACGGGCGTGTTGTGTCTCTTAGCGTAGCTTCCTGTATCGAAAATGGAGACGTTTGTGAAGAATGCCGACCTGGTGACTCCTCGTGTTACGCCGATGATATAGGACCCGCAGGGTAAGTCTCCTAAAACTAAAAAAAACAATTTTAACACAATTATTTCTAGAACTCTAAACTTCAACAATCAACCACTTTTGATCGGTGGTTTAAACAGTGCAGATCCAATTTTGGAAAGACCTGGACAAATTCATTCGGACGATTTGGTGGGATGCGTTCATTCGATTTCGATCAATGGTCGTCAGTTAAACTTGAGCAAACCGATAGAATCGTATGGAATTGACAAGTCGTGTAATCGCAAAAGTTCTTGCGGCGCACCCAACACTGATCCGTGCGTCTCTTTTGGAAGCTGCATCGATCATTGGAACTCGGTGAGCTGTACTTGCGGAAATGGGTTGATTGCGCCAAATTGTGGTACAGCTTTAAATCCCATCAGTGTCAGCGATGGTGGTTATGCGGAATTTGCCATTTCCAAGAAACACAGGCGTATGCAACTTTTGGAATCTTTGTATGGTGGTTCGACTTTGTGGCAACGTCAGCAACGTAAAGTTCGTTCGACTGTACAAAGCTCTACACCATCAACTACTAGTGCACCGGCTAAAAGTGTGAGTCTTTTATTTAGAACGGTTCAATCTAGTGGTGTTATTTTCTACGCGACTACCAATAAGCATTTTACATCTGTGGAGCTCGTCGATGGACAAATAGTGTACATAAGCAAGTTAACGACTATCGTCAATATGACAAACTCTAATACGCTCAGTGATGGCCAATGGCATAATTTAACGTTACACTCGCGCGGACGTGGACTCGAAATTATAGTGGATGGTACTCGTATGGGTGACGAACTCGATTCCGCAGGCGTACACGACTTTTTAGACCCATATTTAACCTACATGTCTATCGGTGGTGTTAGTAGGACAGTTTATTACGTAAATAATTCACCCCCAAAAATATTCGAAGGGTGCTTAGCTAATTTTAGTATAAATAACGAAGTGCAACCGTTTAATGGATCCGGTAGTATTTTCAACGAAGTGATTCTCAGGGGTAAAGTTTCTAAGGACTGCAATGGACCTATCGGTGTAGGAACTGCAGCAGCTCCAGATCCACTAAGCATAGGAATAACTTTAGTTATAGTGTTTTTCGTCGTGTTACTAATCGCCATTTTGGTCTCTTTTGTTGTGTTTCGCTTACGTAAACAAAGCAAAGAGAAGAGCGGTTCGCCAGGAAGCGCTGCTCACGGTAAACAAAACGGCAGCAGCAACGGGCTCATGAATTCGGTCAACGACAACATAATAGGGCGTCAATTACACGGAAACGACAACTCGATGGGTTATCATTCGGAAAACGGCGACATCATTAGAGGCGTAGGACACCACTTGGTGGGGCCCGAGCTATTATCTAAAAAATTCAAAGACAGAGAATTGATTCAAAACGAAATTCAAAGGCCTCAAAGGCCCGATATTATTGAAAGAGAAATTGTAAGCAAGAGCCCACCTATCAGAGACGACCATCCACCTCTACCTCCAACGTCAAATCACAATCACGACCACGTCCCCACGGACTTGAATTCGGAGTTGCCCGAACATTACGACTTGGAAAACGCCAGCTCTATAGCGCCTTCCGATATCGATATAGTTTACCATTATAAAGGTTTTCGTGAAGCTGGGGGTGTTCGTAAATATAAAGCGACTCCTCCGCCCGTTAATAGTTACCATCACAAACACACGGCAGCTCAAACGCAAGCGCAACATCGCCATTCTCCTCACCATCCGAGCGGTTTTCCACCTAGAGCTCCTCCAGTAACAAACCCATCGTCTAGACCGCACCAAAGCACCCCCTTGGCGCGTTTAAGTCCAAGTAGCGAGATGAGCGCCCAACAACCTCGCATCCTAACCCTTCACGATATTAGCGGAAAACCTCTCCAATCCGCTCTACTTGCCACCACTTCTAGTTCGGGAGGTGTCGGTAAAGACGTCTTACATAGTAATAGCGAACGTAGTTTAAATAGTCCCGTAATGTCCCAATTAAGTGGACAAAGTTCGGGTAGCCATAAACCCGGTGTTCCGCCTCAAGTCCAATCGACTTCACCCGGAATGGGCTTAACGGCGGAAGAAATAGAAAGATTAAATTCGAGACCGCGAACTTCGAGTTTAGTTTCGACTCTGGACGCCGTTTCGAGTTCGAGCGAAGCACCGCGCGGCTCAGGTGCTAATCATTTATCGCACATGCGACATTCTCCTGTGCCAGAAACCCATCACAGTTCCACAACTACAGACGAAAGTGGAAACGATAGTTTTACTTGTTCAGAAATAGAATATGATAATGCAAGTTTAGCAGGTGATAAGTTTAAAGCGAGCGAATCGGAATCGAGAAGAAACGATTCTAGTTCTAGTAGTAAAAATCCAATTCCTCCTGCATCTTACGATGGTTTTGATTCGTCTTATAGAGGTTCCATGAGCACTTTGGTGGCTTCGGACGACGATTTAGGCGGCCCTCTTTACAGGCCACCTAACGGTAGTTCGCCCGCCAATTCTGCTCTAAGTTGGGATTATTTGCTCAATTGGGGTCCCAATTTTCAAAGTTTCGCCGGCGTTTTTAAAGATATTGCCGAATTGCCCGATTCTATTAATGGAAGGACTCCATCGTCCCTCAGACTCACAAATGCATCAAAACCTTCAGAAGAATATGTATAGCGTTTGTTTAGTTATTTATATGAAAGACTTTTTAAATAAATTTGTACAACTTTCTTTGAACCTTGTATCAAGTGTTTCAATCTCTTGCCATATTTTTTGTAATATTTTGTACATTTATTATTTTTAGTTTTAAGCCATTTCTTCCTGAAAATTTAAAGACTTTGTAAATAGTATTTTTTACTAAAAAATAAATGTATAAATAAAGAAATAATTTGAAACGTCGACTATTTCTCAAAATTAGTTTTAAGAAAGGGGGGGGGGTCTAAAAGGTTTCTAACGAATGGGCGGGAAAGTTGATATTTAGATATTCCGCTCGTAACCGTTAGCGACTTTAATATCCGGTTGATATCACTAATTATCACAATTTCTGATAGGGTAAGGTTCAATGAAGGCAAAGACATGTTTGTAAGTAGGAAATAAGTGCTTAATTAGTGAGAGAAGTTCAATAGAACTTGGTGTAATTAAAAAAATAGATGATTTTGTTTTTATCAAACATCCCACTTTCCCGCCCATTCGCTAGAAACCACCCTCTTAAATATGTATTTAAAAAAAGGTCCTTTTACAGCCACATATTGGAGTCTTTATTTAATAACCCAACTAAATAACAAAAATAAAATGTAATAAACTCCAGATTTTATCCAGACTTAAAACAATAGTAAATAATTACAAACATTACAAAGCAATAATTGACAATTGCATTTAATTCTTAGGAATTCAATTCAGGATATACAACAGGCTTATTAGGATGTTTCGACTTTATGTGTGTTCTGAGAGACACTCGTTGAGGAAAAGCCATACTACAATATTGACATCCGTACGGTTTCTCATTTGTGTGCCTTCTAATGTGAGTTTTTAAGGCGTGACTGCTCGAAAATCCCTTTTTACAATATTGACATGGATAAGGGCGTTCCCCTGTATGACTCCTCATATGTTTCAACAACGTTTGTTTCTCATAAAACAATTTACCACAAACCGAACACCCGACCGTTTTAACATCTCCCACTACAACAAAAATAATTAAAAAAAATTAACACAACAAAAATTTATACTTACAAGCATGTCTCTTGATGTGTGCTCCGTATCCACCTCGATGTTTATAAATTTTACCACAAATATTACACTGGAAATTTCTATTTTTGTGAATTAACATATGTCCTCGTAACGACTCGGTATTTTTTACATATTTTCCACACACATTACAAGCTACAGGAGCTTCGGTGTGAATTAACTCGTGCTTCTTTAAATTATCACATCTGACCGCTTTACCGCAAACATTACAAATGGCCTTTGGGCACTTTTGGTGTTTCTTCTTATGACTCCTCCACATTCCATATATTGAAGTCGTATAATCACACTGCTTGCACTTGTATACGGTTTTTGGCAAAACAAAATCTTCTACTTTAATCACTTCTATAGCTTTTTCGGTTTCATTATGTGGCTCGTTTTCTACCTGTTCATCTTCATACAATAGCGTATCATCGTCAGTTTCGAGTTTAAAATCTTCCTCTTGTTTACTTTCGTATTCTTTTAAACGTTCTTGAAGAATTAAGTTACTTTTAATAATTATACTACGGAAATCGTACAATAAATGTACATTTCTAGCACAAGAATCACATATTTTTGCCGGTAGTTGATCTTCTGTCGATATCTAAAATGTGAAACTTTAATTCGGAAGTTTTAAAGGCAAATTATACTTGCTGTTATTGAAGCTATCATTTCAATTTTATGAGGTAGATCTTCAGAAAATAAAGGTAATAATGTTGTAGATTTTTTAAGACAAATTCTACAAATAATGTTATCTAAAGCCATTTCTCCCTTTAGACAACAAAATTGTTAACATAACCTTACTTTTCACAGGTGTCAAATTTTAAATTAAAATTTTTTTATTTTGATGTGATCTCAAATGACTTTGAGATGTTTTTATGAAGTAGTTTTAATTTAATTACAAATAAACAATAAAGGATAAACGCAAATAAAAATGCAATTAAGTTTTAATTTAAAATAGGAACCACTGTGGACAGAAAGACATCAATGTAGTTTGACAGTTGACGCAGCTGTCAAAGTTAGAGGTTATGTTGCATTGTAATTATTATTTATATTTATACAATTATAATTACTTTTTAATCCATAATCTTTGTTACAGTGTTAATTGTGTCGTTATGGCTGCACAAGGATTTGATTTAAGTACAAAACCATATAAAATAGTGGAGCTAATGCACCTCTCAACTAGCTAGAAGATTATAAAATTGTGCGGTCCCCAATTGTGCTACTTGTGGTGTCTCGATGCCTCAGTTTTTAATTATAGATGACGCTAATTTAAAGATAAACAAATTCGTACAACATTTAAGGAAAGACAAGTATAATGAAGACTGAAGATAAAATAAAGTAAGTTGCATAATAAGTTCGAAATTGTTAATTCATTGTATCGTTAACATTAGGTAATTGTCAGTGGTGTGAATATGGTTGTTCACTGATGCGAATTAGCCCCAAACCTTACAGCAGTAGTTCAAACTAAAGAAATATGAGATTACGTAGAAAGCTGTCAATAAGATTAACAAATTGGTCCAACATTTTTGAGAAGAGAAACAGCTTATATTTAAAGATAAGAACAAGTAAGTCGTAGACAGTGTATAGGTTAACTTTAGTATAATAATTTATTCTTTTACTAGAGACAATTCTCGTTTTGTCAAGGAGGAATGTTAAATTTTTGATTGAATGATGATTGATGAAACCAGAAGATTTTCTACCAGTTTTGCCTAAAACAACAATACTAAATGTGCAAAAATAGGTGCTGTAAGAGGTTAATTTATAGGTTTTTAGCTTCCGCTTTATAAACTTATAAATAGTCACACAAGGAAGAATAAGTCTCCGTAATTCGTTACTTTAAAAGTATTTTCCTACAATCGACTTGAAATTATGAAAAAGTGAAGGTTCTTAGATCCTTTTTCATCTTGAAGCTATACATTAATTTTAAATTTACGTCTTGGTAAGTACAATCTGTGAAAACAGTAAAAATTTGTGTAATGATGTTTTCAATTTGTAGGTTCCTAGAGCACCATCTTTTTGTTCCAATGCACATTCTGATGATGTTATGATGATCTTTTTTGATTGGAAGTTGTTTCTAATATTATTCTAAGTATTCCTGCGAAGTTTTTAATAAAACACTTCAAAATTAAGCACAAGAAATCAAATTTATTATTGAAAAATTTTTATTAAATTTTAACGTTTTAGAATTCTTTGAATTATTGAAAACAAAGTGTTAATTTTGTTATTATAATTACTAGATATTCGTTAATTATTATTTTTAAATTCTAGTGTTTGTACTGTAATAATTAAATTAATAAGCTCTTATATTTTGTACATTCAGTTTAAGAAACTGTAATTGTTTGATATTTATTCATTAAAATGTTTAATTAATCTATTACTTTCGTAAGGATGTAAAACCTTTTTTCTCCAAAATACGATGCAGACGATAGCTGTAAAATGTAGTTTTACATATATCTTATAAACCTTAACACTTGACGTCATCTTGCCTTCCATCGTTCCATCAACAACTCAGATGTTAAAATATGGATACGCACATATGGATCTTCACTTCTAGCTGCCACCACTGCTATTTAAACAAATTATGTTACCTGAACTTCGTAGAGCAGTTCTCGATATATCTAAATTCGAATTCTTCTTTTTAGAAGAACCTTACCCAGTTTTAATTTAAATTACATTTCGTATAATTACAAGTAAGCTGTAAAAACCCTTAAAAGCTTCTCGTTACTTTAAAACTTTAGTAAACAAAAGTCAATTTGAGGTTGTGTCTTTGTTGATATATGAGCTAAAAGATAAAGATACATCATTATGAATTTATATTTAACCAATTCCTATACTCTTCTGTGCTCCTGTCACTTCAACTTGCTCGTCGACTGCGTCTTATCAATTTTTAGCGAATTTTTATCAAAATTATCTGATTTGGACATTCAACTTTTGAACCACAAGAGCTGGAGGGTTCAAAATCGACACCGGGCTAGCTGAGGGCTCATATACAATCGTCGTTTTTTCAAAATTTAAATAGCTACCCCTCAAAAAAAGTTACGACCCTTTAAAAGTTTGAGAGCTTCTACAGCTTAATTCTTTAAAGTAGAATATGGAAACACAAAATTTCGTACAAAGATAGAAAAATAATAACATAATAAGTCAAATATCTCCCTTAATTGAAAATGAAATAAAAAAAACACACCCTTATTAATGGAGCTAACAAAGTCATAAAAATGAAACAACATGTAAATTGTTTGTTTTTACACAAAATGTTATAACAAAATAAATATTAGTTCATGAAAAATACTGGATTTATAAAAAATTGTATAAAAAAGTCCTGAAAGCATAAAAAACGTCATAAAAAAAGACTCGATTCATAAAAAATGATATAAAAAAGACCTGAATACATAACAACATCATAAAAAAGGCTTGATACATAAAAAACGCCATAAAAAAACATAGGATTTATAAAAAAGACCTGAAAGCATAAAAAACGTTATAAAAAAGACCGAGAAAATGTTCGCAAATTTCGATTTTTGCGACTTCGTGACAGGATCACATGAGTGCAAAAAGAGGTCATCCTAATATTAAAATAAATCTATTAAATTTATTTAAAAGAGTATTAAATGCTCGGCTTTATCTTCACATAACAAGACAAGCTTTCGATAAAAGCTTTTAGTAAAGTTCTTTGGGAATTTAAATTAATATTTTTATTTTTAGTAATATCTTATAACACTTCTGCTCTCCTAATACATCAATTGGTTTATAGACTAATTCTTAGCAAATTTTAACAAATTTGGACACATTTGGACATATTTTATGTCGAAATAAAGTGATTTTTTACATGAAAATGCTTGTAAATGTCGATTTTTGTGCGTTCGTGACAGGATCACAGGACTGCAACAAGGTGTCATCATAATATTAAAATAAATCTATTAAATTTATTTAAAAGAGTATTAAATGCTCGGCCTTATCTTTACATAACAAGATAAACTTTCGATAAAAGCTTTTAGGTAAAGCTTTTTGGGAATTTAAATTATTATTTTTATTTTTAGTAATATCTTATAACACTTCTGCTCTCCTAATACATCAATTGGTTTATAGACTAATTCTTAGCAAATTTTAACGAATTTGGACACATTTGGACATATTTTATGTCAAAATAAGCTGAATTTTACACAAATATTTTATTTTGTCCCTCTATCTCTTCTAGATCAAAAGTTTAGTGTAAAAATCAGCTTATTTTGACACAAAAAATGTCCAAATGTGTCCAAATTTGTTAAAATTTGCTAGGAATCAGTCTATAAACCAATTGATGTATTAGGAGAGCAGAAGTGTTATAGGATATCACTAAAAATAAAAATATTAAATTAAATTCCCAAAGAGCTTTACATAAAAGCTTTTATCAATAGCTTATCTTGTTATGTGAAGATAAGGCCGTGCATTTAAAGCTCTTTAAATTTAATATTTTTATTTTCAGTAATATCTTATAATACTTCTGCTCTCCTAATACATCAATTGGTTTATACACTCATGCTTAGTAAATTTGGACACATTTGGACATTTATTATGTCAAAATAAGTGGATTTTTACACTAAACTTTTGATCTAGAAGAGATGGAGGGACAAAATAAAATATTTGTGTAAAAATCAGCTTATTTCGACATAAAATATGTCCAAATGTGTCCAAATTTGTTAAAATTTGCTAAGAATCAGTGTATAAACCAATTGATGTATTAGGAGATCAGAAGTGTTATAGGATATCACTAAAAATAAAAATATTAATTTAAATTCCCAAAGAGCTTTACATAAAAGCTTTTATCAAAAGCTAATCTTGTTACGTGAAGATAAGGCCGGGTATTTAATACTCTTTTGAATAAATTTAATATTATTATGACATCATCTTTTAGAGCTCTTTTGACTAATTTATGGCAGCAGTTGATAGAGAAAGATTATTTACCTCTAATGATTAATTAACATCCCTTAAATGTTGATAAATGAACCCTCCACAGCACGAAATAAGATTTACAGATTTGACAACTTTTGTTTATTTAGATATAATAGTTTAATTTTATATTTTAGCTTATTGAGATGGATGAGCAGAAAAAAATACAGATAATTTCAATACATTTATTAAGTAATAGCAGTATGTAATTAACACAAAAGTTTTTATTTACAAGTTAATTATTTATCTAAGTACAATAAAATTTATAAATACATTATACGCTTTACAATAAGTAATCATATCAATTTTAGTTTTTTTGGGCAAAGTAATTATTACAATTCATTAAAATTAAATTTTGAGTAAAAATGTACAAATTATTATTAATTAGTAAATTGCATTTTTTACGCTTATTTATCAAGTTTTTGATTAACAATTTCGTAGGAATACTTAGAATAATATTAGGAACAACTTCCTATCAAAAAAAATTTCAAATATCCAAGTTGATTTTCAACAAGAGTAACCCTTAAATTTCTAAAAATTGAAGATCCGAGTTGCTGATAAAAAAGTCAACTTATGGCGAAACTCGGCCTTTTATTGACTTTTTGAGCCACGTGACTACCCCACTCTACAGATAGTGTACATTTTAACATTCATTTTTATAGTGGGGCGTGCTATTAAGGTTGCCTGTAGCCGAACTATTAGGCGTAATCTTTAACAAAATTATAGGTACACAAGTAGTATTTAAATTAAACTCGCAATTAATAAACAATTAAAACTGTTTAACGACATTTAAAGAAATTATTTACTACATATAGTTGGAGTTTTCTACCGAATAGCAATCCCATAAGGTAAGTTTATATGAATGTGCTTCTAATATCTCCAATTTCTAAAAATATTGTTAAAAAAGAACTTCAAATTAATTTTAAAATGTACATGACATGTACAGTAATTATTGTAATGCTAACAATTCTTCAATTACAAATTCTGAACACAATGAAAATAGAAAATATTATTATCTACAAATAATTTAGTACATCTTTGCAATCTTTGTAATAATAAATAACAGTGCATCAACTACAAATTGTAAGACAACATCAAACTACAAGTTGAACATTAATATTTTTATAAAAACTTTTATTGTTTGCTCTTTAGTAAATTAATTAAAATTTCCTGCGATTATAATTCTCACAAAATCTGTTTTTTGTTTATATCTTTTTACTAGGCACATTGATTATGTGGCCATTAATTTACTCTAATAAGAAGCAGCTCATCTAATTACAGTGCATAAAAGATAAGAAGCTCTGCTTAAATAAGAAAATCAAAAGACCTATAAGTAAGAGACATGTCCTCTTCTTAAAAGGGCTCTTGGATTGATTTATTTAAAATTTAGTGAATGAGCCTAACTCAGCATTTCTAATAATTATTACATTGACAAAATTAACACTAACAGACGAGTCAGAAACTCTTGACTTCATGGCAAAACTGGTTGTTAATAATTTCGAGTATTACAGCACAGAATCAACAATCTTTGAAGCCAAATGGAAAACGTTTTTGCCAGGAAGTCAGCGAATTAAATTAGATTAACTATCAACTTCCGAAATAATTTTCTGTTTTGACATTCAACTTCTAAACATCTTTTAAATTATACAATAGGGCCTTTTGTAAGTTAAAGACTTGTTGAAGGAAGTTGTCTTAACCATACATTTGCAGAAGTTAGCTTGATGATACCTTCCAATTACGCCACTTTGTATTCCATTACCTGTAAAATTAAAAACATTAGCTTTAGTGTTAAAACTGGATAAAATGAAATAAAAAAAAATATAAATATGTTCTTGGATTTGGTTATCATCCTCTCAAATAGTGGCAAATGTATCTCAGTGCAGATGCTACTGCAAACAATTAAATTTAGAGTATGAGGGTCATACTCTACAAGTGAATATTCATCTAGGTCAAAAGTAAATTAAAAAAAGATAATTACGTTACCTATAGTTCTTTCTAACAAGTTTTAACAACTACCTAGTTACTGTGGCATAGTATGACCACAGCATAGTTATTTGCTTCGCGTGGTATGACGTTAATGTACTCTCCATTAAACTTTTAGAAGTGTGCCAAGTTCCATCCGTTACTTAACAATACTTTTGAATCCTTGTATGTAATTCTACAATCATCAAACTTGAAGATTTTGAAGGCCAATAGAAAATTGTTTTTTATATAGCGTTGCATATTACTTCTAGCACTCGTATTTTTCCAGTAGTTCTGTTGTTGCTTATTTTGGAACGCTTCATCGAGACATATAAATTCAAATCAAGATAGTGGATTTCTTCTTCAAATTATACTTTGTATTATGCGTTGATAAGTAATGCTTTTGGTACACTGTAAACAAAATTAAGTCTATAATTCCCATTTCTAAAGCCAATCCTATATACAATACAACTATTTATGAGTAGGTACATAGAAAGTATGAGCAATGCTGAATGTAACCTCTTAAACAAGCTGTTCAATATTTATACAAGTTTATACTTACTTTCTTTAATTTAAAAAAATATCAACCAATCTCCTACACTAGTCGCGATGTATTTGTCATGAGTGTGGTACCGGCTTAAGATTTCAGATCAGAGCACAGTTGAATGTTCCTTGGTCAGCATATTACAGGGCCCCCGTCATTAAGCTGATAAGACATTTGTGTCATGAGGTTAGTTTTCTAAAAAGATTAAATTCTTAAATATTTGTTTAAACTTTACAAATTTGAAGTACTTACAGGATACATCACTAGTGCAGCAGTAGGTCGATGTTTGAGCTTTGGAACGGAGCTTAAAATATCGTAACGTCTTCGAAGTTCTTGTCAACTTATGTGACAGGTTTGTTTGACGATACCTCGCAAATACTCGAATATAAAAGAACATCTAGATCTTCCTCTGCCATGGTTCATTGTAAAAGCACAAAATTAAATATCGGAAAGCAAGCCTATACCAGACCTAAAAAGCACAAATTATAAACAAGGGGAAGGTTAAATAATAAAAAATTACGATTACGAGGTTAATTGATCAAAATAGGTAAATTTCTACGACCCAATAATTAACATTTATTATTATACTTTAAATTTAACTTTTTACCATTTACATTAACCCAAAATTAGTAATTGCACATTTTTAGAATGATTTGAAAATGAAACGAGAGGTTAAGGAACTTTCAATGACAGTTTTGCTTATACAACCCACCTTACACGTACGTACGTATACGTTGCCTATGCAGCAGGTGCAAAAATATAAATAATTTTTTGATGTTCCTACAGTTTATTTTTAAATTATAATGTTACTTTACACTTATTATAAGCAGGGGGTCCTGGGCCAAAATATCAAATCTCTCCTAAACTTTTCAAAATCAAAAAACATAAAATTTTTCTCAAGTCAAAATTACGATTTTTCAATTTTCGTCTCACAAACTCTGAAGAGAAATAATTGTGATATGAGAACTCGAGCTTTGTTCATCTAAAGTTTAATTTACACAACTTGCACTTTTGAATTAAATTCATAATAAGCGAACCTTGCACCACAGGTTCTAGAAGCTAGCTTCTTTTTCTAAGCAAATAAAAACCTTTCATTTCTAGCATCAGAAGCTAAAACATGCGCCAAGTTTATCTTCTATTGGTTTGAAAAAAAGAAGCTAGCTTCTATAAATTATGATGCAAGGGTAGCTTTAATCGATACAATAAAATAAAATTCTTATGCCTAATTTAATCTTCTCTCGAGGTATACGTACGTAGTGTTAAGTGTTGTACACTCTTCATCGTGCATTATCCAGTCCACAACATCAATTTGAACTTGCTAAAAATAGCCTCTCTAGCTTATACTTGATGCTCCAAGATGATCTTCTGTTTCTGCATTCACTGGACGGCTTCTACTACATAATCCACTCCTTCGTTTATAAATAGGCGTTATTAGAAATTAATTAAAAAAAGCTTGCAGAAGAATACAAAAGTTGAATGGTTGGCTTACTCCACATCTTTACAATTTACTTGACTATAGCTTGCAATTAAGTCAACTCATATTACAGGACCTGTAAAAGTAAAATTTACAGGTAAAGCTAATTAAGTGAAAATGTACATAAATTGTGAAAGAACTTGTATAATGGCTAAAAATGGGAGTAAAGTTTACCTTTAATGTATAGTCTCTTTAAATATACTTGTTCTTAAGCTGTCTTTTTCATTTACCTAAAATCTTCTTGAATTTCATGCTTTACTTTAATATCCTTGCATCTTTGTGTGTAATTTAATACTTTTACATTGGTCAAACTTCAAGATTACAAAGGCCAAGAGAAAATCGTTTTCTACAAGGTTGCATACGTCCTCTTCCACTCGTTAATTATTTTTGGAATGCTTCATTGCGACAAACAAATCCAAATCAAGATCGAGGATATTAAGAGTCGATCAGTAATCCTTCTGGTACACTGAAAACAAAAATAAGCCTCTATAATTTCCATTTCTAAAGCCAACCCCATACACAATACAAGTAATTGCAAGTAGGTACATAGAAGTATGGACAATGGTGAATGTGATCTCCTACATAAACTGTTCAATATTTGTACAAGCTTACACTTACTTGGCTTTAATTAAAAAATACCAACATACCTTCTATACTAGTCGCGATGTAACATCTTATGCCATCTTTCTCAAGTACTTGTGATGGGTGTATTCTACAAAGATTAAATTCTTAAATATTTATTTAAACTTTATACATTTGAAATACTTACAACATACATCACTAGTGCAGCAGTAGGTTGATGTTTGAGCTTTGGAACGGAGCTTGGAATATCAAAACGTATTCGAAGTTCTCGTCAAGTTAGGTTACCAGTACGTACTTTGTTTGTTTGACAAATCCTTGAAAATAATAGAACATCCAGATCTTCCTTTGCCATAGAGCATTTTAATAGCACAAAATTAAATATTGGATAACATGTCGATACCGGACCTAAAAAAATACAAATTATAAACAAGTCCAAGGTTAATTTATAAGAAAATTGTTACAATTTTACATTCAGTTTTAAAGAATGCAGTTGATGAATCTAGTTAACTTTTGCAAACTTTGTTAAATTCCGTCCTTTACTTTGAAGTGATCTTCTATAATTCAATAATTATCATCGAAGATTACGATTACAGAGGTTGGTTGATGAAAATACGTAGTACCATTACAATTTCTACGGCCCAATAATTAATATTTATTATTATAGTTTAAATTTAACTCCTTACTATTTACATTAAACGATTACTGACCTACGACCATTCGAACTTGACATTGAAAATGAAACGAGAGGTTAAGGAACTTTCAATGACAGTTTTGCTTATACAACCCACCTTACACGTACGTACGTATAAGTTGCCTATGCAGCAGGTGCAAATTAATTATTTTCTTTAGTGTAGTCAACGAACAAAAATTTATCCTGATTTTCGAACTTTTTTTGTAACACCCAGTTTTTTTTCCTTAATCGGTCGAAACCTTTCCTGTGAGTTTGTGTATAAAATGTCTCAACCCAATTTTGACCGGAAGGCACTTATTCATTGACTTTAGTGTAAAATTTTGACTTTTCAAGTTTCCGTTTTACTATTTTTTTAATAACTTCGCTTGTATTCGTCGGATCGGGACCAAAAAATTTTCCTTTTGTGTGTAATGAATCTCTCTGTAAAACTGCCTAGGTTAAAATAATCTATATTAATTTCCTAACCAAAAAAAAATTCAAAACTGCCGTCATTAGTGAGTCGTAGTTTTTTATAGAGAACTCGAGTAATAATTAATATTACGGTGTGAAACTTTAGGAAGTTGTAGCTGATATAGTAACAAATTCATATGGTAAATTGGGTCCAAAAATATTGAGAACAAAGACTAAAATTTGCATTTTGGTTCAAATTTTCTAATTCATATTTGTTGTGAGCAATTGGTGGTATCGTAATAATTCTTCCCTTCAAATGTTGGAAATTTAATGCCCTTTCAGATTGACTGAAAACAAAGACAATCACATTAGACCACGTTTTCTTCCGATTTCGTTGAAAAGATTTGCCCACAAAACCAATTTTAATGGTCGAAATGGTTGACCTTAAAATCAATTTTAATGTTCAAAAATAGTTTATAGGAGTTCTTTATGATTAATTTTCAAAAATACGTAAAAGAAGAATAAAATTTCGACCACTAAAATTAGTTTTGTATACAAACAGTTAAAAGATTTTCTTTTAAAATTTCCTAAAAACTTAAAACTTCATAAAGTTTCATACCATAACATTAAGTGAAACTCAATGTTAACACACATAAAAACGGCATACCGGAACTCGGCAAGGCAGTCCATCAAGTCATCTTGAACCGTTCACATCGTCTTACAACGTCAAACCAATTGTTCTTATCTTGTTATTTTGTTAAATTGTTATTTTGTTATTTTTATATGTTATGTTATTCGGTGTGATCAATAAATAATATTTCAACCGTCAACATCGTATAACTACAGTGGTGACCCCGACGTGATACAACGTGAAGCAAAAAATAGTTTTTTTTAAAACTAACAAAGAGTTTTTCGAATAACAAACAGCAACCAACGCTTCATTGGAACCAGCAAGATGAGCATCGAACAAGAACAAACCGAAATCGCCAGAGTAAACACAGTTCTAAAACTTCCACCATTCTGGAGGAAAAATGTCGCCGTGTGGTTTTTACAATTAGAATCACAATTTTTTACCGCAAGAGTTTCGGCAGAATTAAGCAAATACCACTACGTACTCGGTTCACTGGACTCCGACGTCGCTACCTTACTCAGCGACCACCTCGACAAACCATTGTCGACAACACCGTACACCGACCTAAAGAAAAGGCTGATCGAAGAATTCGCAGAGAGCGACAGTCGCAAAGCACGTAAATTACTAAACGAACTAGTATTGGGTGACAAGAAACCATCAAGCCTCCTCCGGGAAATGCGACAGCTGGCTGGAGCTAAAATTACAGACGATTTCCTTCGGACAATGTTCCTACAGCGACTCCCCGAAAACGCCAACGCAATTTTAACGGCCACAGGGGATAGCCTAGACCTTGACAAACTAGCGGGTCTAGCTGACAAAATTATGGAAACAATCGTCCCATCGTCATACATAAACGCCGCCAGCACCTCAAGCCAGTCAACTCCGTCGATGGATCACCAAATACAATCGTTGACTAAAATGGTCAGCAAACTCTCAGCAAAATTACGATCACGAAGTAGGCCAAGAAGTCACAGTCAAAATAGACAACGATCACGGTCCCGCACCCAGCACGACACGTGCTGGTACCATTTCAGGTACGGGGAAAAAGCTAAGAAATGCACACCTCCGTGCAAAGCAACCCCGGCAGAAAACTTCACGGCCGATCACTGACGGCGGCCAGTGATACAACAGGCCGCAACTCTCGCCGCTTATTTGTGAAAGACGACGTCACCAAAACAACTTTCCTAATAGACACAGGGGCCGACGTATCGGTAATACCCCCACGTGCACAAGAAAGGACCAACCGAGCGGAAAAAACCCTCTTCGCAGCTAACGGATCACCAATAGCAACGTACGGCGAACGTCTACTACGCCTGAGCCTGGGGCTGCGAAGAGAGTTTGTGTGGCCATTCATAATCGCCGACGTCAAAGCACCAATAATTGGCGCCGACCTCCTAAGCCATTTTGGGTTAATGGTGGACCTCCAAAGACGGCGTCTCGTCGATCAAACAACGAACCTGGCTGCGAACGGATACTGGACTGAAGCAAACATTCTTCAGTCAGTCCAGGTCATCCAGCCAAACCACCGGTACAGACAACTACTGGAGAAGTACCGAAGTCTTTTCACACAACAAGTAACGACCGGGACCGACATCAAAGTCAGTCACACGATAACAACAAACGGTCCACCGGTTTTCGCCAAGGCCCGGCGACAAACTTGCGGACGCAAAATTGGCTTTCCAAACAATGTGTCAGCAAGGAATATGTCGCCCATCAAAAAGCGCCTGGGCATCACCGCTGCATTTAGTAAAGAAGTCAGACGGCACATGGCGACCCTGCGGAGACTACAGGGCACTGAACGCAATAACAGTGCCCGACCGTTATCCGGTTCCAAACATCGCCGACTTCAACTACCAGTTAGCGGGAAAAAAGGTGTTTTCGAAAATAGACCTGGTAAAAGCCTACTACAACATACCAATGGCACAAGAAGACGTTGAGAAAACAGCCGTAATTACGCCGTTTGGTTTATACGAGTTTTTGAAATTACCATTTGGTCTACGGAACGCCGCCCAAACTTTTCAACGGTTTATGCATAACATTTTGCAAGACCTGCCGTTCGCTTTTTCATACTTAGATGACATACTAATTGCTTCGCAAAACGATCAAGAACACCGCGACAACCTCGAAGCATTATTCACGGTGTTGAAAAGAAACGGGCTCGCAATCAATACTTCCAAATCAGTCTTCGGCGCTCACGAAGTGGATTTCCTGGGTTTCACAGTGAATCATGAAGGTGTACGCCCTCAACAAGAAAAAGTGCGTGCCATACAAAATTTCCCACAACCCAAAGAAATACAAGAATTAAGACGTTTCTTAGGAATCGTCAATTTCTACCGACGATGCCTCCCAAGAGCGGCTGAAATACAACACATATTATACCAGCTCATACCAGATAACAAAAAGAAAGATCGCCGACCTGTTGTCTGGACAGAGGAAGCAATCAACGCATTCAAAAAAATCAAAAAAGACCTGAGTGAAGCAGCACTACTAGCGCACCCAGATCCTACTAAACCGTTATACATTACCGTAGATGCTTCACAAACAGCATTGGGAGCCGCACTACAACAGCGTCAAGACAACCAAATAGTCCCACTGGCATTTTTTTCGTGTAAGTTAACACCGGCCCTGCAAAAATATTCAACCTACGATAGAGAACTACTAGCTGCTTACTCAGCAGTAAAATATTTCCGATCGTTAGTGGAGGGAAGACAATTTACTATCTTTACTGACCAACGTCCGCTAACAACGGCATTCCAACAGAGATCTGAGAAGGCATCACCTCGACAACAACGCCATTTAGGTTTTATCGGCCAATTTACAACGGATATACGATACGTTCCAGGTGACGAAAACTCGGTAGCAGACGCGCTATCGAGGATATCAGCTGTAGCTACATTGTCGATCACAGACGTAGAATTTTTCGTTCAACTGGCACAGTCCCAAACACAAGACGAAGAACTGCGAGTGCTAAAAAACAGCGGAGACACAAGCCTCCAATTACGCGAGATACCTATTTTTGGCACGCAGTACAACATTATTTGCGATACTTCGCATGCAAGAGAACGCCCCTACGTTCCTATTAATTTAAGAAAAGAGGTATTCCACAAACTACATAACCAGGCGCACCCAGGAGCCAGGGCAACGATAAAACTGGTTACTGCACATTACGTCTGGCCATCCGTCCGCAAGGATATAACACACTGGACACGGGCGTACCAAGCCTGTCAACGCAGCAAGGTCAGCCGACACAACCAAGCACCACTCCAGGCATTCAGCTTACCACAAGCACGGTTTTTAGACATCCACATGGACATCGTAGGGCCTCTTCCACCAGCACAAGGGTATCGTTACCTGTTAACAATTATTGACCGATACACACGCTGGATGGAAGCCGTCCCAATTCAAGACATAACCGCACCAACAGTAGCCGAAGCCTTCTATCGTGAGTGGATAGCGAGGTATGGAGTGCCCTCTACCGTGGTGACCGACCAGGGGAGACAATTTGAATCCGAACTATTTCAAGAGCTAGGAAAATTGCTTGGATTCAGCCGTAACCGCACCACAGCTTATCACCCGCAAAGCAATGGCATGATTGAGCGTTTCCACCGAACGCTTAAAGCTTCGTTAATGTCAAAAATTCTAGAACACAAAACTTCATGGGTAACAGCACTGCCTTCGGTACTTCTAGGGCTACGGACATTGATAAAAGATGTTGAAGTCGCACCATGCGACCTAGTGTTCGGACAAGCACTTCGCCTCCCAGGACAATTTTTCGAATCTCGACCAGCTTCTCAACCACCGCAAACAGAGCTGGTAGAAAAAATCCACAACCATCTGGAAAGCTGCCGTCCAACAGCACCACGAAAAGCAAACAGTCGCAACTCCTTTATAGACAAAAACATACAACATACCAGCCACGTATTCGTAAGAATCAATTCGTAAGAATGTAAAAACAATTCTTGGAAGTAATGGAATGAAACTGAACAAGGAAAAATGTCAATACGCAAAAACCAAAATTAAGTTTTTAGGTAATTATTTTACAAACAAGGGGATGGAAGTCGATCCGGAAAAGGTGGAAGGAATAATAAAGTTGCAAGAACCTAAAAATAAAAAAGATTTGCAAAGAATAATGGGAAAGTTCACTTACTTAAGTAAGTACATTGATAACTATTCTAAAAGAACAGAGAGGTTAAGAAAATTATTGGAAAAAGAAGAATTATGGTCTTGGGGAGAAAATGAAAAGAAAGCTTTTGAAGAATTAAAAGTTATTATAAGTAGTCATCCAGTTTTAAAATTGTATAACGTAAACGAAGAGGTGAAATTGCAAGTAGATGCCAGTTCGACAGCAGTTGGAGCGGTGTTACTTCAAAAAGAGCAATCAGTTGCTTATGCATCAAGAGCGTTGACAAGTTCACAAAGAAACTACCCACAGATAGAAAAAGAAGCGTTTGCAATTCAATATGCTTGTGATAAGTTTAGAGAATACATTTGGGGTAAAAAAGTAACAATTGAGACTGATCATAAACCTTTGGAATCAATATTCAAAAAACCTATACACTTAACTCCGTTAAGAATACAGAAAATCAGAATGAAATTTATGACATATAATCCGAAAATAGTCTATATTCAAGGAACAAAAATGTTATTAGCAGATCCGTTAAGTAGATTATGTGTAAACGAAATTCCAGAAGAAGAATTGGAATTGGAAGTTAATATGGTGTTGTCGGTTTCAAAAGACGAATTAAAAACGTTAAAAAGCGAAACCAAAAAGGACGAAACCCTAAAAAGAGTTAAAAAAGTACATCTTAAATGGTTGGCCGAATAGCATTAATGATGTTGAAGACGTAGTAAAACCGTTTTGGACGTATCGTGAACAACTTACAGTGTACGACGAATTGGTATTTAACATTGATAAAATAGTAGTACCAGAATCATTACGAAATAAAATGATGCAGTATATTCATAGTGGACATTTTTGTTATGAAAAGTGTATTAAACGCGCAAAAAGTGTTTTATTTTGGAACAAGATGTCTCAAGATATAAAAAACTTTATTCTACGATGTAAATCGTGTCAAAAATATCAAAAGAACAACATAAAAGAAATAGTGTTAATGGGTGAGATACCATCATATCCATTTGAAATAGTAGCAGTAGATTTATTTCACTATAAAAATCAGGAACATATCGTAATTACAGATAGTTATTCGGGATTTATAGAATATCAAACATTAAAATATGTTACAGCACACGAAATGGTGGAGTTTTTAAAGGTTTATGTTTTCTAATTACGGAGTCCCAAAAATATTAATTTCTGACAATGACCCACAGTTCGTAGCTAGAGCGTTTAAAGAATTTGAAAAGGATTGGAAATTTGAACACAAAACTAGTAGTCCGTATCATCCGCAAGGAAATGGGTTAGCAGAAAAATCAGTACAAGTGATAAAAAATATGTTGAAAAAATGTAATGAAGAAAAATCAGATATTCGCTTAGCATTATTAAACCACCGAAACCTAGAAAGAAAAGAGATGGGATCACCGGCAGAAAGATTATGTTGCAGAAACTTAAGATCGATGATACCCAGTGCTGTCTTTAGGCATGGGCCCGAAGGGCCCGGGCCCAGGGCCCCGGATTCTTGAGGGCCCCCGACCGAAGTAAACTAATCAACTAATAATTAGGTATTCATGATTTACTTTGTAAAAAAATATGCCTAAAATAAATTTTTTACATTAAATAATACTCCTACTAAAATTCAAAGACGTCTGAAGTCTACTGATATGCACAATTGCACAAATGCAAAAGATAAAGTTGCGTGTTATCAGCTATAGGCAAGCTTTGTTGAATGATGCTGATTTGTATATTTGAAACTATACATATCCTTTGTTATACGATACCTATACCGTTTTGTTTTTTTTGTTTACAATTTCATACTGATAAAACTATAAACTTGATGATGAATGATAATTTATGAAACAGGGTCGGTGGGGCCAGTTCAGCTTTGAATTTGGTTAGTGAACTGTGTGTGTACCTTTGGATTTTTATTTTATTTTTCTGTAAGTAACTCAATATTTTCAATTTTGTTTTCTTTCCCACTAACATTAATTTTAATTAGGAACGACAGAACAATCATGCCTAAACGCACATATCCTAGTGGCGCTGAGAAAAGAAAAAAAGCAAATCAAATCAAAGAAAAAACTAATAAACTGCCAAAACTAACAAGATTTTTTTCATCAATTGCATCGCAAACACATAGCTTTGAACAAAATGAACCATCCGCCTCGATTTTAACCACGAATTCTTTAGCAAGTTCATCGGGGACTCAACAGCCAGATTTATCAACTCTTCCGTGTCCTTCAATGAGAGATGAGGAACAAGAACAAACTAAAACAGAATTTACATCTCAAGTAGAATTATCAAATTCTATTTCAAATGATCCCGGCGATTGGTCCCCAGTTTTTACGGAAGAAATTCGTTCATTATGGATACGAAAAGGACCACATTTTTTTCAAAACAAGGAAAGCGATTTTTCAAAATCCACCAGACAATATGAAGAAGCAAACGGAAAAATAAAATCTAGAAATCTAACTAAATCTGTTTTTGTTCGTACATTAAAGAATGGTGAAAACGTAAACAGAACATGGTTATTGTATTCTCCGTTAAAAAAATCATTGTTTTGTTTTACTTGTCGCCTTTTTTCTACCACAATAACTAAATTTAGTTCCCCCGATGGGTATAATGATTGGAAGCATATACAAGAAAATATTTTGAGTCACGAAAATAGTGCAGAGCATAACCAATCTGTGATAACCTACATCAGAAGAAGTAAAATTGTTGGTAGGGTAGATACAGCCTTGATTTCTCAATATAACAATGAAGTTCAGTATTGGAAAGATATATTAAAAAGAATTGTCGCTGTTGTCAAGTTTTTGGCTTCTCGGGGACTCGCTTTTCGCGGTGAAAACCAAACAATTGGATCTTCTAATAATGGGAATTATTTAGGATGTTTAGAGCTAGTGAGCCAGTTTGATAATTTTATTGCGGAACATTTAAAGAGATGTGGGAATCCAGGAAAAGGGCATATTTCCTATCTTTCAGCAAATATTTGCGATGAATTTATTAATATTATGGGGAAAAAAGTATTAAACCAAATTTTAGTTGAACTCAAAAACGCGAAATACTATTCAATTAGTGTAGATTCCACTCCCGATTTGTCACATATAGATCAAATGACTTTTATAATTCGGTACGTACATGATGGAAACGCCATTGAAAGGTTTTTAGAATTTATACCTATAAAACAACATAAATCGGAATATTTAGCAAATACCGTTCTTGCTTTCCTAGATAAACATGACATAGATTTAAAGAATTGCCGCGGTCAAAGCTATGATAACGCTTCAAATATGGCAGGACAATACTCTGGTCTTCAAGTCAGAATTAAAGAAAAATGTGAATTTGCTATTTTCGTGCCTTGTGCAGCACATTCTTTAAACTTAGTAGGGGTTCATGCCGCGCAGTGTATCATGGAAGCAACGGACTTTTTTCAATTTATTCAAAAAATATATACTTTTTTTTCACTCTCCAATCATCGCTGGAATATAATGAAACAATTCTTGGGACCTGATAAAGTGGTTATTAAGTGCCTGTCGGAAACTAGATGGTCTGCCCGTGCGTCTGCAGTTACAGCTCTGCAAAGCGGTTATAAAAATTTTTTGAATGCGTTAATATCAATTGCAGAAGATCAAGATCACCCAAAGGAAACCAGAAATGAAGCACTTAGTATTTCTAAAAAAATGCAAATAGTCCAATCACATTAAACATTGGACCTCTAACTAATTAGTAACAGGACGGGACCACTTTTAAAAATTTTCATTTGGTGAGTAAAAACAGGGAAAAAATAGTCTACCGTTTTTTTTTGCATACATACAAAGTTATAGGCCATTGAAGAAAAAGAGGGTGTTCTGCAGTGCTTTTTTGCAAAATACTTGAAAAGGAAACCAAATATCGATAAAATGTAAAGGACCAATCTTGTTGAGCATAAAATTACTAACAAAAAATATGTTACATGTTTTGAGTTTTGACAATCTATTAAGATGGTACGACCGTTTTCTTAAAGTAGTCATTTTTCCAAATTGTTAATTAACAAAATAATGTTTTAACCTATTTGCAACACAATTACAATTCTGAAAAAATTCACCTGTTATCTGACATTGTTAGAGAAGATATTCTATGAGTTTCAGATTGTTTCAAGCTCATTTGCCTAAATTATGGTTTTTTATTCATTAAAAAAATGAATTTTTTTTCCGTTCTAGTTTTTTGCAGGTTTTACAACTTTAGAATTAGCTGAGACTAATTAAACTATGATAATCTTGTTCCTTATGAAATTTCCGACAAAAATTGTCCTCTCCAATTTTCTGTGTCGTCATTTGTTTCTGTTTTATTCGCGTGCAAACTTGAAAATTAGTGTGCACGCGAACACCAACGCTAGATATCTATTGTTAGGCTACTTCTTAATTTTTATTGCCTGTTTCATCATTCCTCGATCTCCATTGCTTCGTCGTTTTTAGAATCAATGAATGGTTTTCTCTTGCCCATCGTCTTTCTCAATTTCTTCGTCACTGATACCACTCATTCGGTCACCTTCAATAACCTCTCGGGCCTGATCCTCGACAACTTTTTGAATAAGATTATCGTCGTCTTCTTTATCTTAGAATTCTATTTCTGAACTTATTCGATTGGTACACGACGTTCCTTGACAAGAAAGACATGCTGGAGAGTATCTTAAACAGGATTTGCAGCATTCGCACGCTTTACCACAAGATTCTTTGCATTTGCACGATATTACTCTCGGGTATTATTCACGGGTACTAAAACTAGTCTTAATGTTGTCATAGTTGGCATGAGACCATCAGACTGTGTTAGTTTCCAACCCCAATTGAGAATTGTTTGAATTATGGATCTAGCCATTTCAGCATTTGAAAGTAGACTCCCTGGAAATACTGTTATGTTGGTGCCATCATTGGTGGTAGCTTTGCAAAAAAAACTTCAACGACGACAACATTGAAACATTGAAGCCAGCTCCCGATGAATTACTGAGAATAATATTGCGCAAATGCAAAGGATCTTGTGGTAAAGCGTACGAATGCTGCAAATCCGGTTTAAGATGCTCTCTAGCATGTCTCTCTTGTCAAGGAACGTCGCTTACCAATCGAATAAGTTCAGAAATAGAATTCGAAGATGAAGAAGACGACGATAATATTATTCAAGAAGTTGAAGGTGACCGAATGAGTGTTATCAGTGACGAAGAAATTGAAAAAGACGATGGACAAGAAAAAAGCTTTTATCTATTCTGAAAACGACGAAGCAATGGAGATCGAGGAATGATGAAACGGGCAATAAAAATTAAAAAGTAGCCTAACAATAGATATCTAGCGTTGGTGTTCGCGTGCACACTAATTTTCAAGTTTGCACGCGAATAATTAAGAAACAAATGACGATACAAAAAAGTGAAGAAGACAATTTTTGTCGGAAATTTCATAAGGAACAAGATTAACATAGTTTGATTAGTCTCTGCCAACTCGAAAGTTGTTAAAACTGCAAAAAACTATAACGGAAAAAAAATTCATTTTTTTAATGAATAAAAAACCATAATTTAGGCAAATGAGCTTGAAACAATCTGAAACTCATAGGATATCTTCTCTAACAATGTCAGATAACAGGTGAATTTTTTCAGAATTGTAATTGCGTTGCAAATAGGTTAAAACATTATTTTGTTAATTAACAATTTGGAAAAATGACTACTTTAAGAAAACGGTCGTACCACCTTAATAGATTCTCAAAACTCAAAACATGTAACATATTTTTTGTTAGTAATTTTATGCTCAACAAGATTGGTCCTTTACATTTTATCGATATTTGGCTTCCTTTTCAAGTATTTTGCAAAAAAGCACTGTAGAACACCCTCTTTTTCTTCAATGGCCTATAACTTTGTATGTATGCAAAAAAAAACGGTAGACTTTTTTTCCCCTGTTTTTACTCACCAAATGAAAATTTTTAAAAGTGGTCCCGTCCTGTTACTAATTAGTTAGAGGTTGACCCCTATGAAAATCACTAAGCTGATTGGACTAAAAAGTTGGAAATAATTATTCTTACAGAAGTATGGAATGACATTTTAATAACAATAAATAAAACAAGTCTCAGCCTTCAGAAAAAGACTCTTACAATTGACGTAGCAACAAAACTGTTTAAATCGCTTATTAACTTCCTCGATAATGTAAGAAATGATTTTGACAAATATGAATCCGCAGCTAAAGAGAAATTTCCAGAAGCTGACTTTAAAGACACAACAAGCCGTAAAGTTGAACGAAGCTCGCGAATAACGTTTTTTGACGGACGAGCTGAAACAATTCAACATATTGGCAAAGACAAATTTAAAGTGGAAGTGTTTATCCCAATTATCGACTCGTTGATAACTCAACTCCAGCGGCGATCTACTGCGTATGTTGAAATTAATAATAGGTTTGGTTTTCTATCAAGTTTAAAAATTATTAGTCCCAGCGAGTTGCACACTAGTTGTAAAAATTTTGCAGAATATTATCACCTTGATGTAAATGGCGAAGAATTAGAAACAGAATGCATTCATTTAGCCCAGTACTTAAAAACGGACGATTCAAATACAACTGAAGAAATTGATATTTCGCTATTGCATAACATTTTGAAAACTGATAAATTAGAGGAAACATTTCCTAACGTTGCAATATCACTTAGAATTTTTCTGTCATTAATGATTACTAATTGTAGTGGAGAACGTTCATTTTCCAAGTTAAGCAGAATAAAAAATGAACTTCGCAGTACTATGCTTCAAGAGAGGCTAAACTCTTTATCGTTAATGTGCATAGAAAGCGACATCTTGAATAATTTAGATTTTGACGATATAATAGAAGACTTTGCCCATACCAAATCTAGAAAAAAATCTTTCATTAGTGCGTAGCGCAACTGTATTATAGTTTTAGTATTACATTTCTTATGTTTTAATCTGTTTAGTCATTTTATAAAAATTTAAATTTCGGTTCTATACAATTTGTATTCATATTGTATATTATATTTAAATAAATATTGAATAAGTACCTACCTACCTACTGAGTTACATAATTTAGTTTCTTAAAGGGCCCCCTCATTACCTTGGGCCCGGGGCCCCGATCATATAAAAGACGGCACTGATGATACCAGTTGCAATTGATAAATTGAAAGCACATGTAATAGCTAGGGTATCTAAAAAATTGAAAGCAAAAAGAAGAGCGCAAAATAGACAGGCAAGTAGAAACGCCAGAAAAGGAAGCTGTTTTGAGAAGGGAGAAAAGGTAGTCGTTAAAACAAAAATAGACAAAGAATGGAGACCAGGAACGGTTATATCTAAAGTACATGAGAGATCCCTATTGATTGAAAATAGTCAAGGAAAGGTTATTAGAAGAAATGTACATGATGTAAAGAGTACCAAAGCAGATTTACAGGAAGGTCGCAAGTATGAACCAGAACACGAAAAGGAAGTTCTTAAGTATGAGCCGTTGGATGAAAAGGAAGTTCCGACTCAACCTATGACGGAGATAGCGAAGCCAAAAGAAGAGGTAACAACAAGTCAAGTGGTCACAAGAAGTGGAAGAGTGATTAACGCCCCAAAACGTTTAAATTTATAACTTTAAGTAAAAAAGGAGGAAGTAAGGTGAACCAACCTTTATTATGTGTAACCTTGTAGTCAGTTGTTGTACTAAGCCGTTGTTGAATATATGTTTGTAAACCAGTGTACAAGTTATTTTGTATTTAAGCTTACAGGGGGGCGCTAGGTCAAAATAATCAAATCTCCCCTACCTAACTTTTTGAAAATCGAAAAACGTAAAAATGATTTTTATTATTATTGTTAATTATTAATTGGTTTATACGCGGAGTATCGTGATCGCGAATTTTATAAAATTTCAAAATTAGGATTTTACAGCTTTTGTCTCACAAACCCCGAAGGGAAATAATTTTGATATCAGAACTCGAGCTTTATTTATTGGGACGACCCTTCATTCACATATATGACGTTTTGGGTAATTGGGGTAAGAAGATTATTATAGTCAAATCTTTTTCTTCAAATCTTCGTTTTTCAAAATATGGAAAATACAGAATTGGATTTATTAGTTTGCGCCTGTAGGCTATACAAAAATGCCGCTTTATTACCCCCCCCCCTCCAATATTTTTGTAGGGAAATTTGAGAATACAAAAATAGTGTACTAAATAGTGTAGTCGCTTAGGTCCATAGCCATTGATTCAAAGTGCTCAAAATCAGGGGCGGCTTCTCAGGTGAGGCAGGTGAGGCAGTGCCTCACCATGTAAATTGTCCAATGCACAATTATTATAATTTTAAATAATTAAAACAAAATAATCCATTGTAATAATTAATTTAGCAATAATATAAATTTTTGGTGTAGGTATGAGTATTCACAACATCGTATTTTCGGTGCACGTGCACTTATATCGCTCAGCTGGTTCCTTATTTTGCGTATGCACAATATAGCAACAGAGGCAAGTTCGATGTTTGCCTCTTGTGCTATATTTTACCATGTAAAATATTTCCTAAAAACATATGGGACGTATGACGTAAGGTGCATTGGTTGCATTAGTCCATTGGCTTATAGAAATCCGCGCAAGCGTATTAGGCTAGATGAGGCAAACAGGTACTTAGCCTCAACCGCTTTCTTCAGGAATTCAGGATTGTCTCATAGAAATTCATTTCAAAACCATGGGGTTCATCGGAAGTTCTGTTAGCAAAGCGTTGGATATATGTCACCCGCGGTGCGGTTCCACCTTTATTTATGTCTTTTACGGTATCCCTTGAACCCCTGCACCCTTGCACATATTCCTAAAAGATGAACTGAATGATATATTATGAAAATAACATTGTCTTAAAATCAAAGGTACGTCGCGTAATAGTTCATCCAGGTTATTTTCCAAGAAGTTTGAATAGTGATTAAATTTGAGCTTTGGTGGAAGTACGAATGGGCTGTTAGAGAATTTTTAGTTGAGCGAGTAGTTGGTAGTATCATTGATTATACATTATTAAGATTGACAGCCTTATGGGAACTATCGTATGTGATACCCCCGGGGAGTCCCCCGCACTCTTTCAAAAATTTGTTTACCGTATAGTGCTGCTAGAACCTATACGGCCATACGGCGAAGTTTAGTAATTGACACCGATATTTTGCTATTAATTCATAGAGGTCGCTTTATGCTTTAACGTTTTGTCTCTCGCGTTTCTTTAGCTTTACTTTGACCATGAGAGATGATTTATTTTTTTAACAAACGTAACAGCTGATTTGCATTAATAAATTTTTAAGTTCTTATCTTCCAGTTTCGTTTTATTAATATATCATATATCGCCTCTTGGAAAAAATTACATTCTTTGTTTTTATATCTCACTTTAATTTTGTTGTCTTATTAATATTATTTTTAAGGTGACAACTGAAGTAGCTAGTCGTTTTGAATATGCAAAGGGATGACTTGTAAACATATAAATATAAAACATCGATTTGATTTTGCTTTTTATGTCTCATAATGACATTTTGTTTTAATTATTTATATTTCCATCTCCATTTATTTAAGATTTCGCAAAAGTTTAAATAATTTTTTTTCTTTTATTTCACTTTACAAAAATGTACAAAATTTCACATAATATTCAAATTAAATCTTTTTAAATTTCTTTAAAAGGTCTTACAAAAATTAATATCTAATAGTACAGTTTGTTTAAAAATGCGTTTTTGAAGTTTCGTACTGACAACAAAATATAAGTTTATAAACAAAGTAATTTAACTGATAATAAAAAAATGATAAAACCATTGTCAGGTGGACTCCTTTCACCCTAGGTCCCCATAGAAATCAGAACTGCCCTACTGGCAGTTTTAGTATTTTTTTAATACATTGTTTTTCATTACTTTGGCCATTATAAAATAAGTATATTTTGTAAAAGTGTGATGAATCTCGCGGGCCGCAAAAAAGTTCAAAGCGGGCCGCGGGTTGGCCACACCTGCTCTACAGGAACAGTATTTTCAAGTTGTAAATAAATTTTGAGAATATCGCTAATATTTTGGCCAAAATGACGTCGCAAATTCCTAATACTTAGCCTATGCTCTATCTAAGTCTGGCAAGCTCATGACTTTGATCTATCATAAATTGAAAAGAATTTTTATGTTTTTTGACTTTTTTGTAGCAGTACAGGACCTAAGAATTGCTACTTGACCATTGACCACTCCATAAAAAATACCAAGTGGCAACCTATTTTTGACTTCATATACCAAAATACTATACGTAAATAGTACGTTAATACTAATCTATCGTAAATTTTACGACGCTCACTTCAAAACACTTGTAACACGATATAATTTTAAACATATAAACACACTGCCCTTTAGTATTGGACTAATTAGGAAGGTAATGAAAATCCCAGTGTGCAAAAATTAACGGAACATTACAAAAACCTGATAAGAAAATCGACCGTCGTAAAATTTACGATAGATTAGTATTCTAGGGTTAATACAGAAGGAGATGGAGCACTCGACTTCGACTTAATAAACAATGATTTTTTCAAGGTTAGATAGCAATAAAAATAAATTTCATGTTTCCTACTTTAAGAATTTAAAAAAAAACTTATCACAAATTCTGTAATGGCCTTAAATTTTCAACCGTTAAAAAACTTTATGCCCTACAAAAATAACAAAACATCAATATAACACAGCTAATAAACGATATCACGTTACTCAACTTTATAGTAACTCAATATAAATAGAAAATGCCTATTTAGCGAAATCTGTTAATAGTTACTAGAAATTCTCACACCGGTCCGTCTTTTCTAATGGTCCAACTCTCCTGGAATTAACCTAAATATTTTTTGTTTGTGTAAAATTTATTCAGATAATAATATAGCTCGATCAACGAGGGTATTAATGACACGTTTAGTTTATTCTAATCTTATAGCATTTTTAATGGTTTCTTACAATGATCTTATTTTACCTTTAATTTTGACAACATAAATTAAATTCATACTCACTCATAAATTCATGTCCTTGACATAAGATATTTATTACCAGATGAAGTTTACATTCCAAATCTTTTGATTATTTCAAACACTACTGTCTTTGTTAAATATAAATGTTAATTCTACTCTTTCATAGCTGGAGCTAGTGCTATTTTTCATAACTTTTAAATTAGAATAGGTAGCAAAAAACTTTCTGCCGTGGTCACCAGATGGCTTTTTGAAAAAATCCTAGCGGCCACGGCAAAATGAGCATACGCATATATTGCATCAGGGTAACAATCTGTTTTACTGTATAATCAATGGTAGTATGAAAGAGTAGTAGGGATATATGACGAACGTGGGGACGCCCGTATGATGTGTGTAACGAGTAATATTTTTATAATAATAATTGTAAACGTTAAATAAAGAGTAAAGTTAACAAAAGTATAATAAATCAGAAGAGGGATAAGAACGCCAAAAACAAAAGTGGAAGTGAAAACGTGAAAAATAAAAAGTTGAAAAACGTGGTCGGTCAACGTGGTACGAAATAAGTCGATGTTTTTAATTTGAAGTTAAGTCAGTTTGTGTAAACGCGAGTTGAAGCAAGTTGAAGTTAGCAAACGGCGAATGTTTTTGAGTTGAAGTTTATAAGAAAATAACGAGTTCTGTCAAAAGTAGAAAACGAGGTTAGAAGTCATAATGGCAAATGAAAACAATTTAAACGAAAGCATTAATAGTTTAGAAGGTGCATTTCGAAATGAAAATGACGAAAGTAATGCAAGTCATCAGGGACGAGGAGGAGATGTATATGTGACGTGATTAATCGACATGATGTTTGCAGAGAATAGACGAAGGGAGGAACAATTTGAGCGACTCTTACTGTTACAAAATCAAAACCGAAATCAAGATAATGGGAGGTCATTCCATATCATGCCTGATTTGACGAAGAGTATCAACTCATTTTATGGGGAAGTAGGCACCAAAGGGCGAGAGTGGCTCCAAAACATAAAAAGCATGATGAGACTACATAACTGGCCTGGATCATTTTCTTTGGAGACTGCAAAGGCACACCTTAAGAAGGGAGCTAAAAACTGGTACAGATGTAATGAAGATAAAATTAATACGTGGGAGGAATTTGTCGAGGAATTCGAAGACACATTTGTTGGACGAGTGAGTACTACTGTTAAATGGAAAAACATGGTTGGCAGAGTGCAGAAAAGGGAAGAAAAACTGAGCGATTACTATTTCGATAAACTAAGGTTATGTAAGGAACTGCAGTTGAGTTTTGAAGAGACAAAAGAACAAGTACTAATAGGTTTAAATAATAGAGAAATATGTCATACAATGTTGGTTAAGGAGCATGTTGACGAAAATGATTTATTACATTCATTACTGTTAACAGAAAGGGTGGATCGTACAAGACAAAATTCGCAGATTACAAGATTGCCGCCAGTTAAGAGGGAGAACGTAAGTGCAGATAGAAGACCATCAATTAAATGTTATAACTGTAACAATATTGGCCATATATCGAAGGATTGTGATAAACCTAAACGGGAAGTGAAGTGTTTTAATTGTAACTATTATGGACATATTTCGAAGGATTGCCCCGAACCAAGACAAATTTTAAAATGTCGCTTATGTCTAAAAGAAGGACACACGGCAAAATATTGTAGCCAGCAACCAAGAGTCGAAAGGTCATCGGAAGCAACGAGAAACAGCGCAAACAGGGAAATCTCATTAGTAGCCGAAGACGATTCGAATAATTACATAAAAATGATTACAGTCAACAACCAACACGAATTGGAAGGAATCATCGATACAGGTAGTGCGGTATGTGTGATGACGGAGGGAGCAGCACGAAGATGTAATTTAGAGTTACAACCTTCTAACCAATCTTTGTACGTATACGGTAACACGAAGGAACCTATGGTTAGGAGCTCGTACAAGGCAACTTGCCGGATTGGCATTGATAAGGTGGGTGAAGAAATAAAAACAAACGGTTAAGAAAACGTACCCGATTCTCAACTTGCAAGATCAATTTCAATGTTTGGCAAACGCTAAAATCTTTTGTGTTCTAGATTTGGCTTCAGGATACTTACAAGTTCCTTTGACGGAAGCAGCGAAGGCAAAGACGGCGTATATTACACCTACGGAGACTGGACAGTTTGAAAGAATGATGTTTGGCTTAACGAACGCACCATTTGAATTCTCAAGACTTATGAATTTAGTACTAGGAGGCCTACGTAACAAATCAGCAATATGGTATTTGGATGACATATTGGTACCAGCCACGAATGTTAACGACATGATGCAAAAATTGGAGGAGATATTTACGCGATTGAAGAAAGCAAATCTAACCCTGAAGTTGAAGAAATGTTATTTTGGAGAGACATCAGTCGACTATCTAGGTTACAAATTGGAAGAAGGTAACATAAAGCCGGGAACCGAGAAAATAAAGTGCATCGAACGATTTCCAAGACCCAAAGATGTCCACGAAATCAGAAGATTTCTAGGTCTATGTGGTTATTTCAGGAAATTCATTCCGAAATATTCTGAGAAGGCAAGACCGTTAAGTGATCTATTGAGAAAAGAAACAAAGTTTGTATGGAGTACAGAACGACAACAATCATTCGAGATCTTAAAAGACGAACTAAGTAAGGAACCAGTGTTAAAATTGTACGATCCAAAAGCAGTAACAGAGGTACATTGTGATGCAAGCAAAGAAGCGGTAGCAGGAATGATGCTTCAACGTGACGAGAACGGAAAGTTACATTTGGTTTACTGCGTGTCAAAGAGAACATCGGAAGCTGAAAGTTTATATCATTCTGGAAGGTTGGAGCTGATGGCAATTGTATGGAGCGTAAACAAGTTACGGAACTTCTTAATAAACATAAACTTTACAATATTAACCGATTGTCAGGCAATTGTTCACCTGAATAGTAAGCGCACTCAAAATCCTCAAATTGCACGATGGGCAGCGTTATTGAGCGAGTTCGATTATGAAATTAAATATAGGAAGGGAGAGAAGATGAGTCATATTGACGCACTTAGTAGAGCAAAAATTGAGAGAAATGAAAACCATGATATAATGGAAGGAACTATGGAGAAGCTTGAAGTTTTACAAATAATGGAAGAACGAAATTATATTTTACTGATACAGAATGCTGACGAAGAGCTACGACGAATTATTGATATTTTGAAGAAAGAAGATCAAAATGCAGAAGAAAAAAATCGAGTGCAGGGATATTTTCTAAATCATGGACGACTATTTAAATGGATAAATACAAGTGAAGGAGCACGAAGACTCTACGTTATACCAAAATCTATGAGGAAAGGTATGGTAATCCGATTTCACGATCAGTCTGGGCATTTTGGTTTAGAACGAACTGTGAGGCTTATAATGGAACGATATTGGTTTGCACAAATGCGAAGGTACGTGAAGCAACATGTCAAGATGTGTCCGACGTGCCTCTTCAACAAAATCCCTGGAGGAAAGAAAGCAGGCGAGTTATACCCAATACCACCCCCGACGAGACCCTTTGAACGTATTCATATGGATCATATGGGCCCTTTTGTTAAAAGTGACGACGAAAACACTCATCTGTTGGTAATTATCGATGCGTTAACTAGATATATAACTCTGTATCCTACACCAGGTACGAAAACTAAAGAAGTTATTGAATCACTTAAAGATTACGTTTTGAATTTTGGTTTACCAGAGAGAGTAGTTACCGATCGAGGGACATGTTTTACAGCTAACGAATTCAGTGAGTTATGCGAATCTTATGGGTTAAAACATACTTTGAACTCATCGCAACATCCACAAGCTAACGGAGTTGTAGAGCGTGCGAATAGAACGTTATTACCAATAATTATGTCAGAATTAGAGGAAGAAGATGAAGGTCGAGATTGGGACAAACAATTGAAGCAAGTAGCATGGAAAGCGAATGCAGCCGTAAATAAAACAACCGACAAGTCGCCATTTGAAATGTTGTATGGTTTTAAAGGAAGAATGGTTGATGGAGATCTAATGAAGTTGACAGAAGGCTTAGAAGAATATAGACCACCCCGAGAAGTACAAAAGAAAGCGAGGGAGAGGGTGATAGACGAACAAGCGAAATACAAAAAGTATTATGATCATAAAAGATTTAAAGGTTTAGAATTCGAATCAGGAGAAATAGTTTTTATGAGGAGGACTCCACCGCAAACAGGCGAACCAAGAAAGACGGCACCAAAATTTAGAGGACCATTAGTCATAACCGAAAAGTTGACGTCAGGAACCTATCGAGTAGCACAATTAGCACCGCGAGGTCAAGGACGGTTTTTCACGACAACAGCTCATGTATCCCAACTTAAAGGATATAAAAACAGCGAAGAAGAAGAAGACTATGACAAAGAACAGGATAATGAAGAAACAGACGTTGAGACTGAAAGTAGTGACAACGAAGAAAGCGAAAAAGAGGAAATCGAAAACGAATCTAAAGAAAATTGTGCAGCGCGAGTGAAGCGAGTGACTCGCGCACCTGTAAAATTTAAAGACTACGAGTGTTAGACTTAAGGCTTTGAGTGTGTTGGTGTTTGTTCTTGTTCGAGTGAATGTGTTTTATTTCTGTTTGTACGATATGCATGTTTTGTTAGTAATTAGAGATGTTTGGTTAGTTTTAATGAATGAATGGATATTTGAGGACAAATATGTAAATCAGGATGACCGAATGTTAGAGAATTTTTAGTTGAGCGAGTAGTTGGTAGTATGAAAGAGGAGTAGGGATATGACGAACGTGGGGACGCCCGTATGATGTGTGTAACGAGTAATATTTTTATAATAATAATTGTAAACGTTAAATAAAGAGTAAAGTTAATAAAAGTATAATATTTGTTTATTTTTTAAAAAATAAAAGCGATGTCATCAATTGTTTTAAAGAATTTAAAAATCTTGTCGAAAACCAAACAGGTTCTAAGATTAAAACGTTAAGATCAGACAACGGAGGAGAATTTTGTAGTCAAGAGATGGAACGGTTGTTAAAGATGAATGGTATAATTCATCAGAAGACTAACCCACATACTCCGCAACAAAATGGGGTAGTAGAAAGGATGAATAGGTCAATTGTTGAAAAAGCTAAATGCTTATTGTTTGACGCTAATTTACCCGTTAGATTTTGGGCAGAAGCAGTAAATACTGCTGTATACCTAAAAAACAGATCCATAGCTGCTGGACTATTAGAAAAAACTCCATTTGAAGTATGGTATTCGAAAAAGCCAGACGTAAGTAACATTAGAATTTTTGGAAGTGTAGTCATGGTGTATATCCCGAAGCCTAATAGAACAAAATGGGAGAAAAAGTCAAAGAAAATGGTATTAGTTGGTTTTAGTGAAAATATTAAGGGTTATCGTGTATTTAATCCAGAAAATAATACTGTCTCTACAAGTCGAGATGTTGTCATCATGGAAAACGTTGATAAACCAGAAATAATCATAACATCAGATTCAATGGGGAATTCAAGTAAGTGTAACTTGGAATCAGAGTGTAATGATATTTCTACTTCAGCAATAATCATAACATCAAATTCAATGGGTAGTTCGAGTGAAAATAATTTAGAACCAGAGCATGATGAAAACCTTACGCAAGTTTCCAATAGCGATAATGGTGTTGAAGAAAATATTGAACAGGTAACAAACCTTGCACCTGTAGAAGATAGTGACGAAAGTGTTCAAGAAAATATTGAACAAGTGACAGAGCCACCTAGAAGATCGTCAAGGTTACCTAAACCTAAGACTTTCGATAACTATGTAACATATATGTGTACAGAAGATGTGGACTTGAAAGATGATCCAATTACGTTTTCAGATGCATTGTCAAGACCTGATAGTGAAAAATGGCAGCAAGCCATGTCGGAGGAACTTGAAGCATTTGAGGAAAATGAAGCTTGGGAACTCGTCGAAACTCCAACGGAAAGCACCATAGTGCAGTGTAGGTGGGTGTTTAAAAGAAAAATTGACAGTGGTAATAAAGTGCGATATCGTGCCAGGTTAGTAGCTAAAGGTTTTACGCAAAAACCAGGTGTTGACTTTGATGAAACTTTTTCACCAGTAGTTAGATACTCAACTTTACGATTACTTATTGCTTTGTCAGTTAAAATGGATTTAAATATCACACATTTGGATGTAAAAACTGCTTTTCTAAATGGTGTATTGAAGGAAAATGTTTATATGATGCTTCCTGAGCAATTTAATAAGCAGGAAAATGTAAATAAGGTACTAAAGTTAAAAAAGGCGATTTATGGACTTAAACAATCCTCAAGAGCATGGTATGAAAGGGTTGATAATTTCTTAACTAATCTAGATTATAAAAAATCAAAGTTAGAACCCTGTATATTCATAAAAAATCATGATAATAAGTTAATTACAATTATTGCTTTGTATGTGGATGATTTTTTCATTTTTTCAAATGATGTAAAAGAAACTGATTTTATAAAATCTCAATTAAGTATTCAATTCAAAATTAAAGATTTAGGAGAGGCTAAACAGTGCCTAGGCATGAGGATTAATATTGACAAAAATATAAATTGTATAAGTCTAGATCAAGAAGCCTATATAGATCAGTTATTAGATAAATTTTCAATGATCGAATGTAAAACTGTGAGTACTCCCATGGAACAAAATGTAAATTTCAATGAGGAGAATAATATTGTAAGTAATTTTTGTAATATTTAGATTAAGGGAAGATGTTGTTTTTATCTAAATATTTAAATTGTAATAAAGACGTCTAGCGCCCTCTTTAGTTCTAGTCGTCAACCTGTTCTTTTGTATTTCGTTATGTTGTACCGTTGTACCATACAATAAATTTAATCTGTGTTTCTATTTCGAACAGTGTGTTTGTTTATTGCTAATCCAAACCGTTTTAATAAAAATGACGTGTTTAAACGGATGGGAATGTTCAGATGGATTCGTCGTTGTCACATATTCACACACATTCGATTCTATGCGGTCGAAGCGCGTGGACGTGTTTGGTAGAGCGTTGCATTTAAAATAAATAATAGTTGATGATTTGTGAAATATTTAACGATGGAAAATTGTGGTAAATGTAGTAAGGAACTTAAAAGAACTGATAAGTCAATACAGTGTAGTGGTTTTTGTGAGAAAAAATTTCACATTGGATGCGTTAACCTAAAGGAGAATGAACAGACATGTATCCAAAGCAAGGCAAATTTTTTGTGGGTGTGTGATTGGTGCCTGCAATTGATTAAAAACGGGATGTTAGATGGTCTGAAAACTCTAAGTCGAGCATTTCAAGAAAATGAGAAACAGGTAAGCGGACTGCAAGAGTCTATAAAAGACCTTAAAAAAGATTTGGATGAAAATAAAGGTAGTAATACTTATGCAGATAAACTTAAAGTAAACAAACAGGATCCGGTACTAATATTGAAACCAAAAAACACACAAAAATCTGACGATACGAAAAGGGAGGTTAAGAAACATTTTGATCCTACAAAATTGGAAATCACTGGCTTAAAATCCATAAGTCAAGGAGCAATCCTTATCGAATGTAAGTCAAAAAATTCTGTCGAGATAGTAAAAGAAGAAATGACAAAAAAGATGGGAAAGGACTACGAAATAAAGGTGCCAAAGACTTTAGCACCAAAAGTTAAAATAGTTGGGATGACAGAAAAACTTACGGAAGATGAAGTGGGGGAATACATCAGGAAACAAAATGATGAAATATTACCTGAAGCTATAATTGATGTTAAATATGTGAGTCAAAATGAGGGAAAAGGAGGATACTTTGGTATAATCGAAGTAGATGGTGATACGTACCAAAAACTAGTTAATAACGGAAGAGTAAATATAAAATGGGACAGATGCAAAGTATATGATGCGATTAATATTAATAGGTGTTACAATTGCAGCGGTTTTTCACATAAAGCTTCGGAATGTAAAAATCAGAAGGCGTGCCCAAGATGTGCTGAAAAACATGACATGACCTAAAGGAATGTAAGGCTCCAACAGAGAATATCAAATGTATTAACTGTACCAAGGCGGTAGAAAGATTGAGTATAAAACTTTATACTAAACATGAAGCGTGGAGTAAAGAATGCAAAGTCTTGAGTAGAAAACTAGAAACGGAAAGAAATAAGGTTGATTTTTTATATCACAAAATTTAAATAAAGAAATTATATACGTGAACTGGCAGAGTATGTTGAGTAATATGGAACAAATTGAAGTGATGATAGAAGAAAAGAAACCAGCAATGGTAATGCTTAGTGAAACCAGGTTAACAGATCAAATTATGGACAGCGAAATAAAAATCGAGTCCTATAACATAGTAAGGTGTGATTCGACTTCTAGACATACAGGAGGTGTGGTCATATTAAAGGGGGTGTAAACCAAAAATTAAAGTTGTAGTACAAGGGATTCTAAGAACAAATTTTTAAACCGCACATCGCTGTGATGAGCCGTTCAAAAGATAAAAGGTTTTAAGTAAAAATGCGCTACGTCACACGGACAAATTCGCTATCGATGCATCGGTCGCATAGCAGCATGCTAGTCCCGTAGACTAATTTCATATAATCAAAATTGTCAACTTCAGTTCAATGTCAGCTATGCGCTTGCTGGTTGCATGTATTTGTCTGTCTGACGTCACACGTTTGAAACTCTTTATATCTTTTGCTTTATATCTCGGTTAATATTTGGGCTAAAGATGTGCGGTTTTCACCGTTGTTCTTAAGATATTTTTTAGCATATTTCTACGAAAAAAAGTTTTTTTGGTTTACACCCCCTTTAATAAAAGATAACATAAAATTTGAATCTGTATCTAATGTAAACTTTGGAAATAATATGTGGGGTTTGGTGATTGCCGTGACAAAAAACTTTCAAAAAGGATTGTTCGGGGTGTTATATCATTCACCCAGTACTAGTGATAGTGAGTTTATCGAATATTTTATGCGCTAGACGGAAGAGATTATGATGAGGTACAGTAAGAAATCTATACTAATTGCAGGGGATTTCAACATAAATGTGACTTGTAATGATTTTTATAGCGGTAAATTATTAAAATGTTTTAATGATATTGGCTTAATCCAGATTGTTAAGGATTATACTAGTGTACTGAACTCTCAAGCACAACTATAGATTTAGTGATAACAAATAATCACGACTTTGAAACAAATGTTTGGGATGCTTATAACATTTCTGATCATAATATCGTAAGTATAGCGATACGAAATCGAACAAATATAAACGATAAATATGAGCTAAAGAAGGTCGAGGTCAAGAATGCAACAAAATACAATGCAAAGGATTTTCAACATAAAATTAAGGTCAAATGCAATTATGGTATACTCGAATTGTTAAATCTCAGCGATAAAACAAATGCTGTGATAGAAATAATTCAAAGTTCAATGAACGAGTTAATAACATTTAAAGAAATTACAATTACGAATAAAGTTTTGAAATGGTTTACAATAGAATTAAAAAATAAACAAAGAAATAGAGACGACCTATATAAAAAAGCTAAACTAAGCAGATCGACAAGTGACTGGAAATTATATAAAATCGCAAGAAACGAATATTCAAAATTAATCAAAAATGCCAAAAATAAATACACAGAAAATAAATTAAAGCAGTGTAAGAATGACTCAAATAAGATGTGGAGAGTTTTAAAAGAAATAACAGGGAGAAGTAAGAATAACAAAATAGACGAGATACGATTTGATATTATGCTAGTAAATGATACAAAGGAGATAGCAACAAAATTTAACGAGTATTTTGTAAGCAGCATAAGGACCATAAACGAGAATATTCCGAAAATAAATATGCGAGACACATTGGAAGCACAAAATGGGTTATTTACCTTTAAAGACGTTACGGTGGACAAATTGTACAAAATAATAGGTGTCATCAAAAATACCAGTAGTACGGATAATATTACCATCGATATAATTAAAGACGCGATGCCGGTAATTGGAGATATATTAGTCAGCATAATAAATGAGTCACTAAATACAGGTAAAATACCTGACATATGGAAAATAGCAACAATTGTTCCCATTCCAAAAACCAAAAATACGATTAAATGCGAAGAATACCGACCAATAAATATGTTACCGAAACTGGAACAAATTTTGGAAATTGTTGTTAAACAGCAACTTGTGGAATACTTGGAGAAATATAATATTATCACAGATTCACAATCAGGATTTAGAACAAAACATTCCTGTGAAACAGCGTTAAATTTGGTTATAGCAAATTGGAAAATCAAATTGAAAATAACCAAAGTATTATAGCGGTGTTTGTTGATCTTAAAAGAGCTTTTGAGACCATTTGTCGTAAAAGACTTTTAGAAAAATTATTTAAATATGGGATTAGAGGAAATGAGTACAAGTGGTTCGAGAACTATCTAACGGGACGGTATCAAAAAACTAAAATAAATAAAATAGAATCGGATAAAATAATAAACGAATTGGGGGTACCACAGGGATCAGTGTTGGGCCCAGTGCTTTTTAACCTCTATATAAACGACATTGTGTTGGTTGGCAGGCATTGTGATATTCATCTCTTTGCTGATGATACTTTAATAACAATCGAGGGTGATAATTTAGAAACAGTGGCACAAGTGTTAAATAATGAACTAGAGATCATTTCTCAATGGTTTAAAGCGAATAAACTTATGTTAAACGCAAGCAAAACTAAGTGCTTGTGTATAGGTAATATAAATGAGGACAGGGTGAAAGAACTTAACATAACCATAGACAAGTATAAAATTGAAGTGGTACAAGAAATGAAATATTTGGGTGTAATAATAGATAGTAAGCTAAAGTTTAATAAAAATATAGACTACATTATTAAAAAGATAAGTGGGAAGATTAGCTACTTTAATAGAATATCGAGTAAGTTGACTTTGGAGAGTAAAAAACTAATTTACCATACAATAATTGAGCCTTACTTTGACTATTGCAGCAGCATAATCTTTTTAAGTAAAAAAGAAGACATTGAAAGGTTGCAAAAACAACAAAATAGGGCGATGAGGGTAATTTTGCGCTGTTCTAAGTTAACTAGAATAAAAGAAATGTTAAGTGAATCAGGGTTGCTTAGTGTTTGGCAAAGTTGTGTATATAAGGTAATGATATTAATTTATAAGTGTATTAATAATAAACTACCAGGTTATATGAATAACTACATAATATATAATAGAGATCAGCATGACTATGAAACCAGACAAAAAGATAATTTTCGATTACCAAAATACAAGAAATCTGGTTCTCAAAATTCATTATATTACAAAGGCTTAAACATTTTTAACCAAATGCCAAATGAGGTTAAAACTGCGAGTAACTTGTATGCTTTCAGAGTCAGTTGTAGGAAATATGTAAAAACGCAATTTTAGAGGTATATTTATTTTTTTTTATGTTGGGAAATTGTAAAGTGTATTAATAGTTAAGAGTTAAACTAAATAAATGAATATTATTATTATTATTACCTCGAAATATACGGCGAAAATACTTTTCACGAAAAAATACGTTCAATCTAGGATTTATAAAAAAAGGCATGTGCAGCGACCCCCTACAATTTCTTTTGGTCTCATCGGCTAAAATTATTCCATATAGTTCCAAGAATGTATGTACCGAGTTTCACTCCGTTAACGAAAAGTCCAACATCATTTTACTCGACCTCTTTTAAAAGTTTTGAAAGTGCTGCCCTACAGCCCCAGAGGAAAAAATAGCGGCTTTGTGCCCATAGGAACGTTCAGATGGATCTGTTACTGTGACAGACCGATTTAGCATCTCCAAAATATACAGCAACGATACTTTTCACGAAAAAATACGTCAAGTACCCCTTTTTGAGGAAAAGAGGGTGTGTAGCGCCACCCCCCAATATATCTTCAGTCTCATCGGACAAAATTTGTCAATATAGTCCCAGTAAACTATGTTTCGAGTTTCATTCCATTAACCACAAGTTCACAGTACCTGAGGTATTCGTCGTGTATACTCCGCATTAAAGGGGGCGTACAGCGACCCCCATGGAATTTTTGTTGGTCTCATCACGTGTATGAAAGCAATGATCTTGTTTCTTGAAATGAAGCTTGCCATATGCATAAGGTCCTAAGTGCCAATACGTAAATTTGTCATGAGGAGCGAAAATATGTTTCAATTAGTATTACAAGGTTTTGATATTTTTAAAGTAAATTTTCTGATACTTGGAACAGCACCATCCTCCCAAAAATTAATTTGCAAGTAGATGGTGGCACAAAAAACCTAGCATAAAACCATTTCGGCCAAAAGTGGCACTTAGAACCTTATGCATATGACAAGCTTCAAATGAGAATAACCAGGCAGAAAACGAGAAAGATGAAGACCTTCTAGAAATGGTCGATGAGGATAATGAGATATTGGCTCAAGATTCTGTTGCGACTGCTAAGTTAATTTCCACTGGTTAAGCATTGAAATGCTTAAAGAATTTTCCGATGTGGGTTGAAGAAAATTTTGATGAAATGGAGTTTTCTAATCAAAGGCACAAAATTTGATTTATAAACAGTTTTCAACACAACTTGTTTATATTAATAGTTTTATTTTACTTTATTAATAAGTAGGTAAGCACTCAGGAAGTTTTTATCCACAAATTAATGTTAAACGACTTCTGAATAGCCTTGAATTTGATTAAATTCCAAATATCATAAAATTTCATTAATTTTAGTTGCTTGTTTCAATGTTTTTTGCGTTACAAACAGTCAGTTTTTTAGCTATCGTACTGAATACTGTTTTGAAGTTTTGTCTGAAGAAATAAGGACGATTTGAATTTAACCGATACTATCGAAGCCGTTGATTTAATTAAAGATGGGAGATATCAGTACTACATGGCTCAAGTTCTTGGTGTTACCACATGCAGCGTTTAAAGAGCTGTAGAAAGGCTTCGAGGAACTAGATGCTACACTAGGAGAGTTGAATCAGGTAGAGGAAGGTGTAGATCTGCTCAAAACGATAATTCCTTCGTGTGAGTTTTTGGAAACGGATTCAGCACTGCAGTTAACGTCCGTACTCAGTTCCAAGAAGTACGAGGAGTAGCAGTTAGTAAAAGAACTGTAAGAAGAGTGTTGCAGGAATAATAAGTGAGTGCAAGAAGACCTACAAGTGCTCCAGACCTCCAGAACTGATCAGGGAACATTGTGTAAAGCGAATTCGTTTTGCTATACAATAGTAATTTTAGCGCTTCTGACCGCCCTCAGATTTTAAGCCTCTTCAGGTGACTAGACCAGAGTGTTGCTAACTTTATGGGGATGTACCAGTTAGCTGTCTTGAGGATAATCTAGAAAGCATCGAGTGTTATTGCAAGATTTAAATCTCTAGTCTATACATAAAAATATCGAATTTAGAAATAAAATTGTACGAATACAAAATGATTTTTGTAATATGGCTCGAGGTTACATGTTAAAATCAAACTTTTTACTCCGCTTCTAAATGCAGCAACAGCTTTATTATAACGAATCACAGATAAAAACACGGTCGTAATGTCGTGGAGAGGGTTTTTGGAGTATGGAAACCAAGACTCCCCCTTTAGGCGTATGGTCTTAAATGCCGTTTGAGAAACTACTTTAATAATAATAGTTGTACTTCATAACATCGCCACGCCAAGAGAACGAGTGAAGATGGTTCACCAAAATCATAAAATATGAATGCAGAAGAATTGCAGTATTTTTCACAATTAGGACAAGTATCCAGACTTTAGGTACCACCAATCAATTTTGGGGAAGCCAATTTATGATTTCAGATGGAAATTATATAATAATTATTTTGAAAAATTGTAAATATGGATAACCTTTAAATCTTTTTGTATAAGGATTATTTATAATAATAAATGTCAAGTATTTCTTCTATAGTATTTAATTACTTATTGTAGGAAGTGATGTAGTGACGAATGCTGCATGTCGAAAGCGAAATAAAGTTCGTTTTGGCATCTAAAACTTAATTTGAAGCAAAAATACCTAAACATTGCGACGTTGTCATATTGAACACGAGCTTAGCTATACCAATAGAAATTTTAATACGGTGCATTTTATTTAACGGTGCATAGCTATTTTACCCTCAGGATGTGAATTTGGAGGTAACCGGATTTATTAATTTAGATTTAGTTCATTGAACTAAACTCTTTATAAACCATAAACAGTTCAGATGCGTTTAAGGTCAGCACAGCAATAACTTTATATTCGGGATACGAGACTAAGCAAAGAAATAAATAAAGATTTAGATTCGATTCGACAAGAAGTGGCATCTTCTGGCTCCCAAAATATACAAAAAAAACAAAAGCCAAACTGGGAACAGTGGTTTGTTAAGTTTTGTAATGTCCAAAATTTTAATTTAAACGAACCAGCCACACCTTTTGATCTAGGGCAAATATTTGAAGATTTTGCTTTCAATATGAAAAAGCACGATGGTGTCGACTATAAATAAGGAAACCAGTATAAAGAACATTTGGAATATCACAGCTAAGCTTTTACAGAACTTATATTTTAATTCCTTCGGGGTCGAGATAAATCCGTTCTCAGACATCGAATTCAAATCAGCAGGGATGGCGCGAGATGCGAAAAGAAAACAACTTTTAGGAATCGTTGAAAAAAGAAAAGTTAGTTCTGCGGCAATAAATCACAAACAATATAGAAAAATAATTATTGTTTGGAATGAAGAGACATCATCCGAGTTGCAAAAGAAATTTTATTTAATTGCAGCCAGAGAACTAGCTTGGCGTGGAGGCGAAGAGGCTAATTGCTTAGTGTACCACTTTAAACAGGAAATCGACATTTCTGGGCAGGCAACGGGACGTTATGAATACAATCCTACTTTTTCAAAAACTTGCCAAGGAGGCTCTCATCCAGTTTGCAGTAACAAATGGTTAATTCCAAACAGTCGGAAACCAGACTTATGTCCCATTAGGTAAGTTATTTATTTAATTGATTCTGTGATACTGCAAGTCGAATTAGTTAATCCTTAAAGTTTCTGAAGGATTTATGAATTTAATGCTGATCTAATGAGCAATTTATAAAATCTGGGATTTTCTAGACTTTTAAAAAAATGCTTGCAAAGCGTAGGCCTATAATGTAAACTCCCGTCACGGAAAACCGAAAGCTGGTACAAGAACAGCCCTATTGGAATTAATAAAATCAACGAATAGACAAAACTTAGTGCTAAAAGAGCTGGATTAGACATTAAAAGAAGAAAAATTACAAACCACTCCACAGGCTCTACTGCTGTTACTCAACTGATCAAATCAGGTATTGGAGAGCAAGAAACCATAAAAATAACAAAGCCTAGTTCTATAAATTCGATTAGACATTATTTGCAACTAGACGAAGATTTTCATTCTCGTCTTGCTCAATGTTTCAGAGAAGAGGCTAATTGCTTAGTGTACCACTTTAAACAGGAAATCGACATTTCTGGGCAGGCAACAGGACGTTATGAATACAATCCTACTTTTTCAAAAACTTGCCAAGGAGGCTCTCATCCAGTTTGCAGTAACAAATGGTTAATTCCAAACAGTCAGAAACCAGACTTATGTCCCATTAAGTAAGTTATTTATTTACTTTATTCGATGATACTGCAAGTCGAATTAGTTAATCCTTAAAGTTTCTGAAGGATTTATGAATTTAATGCTGATCTAATGTAAACTCTGAGCGTCTTTTTCCAACAGAAAATCCGTCATGGAAAACCTCAAGCTGATACAAGAACGGCCCTATCGGAATTAATAAAATCAACGAATAGACAAAACTTAGTGCTAAAAGAGCTGGATTAGATATTAAAAGAACAAAAATTACAAACCACTCCACACGCTCTACTGCTGTAACTCAACTGATCAAATCAGGTATTGGAGAGCAAGAAGCCATAAAAATAACAAAGCCTAGTTCTACAAATTCGATTAGACGATTATTTGCAACTAGACGAAGATCTTCATTCTTGTCTTGCTCAATGTTTCAGAGAAGAGAGCAATTCAACATCAACACACCCACGAAAAACGTGTCAATCAGTTGAGTCTATCGTGGTCAGGAAATAGTTTTCAAAACTACACATTTAACAATTCTTCAAAACGTCAAAAACAATATTTAACTGTTAAAAGTTTGTGTTAAACCGATTTAAACGATTTAATAAGTATTACTGCAAAGTGAAAATCGAAATTGGACAACTGCAACTGCAGACCATACAGGTTCGTTTTAGAATCATGTTTTTAACTGTTATAGGCGCAAAGACGCGTTGGTTGGAATTCAAGTAGCAGAAGACTGCACCAACGACACCTAATACGCTTGGGTTGTTGGAAGAAATTTGCTCAAGATATGAGTAGGAGCTCCATACATGAGGGAGAGCAGCACGCAGCCATTCACCAGCAGATGAACTCAATATGATGGATGAACGCATTGTCGTCATGTATATGTCACCAAACGTAACTCCGTTGATACAACCCATGGACCAAAATGCTATACGACTTACAAAGCTGTTTTATCGCAAAAATTTGCCATCCGACGTACTAGCAAAAAAAGCTGTTGAGGCAGCGTTAAAAGCCGTTACAAACTCAAACTTGCCTCGGAAAAAAATAACATCAAATCAAAATTTAAAAAAAATGTTGGCATATTATTTTACCACCAACAAGTGACTTGGATGACAAATATGTCATTCCCTGGAGTGTTTTAAAATTAAGACTAATTGACGAACATCCACAATGTGTACAGGCCGAAGCGGCAGATATGTTAAATCACATAATCAATTTTATACGACAAAAGACGCCCGCAAAACAGTTACACACAAATCCGAATAAAAATTCTAAACTTATCCAGAATTATAGTCCCAACTATTCAAACCACAAATTTCAAAGCAAAATTATTTTTCCCCTCGTCCACAATTTAACAGTCGATTTAGCAATCAACCTCAAACTTATAATCAATTTCCACACATGATCCGAATAATATTCAGTCTAGATCCGTTCCAACAAAATTTTTAACAAACTCCCAAGTTCATGTTTGGAAGAAAACCCGAATTTAAACCAACTCCTATGTCAAAATCGACTATACTTTATTCAAGGAGACGAGATAGTGAATGTAAACAAACAACCCGCGTGTTGTGCACGTGAACACTTCTGTTTAGTGCTGTGATTGGCTCTAACGTATAAACTTATTTTAAGCTTGTTGCATGGTTACCTAACTGCGTTGATGCGGATAACTCATATTATAGTGGCAATTAGAGCTGGAACGATTACAGGAAAAATGTAATCGATTATAAATAAATAAATGATTGAGACAACTTTAACTAAAGGAGCTTTTAGGGAATTATTATGAAACCAGCTTTTATTAATAATTTTTGAAAAATTTACACCGTATTTAATTTAATTTTACGTAAAACCGCGCTCGTGAGAACTTGCACGTGCACGTGAACATCGCATGCAACACTATCTCGTCTCCTTGAATTTAGTATAGGAACACTATCAAAATTTGTTCAACAATGCTCAAAATCACTCTAATCCGTAAAAATCGTAATCGATAGCGGAGCCTCGAGATTAAATTTAATTTAATCGAGGATTAAATTAAACAATCAATTGATTTTTCACAAAACGGTTTGCACTTCACCATTTGAGCAAGGAATTAAAGTATAAATGAATTTTCTCCAACAATTAAATTTAGTTATTAAGTTTTTAGAATGTCATTATTTGCAGACGTATGTGAAAGCAATGATATTGGTTCTTGAAATGAGAATAACCAGCCCGAAAACGAGAAGGATGAAGAAATGGCTGATGAAGATACTGGCTCAAGATCCTGTTGCCACAGATCACAAGTTAAATTCCACTTGAGAAGTAATATTAATTAGTGATGATGACTAATTTACTCAAAATATTGGTTTTGTATTGTCGCTTCTCAATTTAAATTAAAAATATACCTAATATTCTAAACTGGTAACGCTGTTATTAGAACACGGATTTTCAACAACGGTTTTTGGAATACAACTGTTTAAAATGCCAAGAACTACGAACACTAAAAGATGATTTAGTAAATGACCCAAAAGAAATTATAATAATCGTTTAATTTCCATTTGACATACGACGGCCCACCGTCAACTTTTAAATTAAATTCCAAATGTATAAAAGGAAGTTTTTCTTTTAGCTATTTTACCTTCAGGATAATTATGCATTTGGAGGTAACCAGGTTTATTAATTTTGCTTGAGTTTAGTTCATTGAATTGAACTCTTTATAAATAACTCTTGGTTTGGTATTTTAAATCACTTTGTGATTTTTAAATTTTGTTGTGGTAGATTAACCAATGCACTGTAACAATTTTGTCGCTTCCCCCCCAATTTCCAATTACCAATTTTGCTTTACTTATTAATAATGATCGAATGAAAACTTCGACCACAAACAGTTTGATTAAAATATGTGTAGCAGCAACGATCGAAACTGGAACGTAGTTACAAAAAAAACTCAATTGCAGACGTTTTTTGAAATTTCAGTGAAACCATGGTCAACGTTTCGTTTCAAAGTTTCATTTCAGTGAAATCACTGTACTGGTTAAAAGAAATAATATTCAAATAAAACCGCTATAACACTCATTATCACTATTTAAATCACCGTGTGACTATTTTCATTTGCTGTGGTGATTAACCAATTTAAATTCGTAACTATTATTCTTTCAATTATTGGTAATTCCTAATTACCAATATAAATGGCGAGTCGTTAACGACCCGCTGGAAACAAGTGATTATGTATAACTAATCTGTGTATGGTATAAGTTATGTTGAAATTTACCAGCCAAAAGACTTAGATGAATCGATTATGAAAGAGTTGGATAAACTCTTTATTTTTCTGACATTCAGTTCTTTCTAAATTCCTCAAATGTGTTGTAAAATCTTGTAGTATTGGAGATGATAATTTGCAATTTAAAAATATTTCATACCAGAAGATCCAGCAGTTAAAGAAAAATTCCATTTTATTTTGGATCTTGCATTTTTGATAATGCATGGATTGCATGAAACTTCGACAACGACCAGCTTCAGTTAAAATATGGGTTACGATTAAAGCCTGGACGTAGTTCACAAAAAAACTCAATTAAAGACGTTTTGTATTACCATTTTTTATACAGTAAAATCCAGAGAACATGGATTTTCAACAAACGCCACTGTAAAGTAGTCTTCGAGTAACCTACCAACCATTAATTTTTTTTAGTAAAAAAACCATTACGAAATTGGATAAAAAATAATCAAGTACCTAGTAGTAGTAGGAAAATGACAAGACGATCAAATTCCTCAACTGTCTGTTGTCAAATCAATTTGATGGACAAAAATATTTCACACTGAAAGATCGGAAATTAAAGGAAAAAAATTAAGGGAAAAAAAAAAAGGGAGTCTTCGCTACACTTATTAATGTTTGGCTCGTATGAAACTTCGACAACAAAAAGTGGTTAGTAGTCCAATCACATTAAACATTGGACCTCTAACTAATTAGTAACAGGACGGGACCACTTTTAAAAATTTTCATTTGGTGAGTAAAAACAGGGGAAAAAAAGTCTACCGTTTTTTTTGCATACATACAAAGTTATAGGCCATTGAAGAAAAAGAGGGTGTTCTGCAGTGCTTTTTTGCAAAATACTTGAAAAGGAAGCCAAATATCGATAAAATGTAAAGGACCAATCTTGTTGAGCATAAAATTACTAACAAAAAATATGTTACATGTTTTGAGTTTTGACAATCTATTAAGGTGGTACGACCGTTTTCTTAAAGTAGTCATTTTTCCAAATTGTTAATTAACAAAATAATGTTTTAACCTATCTGCAACGCAATTACAATTCTGAAAAAATTCACCTGTTATCTGACATTGTTAGAGAAGATATGCTATGAGTTTCAGATGGTTTCAAGCTCATTTGCCTAAATTATGGTTTTTTATTCATTAAAAAAAAGAATTTTTTTTCCGTTCTAGTTTTTTGCAGGTTTTACAACTTTAAAATTGGCTGAGACTAATTAAACTATGATAATCTTGTTCCTTATGAAATTTCCGACAAAAATTGTCCTCTCCAATTTTCTGTGTCGTCATTTGTTTCTGTTTTATTCGCGTGCAAACTTGAAAATTAGTGTGCACGCGAACACCAACGCTAGATATCTATTGTTAGGCTACTTCTTAATTTTTATTGCCTGTTTCATCATTCCTCGATCTCCATTGCTTCGTCGTTTTTAGAATCAATGAATGGTTTTCTCTTGCCCATCGTCTTTCTCAATTTCTTCGTCACTGATACCACTCATTCGGTCACCTTCAATAACCTCTCGGGCCTGATCCTCGACAACTTTTTGAATAAGATTATCGTCGTCTTTTTTATCTTAGAATTCTATTTCTGAACTAATTCGATTGGTACACGACGTTCCTTGACAAGAAAGACATGCTGGAGAGTATCTTAAACAGGATTTGCAGCATTCGCACGCTTTACCACAAGATTCTTTGCATTTGCACGATATTACTCTCAGTAATTCACGGGTACTAAAACTAGTCTTAATGTTGTCATAGTGGCATGAGACCATCAGACTGTGTTAGTTTCCAACCCCAATTGAGAATTGTTTGAATTATGGATCTAGCCATTTCAGCATTTGAAAGTAGACTCCCTGGAAATACTGTCATGTTGGTGCCATCATTGGTGGTAGCTTTGCAAAAAAAACTTCAACGACGACAACATTGAAGCCAGCTCTCGATGAGTTACTGAGAATAATATTGCGCAAATGCAAAGGATCTTGTGGTAAAGCGTACGAATGCTGCAAATCCGGTTTAAGATGCTCTCTAGCATGTCTTTCTTGTCAAGGAACGTCGCTTACCAATCGAATAAGTTCAGAAATAGAATTCGAAGATGAAGAAGACGACGATAATATTATTCAAGAAGTTGAAGGTGACCGAATGAGTGTTATCAGTGACGAAGAAATTGAAAAAGACGATGGACAAGAAAAAAGCTTTCATCTATTCTGAAAACGACGAAGCAATGGAGATCGAGGAATGATGAAACAGGCAATAAAAATTAAGAAGTAGCCTAACAATAAATATCTAGCGTTGGTGTTCGCGTGCACACTAATTTTCAAGTTTGCACGCGAATAATTAAGAAAAAAATGACAATACAAAAAAGTGAAGTAGACAGTTTTTGTCGGAAATTGCATAAGGAACAAGATTAACATAGTTTGATTAGTCTCTGCCAACTCGAAAGTTGTTAAAACTGCAAAGAATAAAAATGAAAAAAAAATCCTTTTTTTTAATGAATAAAAAACCATAATTTAGGCAAATGAGCTTGAAACCATCTGAAACTCATAGGATATCTTCTCTAACAATGTCAGATAACAGGTGAATTTTTTCAGAATTGTAATTGCGTTGCAAATAGGTTAAAACATTATTTTGTTAATTAACAATTTGGAAAAATGACTACTTTAAGAAAACGGTTGTACCACCTTAATAGATTGTCAAAACTCAAAACATGTAACATATTTTTTGTTAGTAATTTTATGCTCAACAAGATTGGTTCTTTACATTTTATCGATATTTGGCTTCCTTTTCAAGTATTTTGCAAAAAAGAACTGCAGAACACCCTCTTTTTCTTCAATGGCCTATAACTTTGTATGTATGCAAAAAAAAACGGTAGACTTTTTTTCGCCTGTTTTTACTCACCAAATGAAAATTTTTAAAAGTGGTCCCGTCCTGTTACTAATTAGTTAGAGGTTGACCCCTATGAAAATCACTAAGCTGATTGGACTATAAAGCTTTTATTAAAATACGTGGAACGATTAAAACTGGGACCTAGTTCACAAATAAAATTTCTACAACCATCCAGGAAGACGAACTACATCTTATAATCATCAATCCTTTGGTAAAAATATGTCCAGTGTGTAGTAATAAAACAGAAATTAGCAAATTAATTAAGAGCAGTTTGCACCACTTCCAGTTAAATTGAAATTGTAGTTACACTAGTCGTTGCTTAGGATACGCTCGTTAACAAGTTTACTGGAGAATAAATTTATGTTGTAGTTAGTAGTTAAATGAAACAGGTGCAAACGGGCCTAACTCCTTCAATTCAAATCACGGTTTATACATTTTACATAACACATACCTACACAGATCAATTATACATAAGCACTTGTTCCCATTGGAGCATTATCGACTTGTTCTTCATTATTACACTCTCCGTCGTTTATTAATCTTTTTCTTTTTATAAAAGATTGTACGATTGTTTATACACAATAATTTAATCACCACAATGGGTGAAATGTGAAATGAAATCAAAGCAAAAAATAGAAAACACCATTACGACCTTAAATGTAAGGGTGCTGTATGACCTAACGGTCGAAAGCTTAGAAAGAAAACAAAGATAATAATCCGTTTATGTTGAACTGCATTATAGACGAAGATAAAAAACCAATAAGAAAATTTTTTAAATGAATTTTTGCAAGAACTTTAAAAACAACATTTTGAACAAAACAAAATGAGAATTTGTACGAGAAATTTTTTGTAGAAAACAACCACTGGCTTAACTTTGGTCCCGTATCACGAGTAATCGATACTGCAAAGAAAAACATTATTAGTATAATAGTTAAAAACAAAACACGGCTGTCTTCTTACCTCTAGTTAAGCTTTTGTTCTGCCGAGAATATTGAGTCAATTTCAATTTTTGTGGAGTATCGTAAAGTCAACGACAAACAGGTGCAAATTGTATTCTTTGAAACGAAAGAGTCGTTGATTGAGATCGCTTATACATGTTCCCGTCTGACATACCTGCAAGAAACAAAAATAATTAATTTACATCCTTTATAATTTGCTAATACATTTTTTAAATTGTAAAACCTTAAATTAAACTTTAAGAGAACTTTCAATTTGTGCTCTATTTATTATTTATATAATTTTTAACTTTATTTCGTCGTTACATGTAGATGTAATGCTAGAGAAGTGTATAATAAACAACGACGACTGTGTGAAATACGTTTAGAATGGCACACGACTCGCTATAAGGAGTGAAAATAAATCCAAAAATTACTAAAAGCCCAAATATCTAACTAAAGTTACAGATTATTAACAAGTTATAAACTCGTTACAGAAATTGAGGTACAAGAACGACCACTTGGTCGAAAAGATCAGATTACTGGATTTAAAACAGTTTAGGCGTTTACGATAATTGGGAGCGGTTGATACACACTGCGTTCGGTAATAGAGATACATTAATCGTAGTACATTAGTTTCAGGTATCAGCTGGTTATCGACACTTATCGATCTACCGAGATGTTTAAGTTTTGTTGGAAATTTTGAGTTATAAAACCTCGTTATTGTAATTTTGTGTGCATCTATAAGAATATTTTTGGCGGTGTGCAACGATTTAAAAATGCAAATTTATCAATTGGATGTGTACTGCACACATTACCTGCGCTTTATAAATGGAGACATTCGAGGAAAAATTTATATTAAGTTACCTGGAAGCTTTAGAAAAAGTGGACAAATTTGTAAACTCAAGAAGTTATTATAAGGATTAAAACAGTCGCTTTGTATTTAATAATTTTAATTTAAGTGCACATCAGCAAAAAGATGTAACCGTAATAAAGCAATCATTTTCAAATTACTTTAGGTCGAAAAAAACGTATCCTTTGAGAGGTGTAACTTTTTAAAAATAGTACTTAAAGATGTTAAAACTCTTGACAAGTTTTTAAACACCACCAGGACGCTTTCAAAAACCTGTGATTTTGGGATCAAAATTTTGATATTTTTTTAATTTCCGGTTCAACCGGAAGCGTTTTGTTAAACGAAAATTGTGTCATATAATAGATACATATTCATGGGATTGATATACATATCAATTTTCAAGTTTTCATTTCTATTACAAAAGAAATTAGCGATTTTTGAAGATTTGACATTCAAAAAATCATTATTCCAAAACGGCTCTAGCGATTTTGATAAAAATTTATATTTCGATAGAGAATTACGTTGTCTGTAACATATCCAAAAAAGAAAAAATATGGCAGAGGAAATTTTGAGAAAATCCATTTCAAAATTTTTGACCTAATTTGGCTCCTTAAATGTAGGCAATTTTGAAACATTTTTGAAAATCGACTTGTTTAGAACGAAAGCCCTATATTTTGGCTATACAATGCCGTTTTTAAATTTTTATAATATTAATAATTACCGGCCAAGTTATAAGGGAAAAATCACAAAATGGGACAATCGTTCTACTGACCGCTTATTATTTTTATTTCTTGATTATAGTAACTTTTTCTTGGATTGGAAAAAGTTAAAAGGGCATGTCGAAGACAGTTGAAGAGAAGTGTTGGAAGATACTGGCAAGAAGTCATAAAAGTGAACGACAAAAAATTTAAAGCAAAATTGAACACAGGTGCTCAATGTAACGTAATGTCTAAATTAGGTTAGTTTATGAATCAGGGCTTTGTTATCAGGGGAGGCTCAAACAATTTCAAGGAAGGATGAAGAGCAAAAAATCAAAATTCTCTCTCTTCCGAGTTTGTATAAATCTGTTGACCACTGTAATTTCTTTTGAAAACAAGTTTTTTGTACAAAGTTTACAAATCAATGTTTTCTTCTTCGGCATCAATTAGGAACTTATCGTCTTATTGTTATTGCAAAATCCTTAACAAGCTTTGGCAAGAACAAGCTTAAAATTTTCCAAGAAAGGCTCAGCCTGCCCTCTCTTACCCCTGGCTACGGCCCTGGGATCAATTGAAAGCCGAAATAAAACCGTCAATGACCAAAACATTAATTAGATTTACAGAAGACAAAACTGAAGTGACTGAACAAAATAACTGCGATAAAAGAGTTGAAAATCCCTGGAAATAAGATAGAATTGCAACGACTATTGGGTATTGCTACAAAAAGAAGTAAAAGGTCGTTCACACTACATACATGTTTACTACAAATGTATATACATGTTTACTACATGTATTGAACAAATCTGATACTTTGTATAGCACAAGTTTGACACGTGCAGTCGCTTATACTTCATACATGTCAAGATGTCAGTCAATACTCAAAATCATGTCGAGCAGCGATGATGAACTTTTACTGTTGTCGCATCAGCATATTATCACATTATTAATGGCAAAACAACTAAATGGCAACGAAAAAAAAAAGAAGATAATAGGTAAAAAAATTTTTTACAAAAGAAATAGTTACGGAGCATGCAAATCTGTGATGAACGATTTACGCATAAAGGACAAACAAGAATTCAAAAATTTTGTTCTGTCGACTTCAATAGATTTTTAATCTTTATTGGTAATTGTTGCTCTTCTTATAATCATGAAAGATACAACATTCTGTTATGCCATTTCACCAGCAGAACAGCAGAAGTTTTATTAACTTAATGGTATTGTCTTTAGACCAATCCATCGTTGTAAAATACCTTCAAACACTTTAAAAATAGCAAACAACATGTAAACAACAACTCAGGTATCAGCTGATTGTTTCGTTCCGTTTGCGCTACCTGCAATAAGCTGCATACATGTATATGTTTTACGAGATTATGGAAAACAAATGTGGGTATCAAAGTTGTCGTATACACAATCATCGTACTTCAAAAATCTATGACATGTATGAGAAAATGTCAGTATGTAGTGTGAACGACCTTTTAGTTTGTTCGTAAACCAAAATCTACAATTACACAAGCATAAATTGTTCTCCATTTATAAATATTAGGTTCAAACATAGATAATTTATATTTATATTTATAGATGATAGGTTCAATTCACATTAGAGCTACACTTTTGACATGTGACTAAATTTATGAGTTAAAAAAGGTTTGAATAGAGCGTAAGTGCTCTTCTAATGTGAACAAAGCCTAAAAACGCCCTTATTAATTAATTAAAGTTACCTTATTAAGAAGTATGCCATTCGAGGACACGGTTAAATACCGTTTCATTGGGACCAGCTACAATTCGATATGCAGCATTTGTCATACAATTGAACTAAAGCGTTTTCATTGCTAGCAGCATATTTTAATGCTTCGATTGCACAAAATAGATGAACTTATACCAGAAAGTTTCGATTGACGACACCATCTGAATAGAAAAATAACAATTAGTTTCAATCGTATAGCATAAAATGTTAATTACCTTTAAAAAAAGGTGTATTAAAGTGAACAGAGATGATGTGATAAATCAACCTCACAATTACATGTGCTTTGAAAATTTTTATCAAAACCAGCAAAAAAACTGACTAAATAAACTAACCTTGGTTTATCTGCTATAGTTTTCCTCATTTATTACTGATTAACGTCATTTAATTTTAATTAATAATTACTTTAATAATTTTTAATTCATAGCGTCATTAACAATACACCATTTTGTAAAACAAACACAAATTAGCAAATTAGAGTAGAAAACGAAACGATGTATCTACAATGATTACAATGACGCGGTAAAAATGTCAAAAGATTTTGTCTTTTGTCAAATACGAATTGTTATGCTTGCGCCATCTATGAAACTTTTGACAAACTAACCACTATGAAAAAAAGGGATTCTTTTAAAATTTTACGTTTATAGCGTTTATTTAAAAAATAATTTAATTAACTTTAATAATTTAAATAAATAAAAAAATATTCAGTTTATTTAAAATTTATTAAGATAATTTTGGACTTGTCACTTTGTTATTGTGGTGGTTATTGTGTCAGAAATTTTGAGGTTAATTTGAATATAAATATAAATGATTCTCGAAATAAAGCAGGTGAAAACAAAAAATTAATCGGAATTTATTTGATTCACGACTTAATTTTTTCTTAACCTATGTGCTCCGGCTAGCGGTGACAAAATAAATAATAAGGTAAATGTTACCTGAAAGAAAACAAGTAATACAAGACAAAATGATACAACTTGCACTCACTTCAAATAAACTTTAATCAATGATCGTACTGGACAATACTGTAGCGACGGATAATTAAAAATAACGACAAATTGTCGTCTAAACAAATTAATAACAAAAAAACATAAAATAACTAAATATATGACGTACGTTTTGAACAACGATCAAATTTGACTCACAAAATCGCAAAGTACAAAAAAACGTATCACAAATAGCAATTATCAACCCCCACACTTGATCAAGCAAAAAGGTTATTACACATTACAAATAAATAAATTACAAGATAGCACTCCAAATTAATCAAATTTGTTAAATCAATCTGAACATCATCATTTACTAGAAAAACCAAAAACCAAATCTTAATTTGGCTCTAACGCAGCGGCGAAATAAAAATGAATAAAATATTATCTTATCTTACAACGTCCGCAGAACTTCAGTACGACCTTTAAGTAGATTATGATGATAACGAAGAAATAGATGATGATGATAGCGAGGATGATGTATGTAACTCGATAATTGAAACTCTCCAATTACACTTCTAATGGACGATAACAGATGCCTCGTATGGATGATACCATGTGGCTAATATCAACCAAATTAATGATACCGATGATCTTAATTATGTAGGTCTAAAGCCTTACATAAAAACCCTGGAAGAAACACATAATAAGTGATAAAGAAAACGCAGGACAAAACGATTACATACCTCTTGTGTAAGAAGGTTTGAAGAAAAACAACAAGATAACTTTGTAATAAAAATCTGGTTTCAAAACGGAGAATCAAATCCCCAAAGGGCTTAACACTATATAGTACTGTCCTCTTAAATCCGCAATGCGGTAATTCAACGAAGATAACTTAACTAACTTAACAAAATATCAAATAGCTGAGGCACAGACTTATTCTTCCGTTACTTAAAACCAATTAATTATTTTTCCAAAAATGAAGGCCGGATATCAAGACACATTCACGATAACCGATAGCAGAAATAGAAAATTGTAAAATTTAAACAACTTAACAAACAAATACATTTAACACACACTAGATGGAAATACAAGTATGAAAAATGAATAAAACACAAAAATTGACTGTAACAAATCCCCCCCTTACTAGCGATAAACCTAAAAAAAATACTAATCCAAAAATCCGATAAACATAGCCAAAGTCCGAATAAAAAAAACATAATCAAAACAAACTATTAAGAATCTGGAGGATGAGCCTTCAGATCTTTCGCGTGCCACACGCCTCTGACTTTATTATCCGAATCACTAAGCTCATAAACCCACGAAGAAAGTTTTCTAGTGATAACAAATGGTCCCATATATTTGACTCCCAACTTAGCTGTAAATTGATTCGCAGCATTAGACAGTTCATAACTTTTGCGCCAAACTTTTTGACCAACGTCGAATTGTTCCGAACGGCGTCTTAGATTATACCTAAAGCAACTTTTATCGTGTGCCACTTTCAAACGTTTGCTAACATCGTTATAAATTTTATTTACTGCTACCTGTTTATCGTTATACGTAAAATTATCATTGGGATCAAAATATAAAGTTTCAGAATCAGTAGCATTACCATTTAAAGGAATTTCCCTAGTAAACATAATAAAATTTGGAGAAACTTGAGTAACTTCGTGTCTAGCTGACCGAATAGCATAACCTATTTTAGGAAGAAATAAGTCCCATTCTTTATTATTTTCCGAGACGTAAGAAGATAGCATGGTCTTAATTACACGATTAACTCGCTCGGTTGGGTTCACCTGCGCATGGTAGAGCGCAGAATAGGCAATCTTAAAATTATAAGTGCTAGCGAGATCCCGAAATAATTTTGACTTAAACTGAACACCATTATCAACAATAAAAGTTTTAGGCGCACCGAAAATTAAAATGACATGATCCTCAATGGATCTCACAACAAGTGAAGCTGTAGCAGATCTTAGCGGAAACAATAACGAAAATTTACTGAAGCTATCTGTTACTACCAAAATGAAACGATACCCCTTACTTGATCTTGGTAAAGGTCCCATAAGATCTGCGGATATTAATTCAAACGGCTTCGACACTGTTGGTGTTTTGCTCAGCATCAGCCCTATTGGCGGTTTTTGCTCAGATTTAGTTTTCAGGCAGATCACGCAACGACGAATGTAATTGGAAATGTCGGCTCGCATTTTTGGCCAATAGAATTGATGTCGCACTCGAGCTAACGTTTTATACACGCCAGCGTGTCCAGCCGTGGGCACATCATGGCAAGAGTGGAGGATTTCGTGACGTTGAGATTTAGGAGGCACCACTTTCCAACAGTCATAACCCTTATCGACATCGGAATAAGTAGAAGGTAAACGCTTATACAACTTATCCCGATCAACCCTCCAAAGAGGATAGCGTTTCGGATTTGACTTAACCTTATTAACCATTTTCACAAGCCAAGGGTCCTGATCAGTAATACTAAAAACAATGGCATCCAAGATAGGTTCAACGGTCCGACTGAGGGCATCAGGCACCAAATGTTCGCGACCTTTTCGATGTTCAATTTCAAAATTGTATTGCTGTAACCGTACAGCCCAACGAGCGATACGACCGATTGGATCTTTAATACTATTAATCCATTTTAAACTATGATGGTCAGTAATAACTTTGAATTTCGGCAACCCTTCTAAATAAGGACGAAATTTCTCTATAGCAAAAATTACCGCAAGGCATTCTTTTTCAGTTGTACTGAACCGTTGTTCTTGCTTAGTCAAAGCGCGACTTATATAGGAAATTACTTTTTCACCCTCTGGATGAATTTGTGACAACACACCCCCCAAACCAAAATTACTTGCATCCGTAGAAACTATAAAAGGCAACGTATAATCCGGACAAGTAAGAATAGGAGACGACACTAAAAAATTTTTTAAACTACTAAATGATTTTTCACATTCATCAGTCCACACGAACGGCTTGTCCTTGTGAAGCAAAGAAGTGATTGGATGGACAACATCGGAAAATTTTGGTATAAATCGTCTATACCATGACGCTAAGCCCAAAAATTGCCTGACTTCTTTAACATTACGGGGTGGCTTAATTCGAAGAATAGCTGCAACTTTCTCAGGATCAACTTGCAAACCATTTCTAGTGACAATGTAACCTAAGTATTTCAATTCTGGTTTACAAAAATGACATTTATCCCTGCTTAAGGTCAAACCCGCACTATCTAATCTTGTCAACACTTCCCGCAAAACCTCTAAATGTCTATCAAAGGTATTACTAATAATAATAATATCGTCCAAATAAACGAAAACGTTTGGCTCTAAATGACCTAAAATACTATCTATTAATCTTTGCCAACTGGCTGGAGAATTAGACAAACCCATAGGTAAACGTTTAAATTGAAATAATCCACGATTAGGTATGGTAAAGGCAGTATATGGTCTCGAAGATGGTGAAATAGGAACTTGATGATAGGCTGACTTAATATCTAACGAAGTAATGTATCGGGCGTCTTTCAAACTATCGAGAATCGAACTGATATATGGAAGCGGATAAGCATCCGGAGTAGTTACTTGATTAAGCTTCCGAAAATCCACAACAAAACGATACGTTTGATCTTTTTTCTTTACTAACAGAATAGGTGAAGACCAAGGACTGGATGATGGTTCAACAACCTCGTCTTTCAACAACTTATCTAGCTCTTTGTTGATATGTTCTTGCATAATAGGTGACACAGGATAGTACCTCTGCTTTATGGGCTCCGAAGAAGTAACGATAACATGTTCAAAATTTTTAACACAACCAAGTTTAGAATTATCGAAGAGTGCAGTAAAATCGTTAATTAACCCATCTAAATTCTGATGTTGATCTACAGTTAAATTAGAAGTCTCGACAACATCCACACTAACATCGTTGGTAAACGACCATGCCCCATGACGTAAATTGGGTATTATGCCCATAGTTCGCCAAAAATCGGCTCCAAGAATAAGTCGATGAGACAACGTAGGAACCACCAAGACCGACAGTATTTCCAATTTAGACTCCAGTTCGAAAGGAACAAAAACTGATCCTATACAGGCACATTTTTCACCATTTGCCACTGTGCAGTAACTAGAAGTCTTTCTGACTGACTCCAATTCAAAGCCCATAGCCTGGAACATTTCCCATCCAGGACCTCCAAGGATAGTACGCGAAGCACCTGAATCGAGAAGACCCTTAATAGAAACACCCAAAACTCGAACCTCAAGATAAGGTCGTTCATCACCTCCAGATTGAGATAAGATAAAATCTAGTAATAGTTGTTGTTCTGGTTTATTAATAGGAGTTAAAGCCGATGAAGAAGGTATCGAGGACGTTTCACGGCCGATTAACGCCTCGCGTTGGAGTTTAAAGAACACTTAGGACACGTTTTAGTAGTGACATCACGTTGACCACATCTATAACAAAAACGCTGTGTTTGTGGTTGAGGGCATTCCTGTCTACGATGACCCGAACATCTACAATTCCAACAAGTTATAAGTCCCTCTGAAGTCCGTATTGCCGTAATAGGATTTGTAGACACCGTAAGATTGTTAAAGGCAGAGATATCTGAACTACAAGATGGTGTATAAATACAAGCTAAATCAGGCTCGATCAAATTACGCGAATCCCGTTTAGGAGGTAAGACATAAGCATTAATGGATTCTTTACGCGCGTCTATACGTTTCCCTAACTTGGTAAGTTCATCGATTGATGAAACCTCGACTAAGCCTAATTGCGTTTGATAAAACGGCGACATATTTTTAATTAAGATCTTTAATTTAGATTTTTCCGACATGGCACACGTCAAGCGGTTGAACATGTTTTGCATAATCGCGACATATATACCTAATGACTCACTTGGTCCCTGAGTTCTCATACGAATTTCCTCGAACAACCGATCGTTATAGTCAGCGGGCTGAAATTCATCCCGTAACGCCTTTTCAATGTCTGTCCACGATCTTAAACTACTCCGAACCGATCTAAACCAAAGGAGTGCTCGTCCTGTAAACACGTCGATAGCAGAACGAAAGAGCTGATCTTTACTCACATTACGCGCAACACATAATTCTTGTGCACGTTCAAGGAACGCGGCTACCGATATTGAATTATCGCCACTAAATTTAAGATTCCATTGCGAAACCGGTATGGACTTTACTCTAGCGGTAGTCAAAGAATCAACCCTAGGAATATCTAGCGTCTCATGATCCGAAGAAGACGAAGAGTCCGAATCACTGATTGGCAGATCGATCGATATTTGTAAGGGTGTCGATTGCCCACGATCAAATCTCCTAGCCTTATGATTTAAAGATGCTTTTGAATTGACTAGCAAAGTTAGAATTTTTGACTTGCGCAACGTTTGCTCCTCGTTATTAGCCGTACAACGATTCGCTCGATTCATCAAATGAACCAGTTTTGTATTAATTTTTCTAAACATCGAACTTGTCGTACCATCCTGAAAAGATGCAAGAGTCGTTGTAATTTCTGGTAGCTTTAGTTCGAGATATTCAATGTCCACGTCAAAAGTAAATGGATAAGTCGGATATGCAAATGACGATCCCGACTTCTCGAGTCTCAATAAATTCCGGAGAGTTTTCCGCATATCTTCCACCGTAGTGGTCGCATCCGATATACCCCGATAAGCTAACTCATAAGACAGTTCCTCGCGATCTAACCTATTTATCTCCATTTTTGTTTGAGTCATAATGAAAAATAACAATAATTAACGCAAGTAACCCCCCTCCTACTAAACCGTTTACCCACCTAAACGCGATCAAAAATAAACTGACTTTTGAAGTAATAAGTAAGTAATCATAAATACGTATAAAGATAGCGAAAAAATATAAATATAACCACCACCAGTATATATAAGATAACAAAACAATTTTTACAAAATAATGTCAATATGCAGTGATAATCAATATGAATAAATCATTCATTCAAAACACTTTCAAACAATGAGCAAAAAATGATAGAGTAATTGATAATTATTAATGAAAAAGACGGCTAGATGAAAAAATTTAAATTTACGTTGGGCGCCAATTTTGCTCCGGCTAGCGGTGACAAAATAAATAATAAGGTAAATGTTACCTGAAAGAAAACAAGTAATACAAGACAAAATGATACAACTTGCACTCACTTCAAATAAACTTTAATCAATGATCGTACTGGACAATACTGTAGCGACGGATAATTAAAAATAACGACAAATTGTCGTCTAAACAAATTAATAACAAAAAAACATAAAATAACTAAATATATGACGTACGTTTTGAACAACGATCAAATTTGACTCACAAAATCGCAAAGTACAAAAAAACGTATCACAAATAGCAATTATCAACCCCCACACTTGATCAAGCAAAAAGGTTATTACACATTACAAATAAATAAATTACAAGATAGCACTCCAAATTAATCAAATTTGTTAAATCAATCTGAACATCATCATTTACTAGAAAAACCAAAAACCAAATCTTAATTTGGCTCTAACGCAGCGGCGAAATAAAAATGAATAAAATATTATCTTATCTTACAACGTCCGCAGAACTTCAGTACGACCTTTAAGTAGATTATGATGATAACGAAGAAATAGATGATGATGATAGCGAGGATGATGTATGTAACTCGATAATTGAAACTCTCCAATTACACTTCTAATGGACGATAACAGATGCCTCGTATGGATGATACCATGTGGCTAATATCAACCAAATTAATGATACCGATGATCTTAATTATGTAGGTCTAAAGCCTTACATAAAAACCCTGGAAGAAACACATAATAAGTGATAAAGAAAACGCAGGACAAAACGATTACATACCTCTTGTGTAAGAAGGTTTGAAGAAAAACAACAAGATAACTTTGTAATAAAAATCTGGTTTCAAAACGGAGAATCAAATCCCCAAAGGGCTTAACACTATATAGTACTGTCCTCTTAAATCCGCAATGCGGTAATTCAACGAAGATAACTTAACTAACTTAACAAAATATCAAATAGCTGAGGCACAGACTTATTCTTCCGTTACTTAAAACCAATTAATTATTTTTCCAAAAATGAAGGCCGGATATCAAGACACATTCACGATAACCGATAGCAGAAATAGAAAATTGTAAAATTTAAACAACTTAACAAACAAATACATTTAACACACACTAGATGGAAATACAAGTATGAAAAATGAATAAAACACAAAAATTGACTGTAACATATGGAAAAAAATGAGAAGCAAACTTGAAAAATTAATATTGAGAGAGAGAAAAATTGTTACAAGATATTAACAAAGAAGTTGCAGTTCGCTCAAAGACTAAAACGTTTGTCGGTTTGAGATTGAACAATATCTAAGATGGTTTCGTTATACAACAAAATCAGTATTAGTCCAGTGATTAGCAATTTGAACCTCGGAATAATAGTAGAACGGGTAAACATCAGTTCTTGGTCTTTTCGAAAGCCTATTCTTTAAAAATCAAAAATGTTTGAAATTTTAATTAAAATGAAAGATAATTTTGCCAAATTTTCTTCTAATTAACAAATAGTATATATTTTGGACTTCATATTGCATTTTAGTTTTTGTTGAATTAAACTTGAATTGAAATTTCCTGCTTTAATTCGAAACTATTAAAAATTGACAAATTTTAAAGTGCTCGCTTTTAAAACTAATAAACCAAAGGTGGTTTTCACTATTATTTAATGATGGTGTATAGTATTAAGAGTATAATCCCACAAGAATTATTTATTTTGATCCATTTTTAACGATATAGCAACATTTTAAGTATAATACAGCGGAACGACATCTTTAAACTCATATTCCAGCAGTCAGGAGTAATGTCTGCAAATGATGAATTAGTGAATCTGAAAGCTTACGCTTTCTTCTTTAAAATGAATTTTTAATTTTGTTCGTATGTTTATTTTTGAGAGAGCTTTGACACTTTTTACGAAGAAGCGTTTATGACATTTCTAAATATTGAAGGGTCGGACTGCATATTACAGGGCCGCCGATTAGATAACACTTTTCTAATGTAAAATATGTCGGAGAGACCGGGAATAATACTCAAAAAAATGTATTAGATCTAGGATGGCCAAAATTTCGATTTTTAGTTTAGCGATATTACGCAACTTGCCGCTAGATGTCTCTGCTTCGAACAAAACTAACGACGTAACGTGTACAATAACCTTAAACTCTGCTATAGTAGTCCCAACTTAAGTTGAATCCACCACGTGAGCAAACCTGCGCGAGGCGTGGCTTCAGAACCCATTGGCGGAGCTAGTTATTTCTTATGTCAAAAAAATTGTTTTTAAAAGTTGTCAAAATTTAAAATAATTACTTAATTTAAATTTTTATTTGAAGTACTATTAATAATTAATTACTGGTTTAATACTTTGTGAATGAGATCTTCACATTATTAAAATGCTTGTAATAGAGCGTGTCACTTGTCATGAAGTTCAATTTTATTTCACGAGGTTCGCACAATCGACGGTCCCAAACGTCAAATTACAGTATTACCAAATTACTTAATTCAAACAAATTTGAAAAAATTCCTATAATTATATACAATAAAAGTAATTTGGTAATACTGTAATTTGACGTTTGGGACCGTCGATTGTGCGAACCTCGTGGACTAAAATTGAACTTCATGACAAGTGACACGCTCTATTATTTTGCTTCGACAAAAGTAATGTAATAATTATACGACGGCACTGTCTACGTTCGTTTCTAAGCAACGACCGCACTAATCTACTGCGCAACTTTAACGGTCATCACGTGGTGGACTCACCTTACGTTGGGTTACCTCTACTGTTACGAAGATGACGCCAGATGTTAAAACCGGCATTAAAATGCACTATTTAAAATTTTTTTAATATTTTTGGATAATTCGATTTAATTTTATAACTACTTTGCTGGGAGTATAGAATTATAAAACTTGTGTTTTGGCATACATTGTTTGTTAACAAAATTTAATAAACTGCCAATTCCAATTTACGACATGCAACAAATTCATTAACGAACAATAAATTAAAAACTAAATAAATTTTCGCAGCTTGGGAGGCAAACTAGTGCGATAACAATTATTTAAAAAAAAAGGCATCTGCACTAAAGACACATACAGGAACAAACATATTTACTTATTAGTTAAAATAATTACCTTATTACGAAGCATGTCGAAACACGAAACAACTTCTTATACAATTTCGTTGGGACGGGAAACATTTGGCTGCAATTTGATACCGTACTACCATTGTAGTACTACCGCTAGATTGTCGTACTACCACCGATAAATAAATGTGCGGTTAAACCATAAAGCGGTTTCAATTGACGACAGACCCTAAACACAAAAATAACAATTAATTTCAATCGTATAACTTTAGAAGAGATTTTGAAAAGCGAACAAGTGATAAACATAACTGCAGTTGCACGTTTTCTTTTTCATAGATTAGAAAAGTTTTACAAATTAAATTTTGAAAAATAAATAGATAAACATAAAAAAAAAACTAACCTGCTATATTTTTTTTGTATTTTATACCACTTTGTTTGATCAGTTTTATTTGATTTTTGAAAACTTGGCTTGGAAAATACATAGATGACCGATGGAAAATACACCAAGCGAAAATACAAGACCTTGGCACATATGCGCCATCTATGAAATTTTTGACAAACTAAAAGAAGATTTCTTTAAATTTAAATTCTTTTAAGAGTGTACTTAATTTTAATTAATGTAATTGTAATTATTAACCTTATTAGTACAAAAGATATAATTGTTTGAATTCGTTTAAGAATAACTCAAAAAGTATTCAGTTTATCCAAAAATTTATTAAGATACCTTTTGCAGCTTACAAAATTTTCTTTAATTTGCGAGTTACGGCGTTTTTAAAATTGAAAGTTTTTCCAGGACCGGATCAAAAAACGTTAGGGCCTGAGGCGCTAATTATTTTACAAAAATACACTACAGAATTCGCACAGCAAATGTTTATTTATAGTCTAGTCAACGAAAAGGTTATAGAGCACATGGAAGAGGGTGTAATTTTATTTTATGAATGTATTTGGATTAGCTAGGAGGTAAAAATACTAAAAGACCCCTACACCTTTACCCCTGTTCTAACTACAGAGGGCTAAAGGAGGTAGTGGGTGAAAAGGTTCAGTTTTTGGGATTTTCGCTTATATCACGAAAACGGTGTATCCTAAGGAAAAAATTACTTTTACCACAATGAAAGCTTATGAAATTTTCAACGAGATTGCCATCTTTTTGTATTCTTTATAGTTTTTGAGATACCCGTCTACAAAAATCGTTAATGAATGAAAAGAAAATATGCCTCACGTTTTTCGTCGAACTTGTACCTCTAGCATCTCAGCCTTTCGTTTTACAGTAAAAGTCTTCTGAAAAGAAGTTGTAGAGCATTGAATTTCCTTTACTATTTTACTTTTTCCCGGACCCTTCACAACACAGGGTCCTAAAGCACGCGCTTCATGCACTTCATGATTAATCCAGGCCTGCGTTTTTCCATTCTCATTCGAGCTTCTAATTTCGAGTCTGATTTCACTTCTTTCCAAAATTGTGAATACACCGATTGCTATACAGGTGTTTCAAAAAAATTCTTCCTAACATAGGGAGCTCGATTACTTTTGCAGAGTTAGAGAATTGGTTAAATGCTGAAGAAAATGAGGAGAGAACTTGAAAAATCAATATTTTAGGGCTATTATACAAAACTCTCTTTCGTAATTAAACAACAATTTGGGGATGTTCGTCACTACTTTATTCTACTCACTAATTATACTACAATTTAAATAATAATGTTACATAGTAAAAGTCTATTAGCAAACCTCGCTAAATTTTCTTGATTCGAATTTGACATTAAACCCTTCGGCTCTCTTTAAAATAATATCACCTTGCAATTGAAAGTCTTTTTCTTTGGCTTCTGAAATAACGTGATAGTTCCTCATGATGGTCGATAGTAAAATTTTTAACTTTAGCATCGCATATTTCCTTCCTAAAATTGTTCCAGGTAGAAAGAGTTTAAGTTCATTTTGTTAAACTACTTACCAACACAACTTCTTGGACCTGCACTAAATGGAATAAAAGCATAATAATGACGATTTACTGTACGTTCTGGAAGGAAGTTATCTGGATCGAACGTATCGGCATTTGGATAAACGTCCTCACGTCGATGAATTCTAACAGTGGGAATTAAAACATTTGCTTCTGCAGGAAGAGTCAAATCTGCGCTAACTAAAAGAAACATTTTAAAACGTTAACGTCAAGTTCAAAGTGTCTTCTAACAAACCCATTTTAACGTCTCGTTTAATAACACGCGCGATGAGAGGAACTGGTGGATATAGCCTTAAAGTTTCCATTAAACAACGTTCCAAATATTTCATTTCTAGAGTATCTGCAAAAGTCGCCGGACGATCGGAGTCTCCAAATATATCTTTGAGTTCCTTAACAACTTTAGCTTGAATTTCTGGATAAATTCCCATTATCGATAAAAAGAAACTGCTAGCAGCAGCAGTCGTATCGTGGCCCTCAAACATAATCGTATCGACTTGTTCTTTAATTTCCTCATCAGTTATAACGACTCCATTTTGTGAAGCTTCAATCATGAGATCTAAAAATGCGGATCTTTTCTTTTCACCGACGTCGTTATCGTCCACATCCAAATCGTCTTTCAAACCAGCAGCTTGGCCGAAAGATAAATTTTCCACGACAGTTTTTACTTTAACATCGTCTTTTTTGTTTATACGGAGTTCGCTTGGTACATCGGCTATCGATCCACGAATTCCTTGTTGAAAAGCTTCTTTTTTACTTTTCAAAACTCTTTTCGTCAAACTATGGATGGTGTTTAATAACTTTGCTTGTATGTTATTGTATTTGGTTAGTTTAAATACCCAATCGGGTCTTAGCAAAAGGTTTGCGTGACGAATGTGTAAAATGTCGCACATCTTCATTACTGCCATCGCGTAGTCAAAACCACTTTGGCCTTGAGTTGATTTACTTACGCCCATAACAGTTTCTAAAAATTAAGTTTAAAAAATAAATTAGACGAGAGATAAATCGTTAGTTTAGCTTCTCAATAGAAGTTTGGACATCATGAAGATGATCACTTGCGTACTGGTGCGATAATTAGTAGCCTAATATCGTACCCTGTGGCACACCACAATTAAGCTGAGACCAAGAAAAATGCCCCTTCCCAACGAGTGCATCTGCCTACATCCTGTTGATTATGAGTGAAATCAGATCAAAGCAGTATTGTCTGCACATTTTGTGGTGGTTGCAAAGTTACAGGTTTCTAGAATGCATGTTAAAACCAAGATCAGTTGCAAGTTTTAGTAAGTGTCCATTTGGTCCGGTGTCTCCATTGAGACTTAGCCAATCTCTGTAGTTTCTTTAACAAATAGCTGGCGATTCACGATTTTTTCTAACAACCGAAAAAGAGAGAGAGAAAAGAGAAAAGTCGTGGCGTGGCTCAGGAGCAGACTGGTGACCATAAATTGCAATTTTTTTCAGATAAATCAAGATCTGGTATAGAGTATGAGCCGTGATCTGATAAATATCAATATAGTGTAGGAAGAGAAGAAATAACTGTTAGATTTTACAAGTAGAAGAAGGTATGGGGTTGGGAATCAGTAAATGATAACAGGTGGCTTTGTAGTTGGTTAACGTTTTTAAGGAAGACCCAAAAGATGGAATCAGTCCAAAAATGAACGAAAGTTACAACGATATGAGACCAAAGGTGACTCATAAATCACTTACCTAACAAAATTTCAACTGTAGCTTCAGACATGTAATCGTGGCAATCAAAGAATTTTCCCTCTTCTTTCCTCATTTTTTCGACAGTTGCTCTGCTGTTGGCATTGAAGAGTTCGATAAAAGTCTTCAAGACGTTTAAGTGGAAAGTTGGAGCAATCAATTTACGATGAGCTCTCCATTTTGGCCCAGTACTAATCAACAAGCCATTTCCTAACCACGGTTCGAAAAATCTATATTCTGGCGCTTTATCGATATGTTCGTGACTGCTCAAAATTACCTCTACATCACGTGGATCGGTTAGAGTGATGTAGAGTTTTGGTCCTAGCCAAAATTTAAATATACCATCGTACTTCTTGCTTATGTTATATACGGTTTTGAAAATAGCTGTGGAACAAATTACCATTTTATCATTTTCGTTTCTAAATGAAGTGTTCCTTACCTGGTGAAGTCTTTCCAAAGATTTCGAAAGTTAAACCGAAAAGTGGCAAACCTGCTGGTCCAGGAATTTTCTCAGCTAATTTGTAGGTGTGTTTTCTCGAAATTTTCCAATTAACAAACCACACAACAAGTGGTATTACCATAGCGGCAATAATAACTGATAATTTATCGTCAAACATTTTGAATTAAAATAATTTCTATAGTCTAAATAAAATACTTCTCTTCTTATTAATAAAAAACCAAACTACTGAGTGAACATTTCTTCTTCCACCTTCTCTTTATATATTATTCCATATTGCAATTAAACAATAGCGGGGTTAAATGTTTAACATCATTACAATAACGTACGTATTTGTAATAATTAATGGATGGTAGTTAATGAATAGTTTAATCTACAGCAGTCTTTCCAATAGTGAACTCTTAGGTTGGCCACTAAGGATTGGATTTGTAAAAATAACTCTTCTCTCTATACAAAAAGATAATTAGTTTGCCCATACGCCCAACGTTATTAGAGAAAATCTTACTCCAATTTTCTGCCAAATCCATCTACAAATTGAAAGCGTTCTTCCAGTAGATGAAAAGTGGTCATGAGATCACACACAAGTGGGCATTTTCTCTCAAAAGCCCATAATTTAGACAACAGTGAGCGTTGGCTTATAAACAGCAACTTTTCCCATCTATGTGCTCTACTGGAAGACTTTAATTGCTTTAACTTTATTTTAGTTGTAGTGAGAGTGTTGAGAAACTATTCTGCACGTCTTCTAGCATCCTTCAAGTACTTAACACTCCACAATTCATTTCTGAGCTCATTGCTAATCTTGAAAGAACACAATGAAACTTCTTTTCACCAGTAGCGTAAGGGAAGTCCCCTATTCATCCTACCAAGATACCAATTCGTTCATTAAATTTATTCTGATAGTCTATGAACGTGCAGAGGATAGTTCACTATATCGAGACTGTCCTGTATTTTTATTTATGATTAGGAACAAGAAATCGAACGTTATGCATTTATTAATTTATTTATAAAATTGGTAATTAGTTTACAATTTGCGTTACTTTTTTACATACTCATTACATTAGCAATGCAGTAATCACAAGCACAATCATTTCCTGTCCATAAGATGACCTGCTGTAAACGAATAAAAATATCTGTAAAACTAATTATTTACAACACCAACAATAGTGATTACGCACATTATTATTAACTACTTTGTATAATAAATAATTCATTTTCGATCATTTAAATTTCAAAAGAAACAAGACCTTTTTGTATGGGTTGTATGGAAATCAAAGTAAATTCACACTCGTCTTTAGAAGATATGTTAATACAGAGAGAAGAGAGAAAATGAGATTTAAATTGTGAATTAATCGATAATTTGTTAATAAAAATAATTTATTTAAAAATTAATCCTGTACGATGTGCAACCCACCACACACAACTGCACATTTTTGACTATAATAATTAAAATAATAATTTACTTAATTAACTCTACTAAACTAAAGCTCGTCTTGTTAAAGACAACTTTAAATCCAACAATTCTATTTCTTTCATATGCTTTTCTCTAGCAAATTGCAGTTCTAATTCGTGTTTTTCTTTAACTAAAGACATTTCAAAATTATGCTTTTCTTTTAATAAAGATATTTGTAAATTGTGATAATCTTCATTAGTGTCTAAAGATTCACCCTCATTCCAAACAGATTGATCTACATTACAAATTCTTTCCTGAATAAATTCAAAGGGTGGCGTTTGCTCTTTACTCTCTTTATTCGTCACATCATTATTTTCTTCAACTACAAACACAAATACTCTTATGTTGTTTTCATAAGAACTTTACATACCGAAATCAGCTGATGAATTTGTAGTACTAGATAGCAATCGTACGTTTGTATCCTGATTTTCATCTACATCATCTACTTCCACTTTTATGTAGTTTTTAGTACTTTTTAAACCTTTTATAATCTCCCAAATTTCTGCATTCTAAAAATACATAAATTATCTCAAAGTTATAACACACTTAAATTACACACATTTTCACAACTTTTATTTTTCGCCGCTCTTATTGCCATATTTTTATAACACGATTTTAAATGCGAAATACACCTTTTTTCGTCAACGTAATGATTGAACTCGGTTTCAATTTTTGACCATGCGTCGTGTTTTTCTTGCACTGTAGCACTATCCGTTCGCTTATTTTCAATAACCATCGCGTGCTTTTTTATAAGGCTTAAAAGTAATCGCTTCTCTCGCATAGTAAAATTTCTAGTACGTATTCGAGATTTGCTCGATATGTCCATATTAACTAAAATAAGTCTAAAATATAAACAAATTAAGAAAAACTGTAAATAATAGGCAAATATACGTACATTCTGTTTATTATCTTATTAAAACGTCCTAATTAGTTGATTGTAAAATCACAACATAACCCCACTTTTGACATAACGAAAGAATTCAAATTAATTTTATATTATTTGAAATGTAGGTTTTTTAAATACATCTAATAATTATTAGGGCCCACTAAAAGCGTATTTTATTAATTTATTTTTGAAATTATTCAAAAATTAAAGTTTATTTATTTTGTCCAACGTCAAAACACACAAAACATAACCTAACTTTTTCTAATTGTCAGATCACAAATTTCTTTATTCAAGTTAATGCTACTTTAAAAATGGAAAAAATTTGTCGAACGTGTTTAAGAACATCAAACGTTCTTTTGCCTTTATTCGATGATACAAATTTACCTGTGAAAATTAAAGTTATATCCGATGTTAGAATTACCAACGAGGCACACTTACCAAAAACTGTCTGCGCGGAGTGTGTAATTAATATAAATTTATCGTACAATTTTAGGCGAATTTTAATTAACAGTGATAAGCAGTTGAAAAATCCAAAACAAACCGTTCCACAGGTGGCTCTTGTAAAGATTAACGAAGACTTTGCAGACGATGCACCAGCAGTTAGTGCCATCGATGAAGATGAGCAGTCAAACGCCCAAATAGATTTTATAAAAGTTGACGAAGAATTTGCAGAACAAGAAGCAGCGCTTAATGGTAGTGACGAAGACGAACAATCGAATAGTAACACAAGCTTTAAAACTAATGAAGAAGTAGTAAATAAAAGGAAAAATATTGAAAGCCACAAACTATTGAAGTATAAAAGGAAATACGCCTGTACACAGTGTGATTTTACCACTCCTAGTAACGTCGAACTATTTCAACACAAAAAAACTCACGGAGTACGTAGAAGAGTTTGTAATGTTTGTGGTTTATCGGTAACCGTGTCAAATTATAATAAACACGTTGCAAACCATACAATAAATCCTGTTGCGTGTCCTGAGTGTGGAAAAATGTGTAAAAACTTTATCGCTTTGAGGTATCACAAAATGCGACATAAAGATGGAAAAAGTTGCGAACATTGTGGAAGATATTATAAAAATCTTAGTAGTTATAGAATACACGTTAGAATTAACCATTCAGGTATGTTGTAGCATTTTATTTCGTTAATTTATATTTTACAATTTTAGGTGGAGCATTTAAAAAATATCCGTGCAATTTGTGTGATAAAGTCTTTAATGCCAGCAGAGATTTACAAAGACACATTCGTAGTCACACTGGTGAAAGACCTTATTTGTGTAAATATTGTCAGAGGGGATTTTCCAGTAGCAATGCTTTGAAAACTCACATACGGCAGCACACAAATGAAAGACCTTATGTATGCGAGTTTTGCGGTGCGGCGTTTAAACAACGCATATCATTAAGAAACCATTGGAAGATGGCACATCCAGAAAGTAATCAAACTTAAATAGTTGAAAATATGTATTTGTTTAAAATTTATTCCTATAATTGTATTATTGTAAGTTTTATGTATGTATTGATGACAAAATAAATAATCTTTGAAATACAACTGTACAGACATGTGGGTCTGTATTCACATAAATTATATTGCTACGGTTTTTACTACTATGTAATTTTTTCGCCGTTGTATTAAAAAGGCCACTTTAATACACCAACGTGTACAAGTATCATATGTTGTCTTAAATCATCCTTCCTTTTAGAACTGTATTCACAATTATAACATTGAAAACGTTTTCCATCAGTGTGTGTCACCATGTGTTCCTTCGTTTTACATCTGTATTCACAAGTATAACGTTGATAAGACTTTCCATCACTGTGTATCATCTTGTGTCTGTAAATTACCTTTCCTTCTACATCTGTATTCACAATTAGTACATTGAAAAGGCTTTTCACCAATGTGTACCGTCATGTGGTTCTGTAAATGATCCTTTCTTCTACATCTGTATTCACAACTAGTACATTGAAAAGGCTTTTCACCAGTGTGTACCATTATGTGTTTCTGTAAATGATCCTTTCTTCTAAATCTGTATTCACAAGTAACACATTGAAAAGGCTTTCCACCAGTGTGTATCTTAACATTCGCCTTTAAATCTCTCTGGTTACCAGTTCTTATTTCACATACATTATGTACATTTTCTTTATGGTTATTCATTGGGAAATACTTTTCACAAATGTGTATCATCATGTGACTTCTTAAATGATCCTTTCTTATACACTTGAATTCACAATTAAAACATTGTAATTGCTTTTCACCAGTGTGTTTAAACATGTGTGTCTTTAAAAATACCTTTCGCGTGGTTCTGTATTCGCATTTATTACATTCGTAAGGTTTCTCGCCTGTATGTGTCATCATGTGCCTCTTTAAATGATCCTTTTGTATAAATCTGTGTTCACATGTAAAGCACTTATAAGGTTTCTCGCCTGTGTGTATCATCATGTGTCTCCTCAAATGTTCCTTGAGTTTAAAGCTGTGTTCACATACTTTGCAGACATGAGGTTTTTCGCCTGTGTGCACCACCATGTGTCTTCTCAAAGTTTCCTTCTGTTTAAATCTGTATTGACATATATTACATTGATGAAGCTTTTCTTCAGTGTTTATCTTTAATGTTCCATTATGATTGGTACTATAATCAAAAATATTACATTGGTAAGGTTTATCACGGGTGTGTATATTCATGTGAACTTTTAAATGCGCCTTGCGCAAGGTTTTGTATTCACATATATGACATTGATACGGTTTCTCATCTGTGTGTATCATCATGTGTTTTTTTAAATTTCCCTTATCATTGCCTCTATATTTACATGTATTACATTGGTAAGGTTTTTCATTTGAATGTTTGTTCATGTGTCTCTTTAAACGTGCCTTGATTGTGGTTTTGTATTCACATATCACACACTGAAAAGGTTTTTCGCCTGCGTGTTGTTGCAACATGTGCTGCTTTAAATTTTTCTTCAAAAAGCCTCTGAATTCACATAAATTACATGGATAAGTTTTTCTATTTTTCTTGCTTGAAGAATCTTGTTCACACCTACTTGATTTTCTATTTTTATGGCTTTGATTTATTAAATGTTGTTTGTGAAAGGTTTCAGAATCACAATTATAATGCAAGTCCTCTTTAGTCATTTCTACATCTTTTTCTAATTTAATTTTGTCCCATTCTTCCTTTATATATCTTTCTTCTTGTTCTTTTTTAATTAGTCCCATCAGATTACATTCTTCTACTTTAATTGAACCTTAAAAAAAATAAATGTTACAATTGAAATCGTCTTCCTTTATAAAAATGTTTATTTACACTACTGGATTGATTGCTTTACGAAGGAGAGCAAATATATGTTAAGAGTAGTATAATTATTTTACGGAGCTCGGAGAACAACTACAAATTTCTAACCTATAAAAATATATTCTTACCAACATCGTGAAGATCGTTTTTAGAAAATTCTTTTGTAGTTGGAGCTGTAATTTGTTTATTATAACATCATTAAAAATTAACGTTTTTGTTACATACTAAAATGTTGCGAATTGTTGTCTGGTTCTCGATCATCAACTTGAATTTCTTCTTTAATTTTTGTATTCATTACTAACAAACTGAATTAAAACTTGAATTATATTTTATATTCACTAACAATGAAATAATTATTACATTTGTAGTAATCACAAAAATAAACCAGCAAACACCAAAGAATACAAGGTCATATTTGTTCGTGTAATGTGTGTTGCCTGCATAGTGTACATTAAAGCCAGTTCCACATTGTATTTGTTTCATAAATATTTCTTAAACATATTCATAAAAATTTTTATAAAAATTTGTCATAATTTGCTAAAAAAAATTCCGGATTGTAGAATGTGTTGCATAAGCTGCAAAACTCCAAGGTCTAAGAAATACATTTAAATACTAAACATCTGGTACCAGACAACAAAGCAAGGCGCACGCTCGCATCAACAACCAATGGAACTCCTCTTTTCATAAAAAAAAAATAGAACCGTTTCTATTGATGTGACGTCACGTCAAAATATTTACGTGCAGTCGCATAATCTCATAAATACAGCTTTTATAAAAACTTCGTAAATATAGCCGTGCACACTGTAAAAACCAGTTTTATCAAAATTTTTGTCAAAATATTTTGTGTTATTTTTACAGTGTGAATTCGCTATAAGAAAGAGAAAGACTATCTATATGACAATGTACAATCATTCGAAAAAACGCACTCTGTGGTCGCCCGGGAAACACTGCTTCCCGGTGTAGTAGACCGGGAAGCAGTGTTTCCCGGCGATCACAGAGTACGTCAAACGTAATTTTCGAAGCAGTGAGCACAAAAATATTATAAAGTTAAAGGTTCGACATTACAAATTTAAGACGCCAACAAATTTACATTTGGCGAGCGCCGTGCCGTAGAATCGTACCTAAATTATAAAATAAGTAAGGCACGATGCGTACATTATTTGCTCACGACCGACATTTTACTCCGTGCTATACCGGGTGTCCCACTTAGCATGCTCACCATGGGGATCTCGTAAACTGTAAGAGATACAGTTGGTTAAATGACACCAAATGCAGCCTCTTTTATAACCAACTTGATCATACTTTTGTTTTTTGAAAAATATTATTAGCACTCTAGATATTTAGAAAAAACTGAAAAAGTTCATTTTCTTTAAATGCCTATAACTTTTTTATTAATCAAGATAATTTTAATTTTTAAAAAAAGGATAATAGGCACTACTAAAACCTATAAATTTAATATACAAAAAAAATTTTTTATTAAGCCGTTTTGGAGATATGATGCAAAGTTATATTTTTTTAAATGCAACGATACCACTTTTGACCTATAGTGCCATTTAAAATTTTTGAATTCTTGACATTTTGACTATTTTGAGGCACACTCTTCGACAAGCCGACGTCTCCGCGGAATGACAATATCACCATTAGATTCTTTATTACGGCTTTTATGATCAAAATTTTTGATCCAACTCTCTACGACTAACCGTTTTTGAAAAAAAACGCTTGATACAAGTGCTCTGATTCACTCTGTAATCTGTATAGTTAAAAACCGCTGAGTACCTCTCGCTTGTCGCTCCACCGCTTGCGTTATCTATAATTTGTAGTTAAAGATGGCGGACTTCACTAAACTTAATTAAGCTGTATCTCCGCTCATAACAATTCAATTTCAATGATCTTTTTCTTGGTTAGATAGATAATTTAATAAGTAATTATTTTTTATTTTGTATTTTTTTCGAAAATGTACAGAGAATAGAGTTATAGAGGCATTTTGTCGAAATTGTCTTTCTACTATAAATCCAAATTCGTCATCTTTAATTCAAAATTATAGACAACACAAGCGTTGGAACGAGAGGGACTCAGTGGTTTCCAGGTATATATGACCTAAGAATTTATCTCTGAAAAATTCAGCTTTCCCCTAATTTTCGTTCTTTCACTTTCACATAAAGCCATACAAATTAGAACGCTACAACCGCAATTTTCGCGATTTACTCAGTAACTGATTTTCGTAGAATAAAATTTTATAAAAGAGAAGTATTCTATCAAACGTGAGCTACATCTTTTATCTAGAAGTTTCATCAATTACTTTATTAATTTACATTTTACGGTTAAAAGAAGGATTGAAAATGAAAATTTCGATAAATCGGCTCCTAACTTTAATCACTGTGCGTTTTCGATAGAAATAGGAAAATAGAAAAACTTTACTCATTATATTAGCTATCTGATTAAAAAAAGATCATTTAAATCGAAGTGCTACTTAGTGCAATAATTCAAAATTGTGAGGAAAGCAAGTAGGGGAGCGGGGGGCTGCCGCTGCGGTTTCCAAGTATATGACCTAAGAATTTATCCCTGAAAAATTCAGCTTTCCTCTAATTATTTTTCCTATAGAGCAAAATATCGTATTGTAAAAAGTCAAATTATATTTGACTGTAATAGAAAGGAAATGTGCACATGTGTAGTTTTCGATAGCTCCTACTATCGGTACAACTGGTATGTACAACCTTTTTAGTTTGTTACTTAAGAATTTAGAAATTGTATTGTAATGTTTCTTTTTACGTTATTTTAAAGGTTTGTTTTAAGCCGGATGCTATGCAGACTCTTTTGAATTTGAGGTATTTTGGTATTTACCTACCTACTGTGGTAGTTTATAGTTAAGATGTTGGAAAGTCCTAGTTTTAACCTTTTACCATTGGTGTTGAACCCTGGAGAAGAAAGGGTATTTTGTCGGTACTTTGTGTTTACTTGCTTTGTAAAGTTCTATATAAAAAATAGTTTCGTTTAAGACTTCTTTACTTCAACAACTAAGAAATATTTAGTAAAGTTGGTTTGAGCTCCAATAAACTTAAAATTAAAATACAGTTCACTCGTTCTCAAAAATCAAAACGGAGCTCAACTTTTGGTCCAATCCAACCGGGTTTATAGAAATTAGTTACAACAAAATTGAACTTTTTGGGACAAAATCCCACGTGTGCGATAAAGTTTCTATCAGTGTAGTTTTCAAATATTAAACATCGAAGAGAAAGAAGAATCCAAATCCATCAACAACTAGAGATTCATCTTGACGATCACGGAAGTTGGAAGAAAATAGCAAATATAAGGTTAGTGTTCTTTTTTATTTATTTATTTCTTCTAAATTAGACCTTAATACTAGAAGAGATTTTGAAACTAACTTAACTACTGAAATGCCAAAATTAGAGGATTTACTTGCCTTCTTAGAAAGGCATTGCTTGTTTCTGGAAGTATGTGGAATAGTTCCCTAAAAGTGGAATACCTGCATTTCAGAAAATCCATAAGGGCCATCTCTGATTTTAACTGCTCAAAAACATTTATTTATACATTAGTTAACCCCAGAATTTTCCCCAAACTTTTATTTTGCATATAATCCCAAAAAAGTAAATCAACCATCTAAAGTGCTAAGTGGATATTCTAGGTAAGTACATCAATTTTTGTTTTATTGTTGATGTTAAAATATAATATAACTCCAAAATAATTAAAAAAAAGTACCCACATCATAAAAAAAATTTTTTTTGAGCGTCCATTACCAGCGGGGTCAAACTTTCTTATGTAAAATACGCAGGTTTTTGGATAGACTGGAATAAAAAAAATTTTTCGTTAAATTCGTGGTCTAAAAATCTGAAAAATTGGTAGATAGCACGTTCATTGACAAACAAACTTAAAAAAAATTCATTTTTTAGCAAAAACTAGTATTTTAGGGGTTCAAAGTTAGCGTCATGTGGGCGCAATTGCACTTTTTGGTGAACAAAATTATTATTTTGGGAATTTGGTAGTGGGGCCTCCCTACACAATAAAAATGTAAATTAAACCTCGTTTTAAAGTTTTTACTAAACCCATTTCCCTTTACTAAACCCATATCTTTTACATATATGATAATTTTAAAAATAAAAACCCAAATTATTTTTGTATTGGCGCATCTTGGCAGCTAAAAATCGTTTTTTATTTAATATGTATAGAGGTATAGAAAAATATAAAAATTTACCCCCTTCTATCCCCTTCTTCGTAATGGCGGTCCAAACTGTTACAACATAGTGGGAATACAATACTAATGTGATGATGCCTCAGTGTGGTCAACGAACCAAAATTTATCCTGATTTTCGGACTTTTTTTTGTAACAGCGAGTTTTTTTTTCAATCGGTCGAAACCATTCCTGTGAGTTTGTGTATAAAATGTCTCAACCCAATTTTGACCGGAAAGCCCTTATTTTTCGACTTTAGTGTAAAATCTTGACTTTTTCAAGTTTCCGTTTCACTATTTTTTGAATAACTTCGCTTGAATTGGTCGGATCGGGACCAAAAAATTTTCCTTTTGTGTGTAATGAAGCTCTCTTTAAAACTGCCTGAGTTAAAATAATCTATATTAATTTACTAACCCAAAAAAAAAATTCAAAACTGCCGTCATTAGTGAGTCGTAGTTTTTTATAGAGAACTCGAGTAATTATTAATATTACGGTATGAAACTTTAGGAAGTTGTAGCTGATATAGTAACAAATCCACATTGCACATTGGGTCCAAAAATATTGAGAACAAAGACTAAAATTTGCATTTTGGTTCAAATTTTCTAATTCATATTTGTTGTGAGCAATTGGTGGTATCGTAATAATTCTTCTCTTGAAATGTTGTAAATTTAAGGCTCTTTCAGATGAAATCAAAGACAATTACATTAGACCACATTTTCTTCCGATTTCGTTTAAAAGAAAAATAAAATTTTTCAACTTTTTACCCACAAAACCAATTTTAGTGGTCGAAATGGTTGACTTTAAAACCAGTTTTAATGTTCAAAAGTAGTTTATATGAGTTCTTTATGATTAATTTTCAAAAATACGTAAAAGAAGAATTAAATTTCAACCACTAAAATTGGTTTTGTAGACAAACAGTTAAAAGATTTTCTTTTTATCTTCAAAGAAATCGGAAGAAAAAATGGTCTGATGTGATGGTTTTTGTTTTCATCTCAAAGAGTATTTAGTCTTTGTTCTCAATATTTTTGAACCCAATTTGCAATGTGGATTTGTTACTATATCAGCTACAACTTCCTAAAGTTTCATACCGTAATATTAATTATTACTCAAGTTCTCTATAAAAAACTACGACTCACTAATGACGGCAGTTTTGAATTTTTTTTGGAAATTAATATAGATTATGTTAACCCAGGCAGTTTTAAAGAGAGATTCATTACAAACAAAAGAAAAATTTTTTGGTCCCGATCTGACCAATACAAGCGAAGTTATTCAAAAAATAGTGAAACGGAAACTTGAAAAAGTCAAGATTTTACACTAAAGTCGAAAAATAAGGGCCTTCTGGTCAAAATTGGGTTGAGACATTTTATACACAAACTCACAGGAATAGTTTCGACCGATTAAGAAAAAAAACTCGCTGTTACAAAAAAAGTCCAAAAATCAGGATAAATTTTGGTTCGTTGACTACACTATCACTACTATCAGTCGTAAATGGTCGATTTAAAAATTTAATTACTATAATTTGAGGTTTTTTAGTGTCATATGTTATCACAAATATTATAATGTATGTAATATGTAATTATCATCAATTTTCATCTTGATGAATTTACTGAGTTTTGTCCACTAAAATCGTACATTTCGCCCACTGTGGCGCCCCCTAAAGAGGTAGTTCTAGTTTTGCGATTTTCATAAAATTTTTACAAAAGGTTGACTTTTATAAGATAAGCCTAGTGTATAAAAATCATTAAAATATTTATAGTACCTACTTTAGGAGATAAAGGGTTTCTTTCTTTTAACCCCAACTTTAAGAGCCTACAACTTTTTAGGGATGCATTTTTTGATTAAATTGCAAGAGGAGCAAATGTCTTATTTTGGGCCCAGGAAACTACATCGACATTTGTCAATGTTATTCGGTGTTATTAGGGTATTTCTAGCTTTTTGAGGTATTATTTTTCCATAAAAGTTTCTGATGAAATGGAATTTTTAAGGTAAAATATAATAGTTATAAGTTTGTTTGTCCATCAACCTGTTATCTATCAATTTTCAGATTTTTAGACAACGAATTAGTCGAAGAAAAACCTTTTATACCGTAATATTCAAAAAACCTCTGTCGAGACCTCTGTATTTTACATAAGAAACTTTGACCCCGCTAGTAATTGCCGCTATCTCAAAAAAAATGTTATGATGTGGATAATTTATTTTGCATTATTTGGAGTTGATTGAGAATTAAAATTCGCAATTAGGATAAATAAGAAGCACCCTAATACCTATACCTACAGTACTGGGAAATTTTTTCGAGACTTAGAAAACTTGAAACTTATATATGCATTTATTTAAAGTTATAATAAGAGTCATAATCGCTTTGTTAATTGAGATAAAATTTTTAAACAAAATTAAATTGTTTGATAGCTGTGTGTGCTGATGTGTAATACACCTATTCCACATATCCCCACCAATTTGTGGTGAACTGAAATAAGCAATTTTGAAGAAAATCCTAATTAAGAGCAAAGGCATGAGGATAATATTTATTAACCACACTCTAAAGACCATATACAGAAAAATCACTCAATCATTATTAGCTATAAAAAATATACAATGACAAACCTAGATATTATTTTTTATTATACTTGCATTATAATCTGCCAATTTCACACTAAAAAGCGTTCATAAAATCGTCTTTATTGCACAAGTGCTCTATAAAGTCGTCTAGGTAACAACAATAATATTAACTGTTGTGTGACTGTTGTTCTCCTATGTAAACACAAAACATCTCTGTGGCAACAAATATTATCCAAAATCGGCACGCTTAATTTTCAAATTTTAAATACAGATTTTTTCTCTTTTATAGAGGTTTTAGTTGCAATTATAATAAAAAATAGCGTATAATACTTGTGTATAAGTAGACTTTATCGCATACGCGCCATTACAAGCACTCGCAAGCTCGCGCTTGTAATTTTCGTCGCTAATGCGATAAAGTCTTTCTTATACACATGTATTATAATATACTATTAACCCCCGGCCCTCGGTTTCATTATAAAATTAAAGTCGACTTTATTAAAAGTTCGAATTTTCATATCTTGCCACAGTATCAAAGGAACTTGAAACTTCACTTTCAGGTAAAAATTTAACACTAGTAGCGCTAGTAGAAGATATTGAGACCAAATTCCTACTATAGATAATTCTGATGACGATTTCTATAATCGCAAACTTCAATACAGCTGTTTTGTTTATGTTATTCTTATCTGTATCAATTCAATAAGTTTTTATGTCTTTATGCATTATGCGACATTTATAATTCTATTCGTAGCTAACAGTAGTCAAAGTTGTAAATTAATGCATAATATAGGGAAGAATTTCGATCTTTTATCCGTAAATTTTACATAAGTATGCAAGGGACTTATTGATTTAAATTTATTTGTTTATTGATGAGTAATCCTAGGCGTGATGTGATTTATTTTGATCTTTTAAACATCTTAGCAGATGAGATCTTAGCGATAAAGATATAAGATCTTAGCAATCTTAGAAAAACTCAAGTATTTATCGCAAAGAAATACTAATCGAATCTTCCTTTTCCATACAAAATCATAGCTTTTGTTTGGATTGTGGAATTATTTTATATGTACATTATTTAAATGCTTGTTTGATAAAGAAAGAACGAAAAAAAGATACAATGCTAGTTTTATAGACTTGTAATGTGGTGTTCTGTGGATGATAAAATCAGACTTCAGTTGGTTTGTTTTATTACAACTCTTTCATTATAATTTGTGGTTCTGAAAAGAACCGTTTATTTTAAAATTAGAGAATATTCAGAGAAATCGCCTTATTTTGAGCTGGTATACTTGGTAACGGCTTTGGTACCTTCACTTACAGCGTGCTTGGCCAATTCACCGGGTAAAAGAAGACGAACGGCAGTCTGGATTTCCCGACTGGTGATTGTCGACCTTTTATTGTAATGAGCAAGACGAGAAGCTTCGGCAGCGATGCGTTCGAAAATATCGTTAACAAAACTGTTCATGATGGACATAGCTTTGCTCGAAATACCAGTATCAGGATGGACTTGCTTCAATACTTTGTAGATGTAGATTGCGTAACTTTCCTTCCTCCTGCGTTTCCTTTTCTTATCAGTCTTCGTGATATTTTTTTGAGCTTTTCCAGCTTTTTTGGCTGCTTTTCCGCTAGTTTTAGGTGGCATTTTCAAATCGATAAAACACAAATTCTTTGTTTACAACAGCGAAACAACGATTGCCAAGTAAGAACAAGAACTAACGGTACTCCAAAATCCGGCGCTATTTATTACAGAATGCTTATGAGCTAAGCTCCGCCTTTTTTTATATTCTTAACGCTATTGGCGAACGCTTTCATGTTCTTAACGCCATTGGTTAACGCAACAGTCTATATATAATCTGTAAATCAATATTTTCGCTATACAAAGTTTTCACTTCGTAGTTCGTACGACAACGTGTGTCTACACCGCTAGTTATTATTTTATCTGTATTTGTGCTAATTACAAAAAAAATTTCATCATGTCTGGACGCGGAAAGGGTGGTAAAGTTAAGGGAAAGGCAAAGTCACGTTCAAGTCGTGCCGGACTTCAATTCCCAGTTGGTAGAATTCATCGTCTTTTAAGAAAAGGAAATTATGCGGAACGAGTAGGTGCCGGTGCTCCGGTTTACTTAGCCGCTGTTATGGAATATTTAGCAGCTGAAGTTCTCGAATTGGCTGGTAACGCTGCTCGTGACAACAAGAAAACTCGTATTATCCCACGTCATTTACAACTCGCCATCCGTAATGACGAAGAGTTGAACAAACTTCTCTCTGGTGTTACCATTGCCCAAGGTGGTGTTCTACCCAACATCCAGGCTGTGTTGTTGCCTAAGAAAACTGAAAAGAAGGCTTAAATTTTTCTCTCAAACACAACGGCCCTTTTAAGGGCCACAAATTACTAGATAATGTTTTCATTAACAAACGACTTACATATTTCGAACTGCATTTACGAAAACTTAGATAACAATTTGTTAATATTCCATGACTACTCAATAGTTTTGTATACAAAAGAAATTTTCAGTATCCTGAAAATAAATTTATATCGTTCAGTCATCATAAAGTCCAAATTTTATTAGTTTGCCGAAAAAGACTTAAAAAGTCGAAGATATAAACCAACAGTAAGTAACACCCGGTTCGTCTAATGCTCTCTTTCTTAAATTTTTATTTTTGTTATAGTTGTCTTGATTTGCTTTTAACCCTTTAACTCGCTGTGGTTAATTTATTAACAACGTGCATAACGTTGCTTCTAAAGCAGATGTAATCATGTAATGGTAAAAACTTTGAATATCGATCTTTATGTACCACTAGAGGTAGCCTAGCAAAGCATCCAGTGGTTACTATAATGATCACATATTATGTTTACGCTCTTACATTTCAAATGTGGTTACTTAGAAAAAATTTTGAAAAAAAAAAAAAATAAAATAATTCTGCCCGTTAAAGAGTTAAACCTAAAATTCAACAGGTAAATCTGGTCTGCCAATATCACGTTTTTTCAATCACACTGTATACAAAACTATTGATTGTTGGTTCATACTTAAGTCATAGACTATTTACAAATTGTTACCTACGTTTTCGTAAATGCAGTTCGAAATATTTAAGTCGTTTCTTAATGAAAACATCTAGTAATCTGTGTTCCTTAAAAGGGTCGACTTTAAGAGACAAATTTAAGCCTACTTTTCAGTTTTCTTAGGCAACAACACAGTCCCTGGTAACACCAGAGAGAAGTTTGTTCAACTCTTCGTCATTACGGATGGCAAGTTCCAAATGATGTGGTATAGAGAGCTATACAGGGTGGTCAAACTATAACTATGATCTACCTATGACAGGCCCTTTAAAATGAAAAACCAATAGAATGCAAGAAAAGTTTATTGAAATAATTTGTTCAGAAGAGTGTCTTCTCCAACATACCATCATCAACGTATCATCATTTTATAGAAAAACACTGACAACGCCAACTATGATTTTTTTAAATTACACTATTTTGTAAAAAATTACGTCAATCGATAGTACATTAATTTAATTCTCTTTACAGATGTGCTATTGCTTTTATCCCTACCTAAATAAATTTTTTTGTTAACGGGAATAACTTAAAAATAGTCGGAATATTTGTAAAAAATCGTTATTTATTCAGTTAATCGCGTTTTTAAAAAAAAAAATGTATGTAGGAATAAAAACAATTGCACATCTGTAAAGACATTAAAATTTTCTACCGATTAACGTAATTTTTTAGATAATGGTGGAATTTAAAAAAATCATAGTTGGCGTTGTCAGTGTTTTTCTATTAGCAATAAAATGAAGATATGCATCGTATGTTGAGGAGGACACTTTTCTGAACAAATTATTTCAGTAAACTTTTCTTCTATTCGTATTGGTTTTCATTTTAAAGCGCCTGTCATAAGAGTTTGACCACCCTGTATATAGTTTGAGAAAGAGAAAATTACGAACCGGACGTTACTTACGTTGTTACCCATTGTTTTATATCTTTGACTTTTTAAGCCTTTTTCGACAAGCTTATAATATTTGAACTTTATTTAAGTACTCGAACAGGTAAAATCGACATAAAGGACAAAATAATTTGCATTTGTTATTTTACAACCCTGTCTGGGTTCAAGAAAGGGTAGTCAGGTAGGCTTCTAGTTTTAAGAAAACGTTTTAAAATAACAACAGGTATAAACTGTTTTGTCCTTTGTGTCGATCTTACCTGTTAATCACATTGAAGGACTAAAAAGAGTTATAGTTATAAAAATTGTACAGGGCGACTGGTTTTTTATTGTCCAACTAATATCTGCTGGAATATTGAAGAAACAAAAGAAAGATAAATTAGAAACTTTTAAAAGAACACCAGGTCTACAAAATGGCGCAAACAATTTTGTTCGGAAAAATATGTAACTTTGTTTTTTTAACCCTAAAACCCTTAATTATTGTAAATCTTACGACGCTCGTTTTTCTTATCAGACGTTTGTATTTTGTAATATTCTGTTAATTTGTGTGAAGTATCAATACTGTTAGAGTTATTTTTATTCGCTTATTACTTTTGAGGACACTTTATGCTTCAAGACAAAACTCTCAGGTAAAGGTGTTAACGATAATCACTTAAATTCAAATATAAACAATAAATCAATCAAACAATCATTATAATTCAACCAATTCAGTAATCTTCTCCAAACATGTCATTTTACATAATTTGGTAATAATTAAAATATTATATCGAACACGTTGTTCCCGGTCGAACGCCCAACTTCGACTTCCCTTTGTTGTTCCTCTCAATAAGTTCCAGGCTGATGTTGACCTTCGACGTGCAATACATGAGGTCATCGAGCTATTCCTGTGAAATTGTCGACAACCCAAAATTCTCCTCTAACAATACTTATGTCCTTTACTGCTAAAAAAATTCAAAAATCATGAAAAACCTTTTCAGTTTAAGCAGGATCGAAGTCATGAGCTTGCCAGACGGAGATGGAGCAAAGGCTAAGGAATAAGAATTTACGTCATCTTGGCAAAAACATTAGCGATATTCTCAAAAATGAGAAATTTTCTTTTCCAAGAGAAAATTGTTTTATAACTTGAAAATACTGTTCCTGTATACAAATTCAAAAATGGCGAAATTCCTCTGGAGAGGTTGTTGGGGACTATTAAGGGAGTACGGGGAAAATGTTTGAAAAGAATTTCTTTAACATTTCTCTGAAATATTAACATCTGAAGATGGGTTTTCAACATTTTTATTTACCAGCAGTTTGTGAAAATTCATGATTTAAATCATAATAAAGATTATTTTGTTAAATAAACATTTCAATTAAAAGAAACTAACTTTAGGCCTAATTCGCCGAGAATTTTTTAACATTTTTCCCGTACTCCCCTAATAGTCCCCAACAACTCCTCCAGAGGAATTGCGCCATTTTTGAATCACCCTGTAGAGTAAATGCACCATTTGTCAGTCAATAAAAAATAGTAACAGAGATAATTTTGTGTTTGTCAGTTTAAAAAAATACCCACGCTGGCTTATTGCTTTAGTATTTTAAATTACGTATTAAATTTTGTATCTACTAAGTAATAACAGTATGAGCATGTTATAAAAAGAAAACTCAATTCGAAAATATTTGTGGTTCTGAAAAGAACCGTTGTTTTGCTGTCCAGTGATGATTTTTCCATTATATTTAACCGCCAAAACCGTATAAGGTACGACCTTGACGTTTCAAAGCATAAACGACGTCCATCGCTGTTACTGTCTTCCTCTTTGCGTGTTCAGTATAAGTGACGGCATCCCGAATGACATTTTCCAAGAATACCTTCAATACACCACGGGTTTCTTCGTAAATTAATCCAGAAATACGTTTCACACCACCTCTGCGAGCTAAACGCCTGATTGCTGGTTTAGTGATACCTTGGATGTTATCACGTAAAACTTTGCGATGACGTTTGGCACCCCCTTTGCCTAAACCTTTACCTCCCTTTCCGCGACCAGTCATTTTTTATTTTTAATGTATAAAATAAATTAAAAAGTTCAAACTACTCGTATATTGAGCGAATGTGAAGTGAGTTGCGTAACGCGCCGTGGGGTATTTATACGCTACAGCTGTGGGCGCGGCATGTGTGGCGTTCCACCAATGATAATAATCGTGCAACAAGATCTGTTCGATATAAACCGGGGACGTTTCAAATTTGATCACAAGTTTCGTTAAACTTATTGCGAACGTTTATAATTAAACTTTTACCGTTATGGCTCGTACTAAGCAAACTGCTCGAAAATCTACTGGAGGCAAGGCTCCTCGTAAACAATTAGCCACCAAAGCCGCAAGAAAAAGCGCACCAGCCACCGGAGGTGTTAAAAAACCTCATCGTTATCGTCCCGGAACTGTGGCTCTTCGTGAAATTCGTCGTTATCAAAAAAGTACCGAATTGTTGATCCGCAAGTTGCCTTTCCAACGGCTTGTACGTGAAATTGCACAAGATTTCAAAACCGACTTGCGTTTCCAAAGTTCAGCTGTTATGGCACTTCAAGAAGCTAGCGAAGCTTATTTAGTTGGTCTTTTTGAGGATACTAATTTGTGCGCCATTCACGCCAAGAGAGTAACGATCATGCCCAAAGACATCCAGTTGGCTAGGAGAATTAGAGGCGAACGCGCTTAATTTAATGACTTAACGATTGCTCAAACAAAACGGTTCTTTTCAGAACCACAAATTTAATTTGAAAAAGCTTTTCATGAATTATACTTACCACTCTGCTCGTTTCTATTTTCTGACTTTATTCGATTTAGAGAGGCATTGAAACTTCCAATATAAGTTGTTTGTTATAAAGTCAAAGCCAGGTACATAAACCCCCCGAAGAGACGATACAATGTCTTCAATTAGGATTTAAGTTTTATTTCAAAATATTTTTAAGGAATTATTTATTTAAAGCCTACCTGTTGTTTGGGGTTCTTTTGCATTCTACAATAAATTCTTGCAAATATTTTACTAAAAATGTTATTTCCTAGTAGGTATTCAAAATACGGTCACCAATAAAATATTGTATATCAGACAGAAAGATCCTTATGGGACATTTCGTTGTGAGAGACACCCTTCTTCTGGTGTTGGATGTTATTAAACTCGGTTAAAGTCGAGTTCCAAACTGTAAAATTTCGTTTTGTTCGAGTGCTTTGGTAAACCGTAGCTCTAACGGTTCTGACAGTTTTATTGCCCGGTGTGGCCGGACTGCGCCAACGGTCAGGGTTCTACTGTAATCCTATGGCCGGATTGCGCATTGCGCCACGGTAAAAATTGCGTCCCTAAAATTCATGGCCGGATTGCGCCGGGGTTAATTTCTAGCTGTATTCTAAAATTTAAAGTCTTTTTCCTAAAAAGATCCTGCACAATTTATATGGGAAATGGCCCTCGGTGAATTTTCTTAAAAATGTTGTAGATTAGGACCGTCTCAAAAAAAGTTTTCATGGGCACACAGCTCTAAATTTAATATTTTTGATGTTAGAGGGGCTTAAAGCGCTGCATGTAACGTTCTTGGTCGTTGAATTTAATGTGATATTTGATGATTGATAAAATCAAAATGTTTATCTCAACATTTTTTTTGAAAATATACAGGGGGGGGCCACGATCAAAGCGGATCATAGTTATAACTTATAACACAGAGAAATACATTAATACATTTGCAGTTTCCTGCTCACCAGCGTTTGAAAGAGAATGATTTTCTTCAAGTCTGTTGATACCAAGTACTACTACTTAATGAATGACTTTTTTAACATTGAATAAGCAATTTAAATATTTTCATAATTTGAAAAACTATGTCAAATTAATAGAAAGTAATACAATTATTTGAATTTGACTTATCATGGCTGATGCTCATTGCTCATAGTTTATCAAATTATGAAAATATTTAAATTGCATATTCAATGTTAAAAAAGTTATTAATTAAGAAGCATTTGGTATCAACAGGCTCAGACAACAGAAAATAATTCTCCTACGATAGGTACCATTACCGTTGTTGTAAATGAAGTCACTGGCGCAATCCGAAATCCGACCGCGACCATACCTTTTTTCGAACCCTTTCTTGACCGTAATTAAAGGATTAACTATCGGCGCAATCCGGCCCTGCCCTTATTGCCACGGTCTTTAGTACAAAAGAAAAGTATAGTATAACCAGAATTAATTGAATAAAATGAACCAAAATGCAAAAATAACCTTTTTAAGATTTATGGTCGATTATGGTACTTAGAGCTTGTCAAGTAACTACCTGCTTTGAAAGTTTGAAGAGACACAAATTGTTGGGTCGGATTGAAAATATTTTAAATCCTTTCCTCAAATTGTTAAATGAAAATAATTTTTTTTATTTAGGATAAAGTTTTTTTTTATTTATATCCATTGATGATTGATTAGTGACTAAACACGTATTTTTGATAGTTTAATTCGCGGCTCAGGAATTTTAAAAATATCCCGATTTTAACCTAAGAAGATGCAAACCTCAACTACGTGCGTAGTTACTATTGGAATTCATAAATTAGTTAATCTTTAGAAAATATCAATTTTATAGAAAAATAAATAGAATTTTTTTAAGTCTATAAATTTGCCTAATTAACCATAATTACAAAGCATTTTTAGAAGTATGAATTTCCTATTATTTTTTTGGACCTTTTGGGAATATTTTTTATCCTAGTTCGAATAATTATTTTAATCCTACTTTCTATTGTTATAAATAAATTTCCAAACCATATTAGGTACCTAATTTGCAAACAAAAAAATATTTTATATTTTAACAAACTCTTTTACTTTTTATTTACAAAATTCAAGGAATATCGTATTGTAGGTATTTTGAATATTTCAAATATTCAAAATAAATGCTTTCAAGTTGGAGAATTTAACAGTTCAAAAGACTCGAAAGTAAACGGGGCTAGGACGGCCGCGAAAAACCGCCTCGATAGCAGGTGGCACTCGAACTGCTTTACAGACTCGAATCTCCCACCCTACCTTTCAGTTTCATGATCAGTTACTTCCCAACTACCGAAGTGAATTGTTAAAAATGGAGAAAGAAAAATATGACTACAAATGCGCTTTTGTGAAGTGTGATAACAAACATACAAAAAGTACTAAATTATCATTTTTTAAATTTCCCATTGGTGATAAATATAGAGTTAATGAATGGGTCAAAAACTCAGGCAATATTCGTTTAACGGATAAGGATATTAATGAATTAAAGTATACAAGACTATGTGAAAAACACTTTTCCGAACGTGACATTATAGTGACAAGTAGAAACAAACATTTAACTAAAACCGCTGTTCCTATAAAATACATTGATGAAGGTAAGTTTTAATTTTAATTTTGCCAATTTTGATTAAACTTAATGTGTTTGTTGGTTCGTAGAAGAATTATCACCTCCCCCTTCAAAAAGAATTCGCAAAGATACGTCGATGCAAAGCGAACCAAGTATTTCTCAGTTGCCCCAGGTTTTAAAAACATACCAAGGCAAAAGTGGAATTAAAAATATTGTTGACCATAACAAACTAATCAACAATGAATCTTCTTCAGAAGCTAGTAGTAGAATTTTAAATTTGCCGTCCTTAAAACTGACTCCGAAATGTCGTAAACTAAAATATAAAATTCGCGATTTAAGAAAAGAAATGCGTTCTCATAAAAAAAAGATAACGAGATTAAAGAAATGCGCTTCTGAAAAACCAAAAAAATCTATTTTTCAAGTAATTATGTCTTTTTTAAGTTTCAAGAGTCCCGCCGTAAAAACTTTTGTTGCAATGCAATTGTTCCATAAACTTAAAACACCTTGGACCAAAAAACAAAAAGAGTTAGCTTTAAGTATTTATTACAAATCACCTTCAACGTATCGATTTCTACGCGTTAGTTTAAAATTTGCATTGCCATCGGTAAGAACTATTAATAATTGGTTGAAAATAGCAAACACTAGCATGGGAGTAAATTCGGAATTAATAAAACAGCTGTCTAAAAAAGCGAAGACCATGAATGATAGAGAAAGACAAGTAACAAAGTAAGACTTTTAATGGACGAAATTTCGTTAAAAAAAGACTTACGAATCAATTGGGCTCTAGATGAAATTGAAGGTTACGAAGATTTGGGACATTTGCAAAAATCTAGCAAGTTAGCGAATACTGCTCTAGTTTTTTACATTCGAGGCCTTTTTTATCGTTGGAAGTTTCCATTTTGTTTCTTCGTTAGTTCAGGTCCTACATCTAAAGACCGGTTAAAATTATTAGTTACTGCGGTAATCGAAAAACTATTTTCAATTTCATTTAAAGTTAGAGCAATTGTTTGTGATCAAGGATCTAATAACCGAGGAACATTTTCACTTTTAGGCGCCGATAAGGCAAATCCGTATTTTATTGTAAATGAACAGAAAATTTATACAATTTATGATGTGCCCCATTTAATAAAATCGGTTAGAAATAATCTGATGAATATGAAGTCAGCTTTCGTAGTTAACGGTCGTAAAATTTCTTGGGAAGATATCATAGCAGTATACGAGGTAGATCAAAAGAGTGGAACGACTCGAGCTCTCCATAAAATTACCCAAGTCCATCTAACGCCTAATAGCTTCCAAAAAATTAGGGTGAAATATGCGACGCAAATTTTTAGTCATACTATGTCATCTGCTATACGAACAGCGGTAAAAATACAACAAATAATCAGCGATAGTGCTAGTGATACTGCCGAGTTTATAGAATCTATGAACAATATATTTGATGCTCTGAACAGTAAACATTTAAAAGATCCAAATAGAAATAAGCGTCCATTATCTATTTTCAATACAAAACCGGAAAATACTTTGAAAGATGCAAAGCAATTATTTGCAAACGTTGAAATGTTATCAAAGAATTCAAAAGTTAGAGCAAATGTTTATTGCATTGACGGTTTTATTTTGACAATTAATGCAGTATTATTACTTTGGGAAGATCTAAAAAAAGAAGACGTGAAATATTTACCAACATCACATCTTAATCAAGATCCTCTTGAAAACTTTTTTTCTGTGATACGCACGAGAGGTGGTTATAATCCATATCCAACTCTCCAAGAATTCAGAATTGCTATGCAACATAACATGCACATCAGACTTCAGAATGATGTCAACTTCAGTAATTGTGAAGCAGACGAAGATGTGCAGTATCTGGAGTTGAGTGAATTGAAAAATATATCGGAGCAAAAATTTTCCTCAACAGGTGCAGAACGTTTAGATGAATTGGAAATGGAAACATCAGAATTACAAGTCGATGAGCTAGAAGGTAGTTGGATCTTATTTACTGAAATTCAAAATTTTAATCAGTGTTTTACTTTTACAGAAATATGCAGTGAACATCAATCTCAAATGTTAGTTTCAAATTTAGAGATTTCGACACCATCATTGGAAAATTGTAGCAATGCTTATGTTGCTGGATATCTAGCGTATTGGATTATTAAAAAATACAACTGCGACCATTGCAAAATTGCTCTTTTGAAATCAGAAGGTGATCCAATAGAAGATAGAGAGCTATTCATTTTTTACAGTCAAACTTTTTAAAATTGTATGATAAATACAAATTGTGTAAAAAGTTTACCGCCGAAATGAAAAGAGAGCTTAAAATTTTGTTCGATCTTTTTTGTAAGAAATATGATTTCAACTGGAATTGTGAAGTGCACGTTGATTCACTAATTAAATTTTTTATTAAATTGATTACAAATAGAGTTCACAGAAATTTAATCCAAAAAACAAATCTCAGTGCTAACCATAAAATTCGGACTTTATCCAATAAATAGATACTGTTACTTTCTGATACTGTTGTGTCTTTCCAACTGTATGGACGTTGAATTCCCGAATAAACAAATTTATTCGAATAAACAATTTGCAAATTTATAATAAGTGCAATTTTATTATTTCATGTGCAATTTCATATTTATTTTTGTTTTGGAAATTCAAAATATAATAAAGTATCTTGTTAAGAATATGAAATAAATGAATATTTCCTTTTCACAAATTTTAGATTTCCGATCCTCTCAATTGTATTTAAAACTTTAAACCTTTTTTTATTGTCAGAGTTGCAAAAATTTTAATCCATTGCAGATTTCAAACAGCTTTTCTTAGAAAAAGATAAAATTTTGCAAGAAGGTTAGGTAGTTTAAAAATTTAAGAACGGATGTTGGATAATATTGTAAATAAAGTTTTAAATAACAAAACTAAGCAATTTAATATAAAAAAAAAATTTTTTGATTATAAATTAAGTCAAAAAAAGTACAAAAAAATTGTGAAGACAGATTTAAAGAATTCGCAGCTTCAAGCAGCAAACTTTAGTATGAAACGAACTTAACACGATCTCTCCCGACAGACTAGAATAGAAATTGTCGTGTTTCGATGTTTAGCGGGTTGCAATTATTATTTAACTCTTAACAACCGACGTGCGGTCACCATGACCGCAGCGGCTTTTGTTTCTTATTTTTTGTACCCATCCCTTCAAAATATAGCCCACAGCACCTCAGTACCTTCAAGTTACTACTCTCTCAGTGCCTAGGTGCAAGAAAGTTGTTGTAGGCCTTTTGGTTTAATTTTTAATTGAAATTGAAATTCGTAAGCGGTCACCATGACCGCACGACAGTATTAGCGATACTTTTCGTGCACATGAAGTAGCAATGGTTAACAACCCAAATCTTCGAAATTTTGAAATTTTATGTTATTATTTAAATTTTTCAATCATCTTCATCATATTATTATATTGTTTACTAATTGTTTATATTTATGTTACAGTGAAAAATGTCAGGTATTTTTGATGATTTATCGTAAATACATCTTGATCTAAAAATTATTGTTTTACGGTGATTAAAATATAAAGTTTCGCTATTTTTTTAGAACTTTTATCTTATTTCAATTCGTTCATCCATATTCCATAGCATAAAAAGAACAAACTGTGTAAATTTCTAAGAATTAAGCCGAAAATAATACGCGATCATGTAAAAATTGCAAACAAAAATTGTAATTTTTGAAGTGTTGTAGTTTTTGAGATTTCGAAGCCTTTTTGGAAATTTTTTGTTGTTAGTATAATTTTACAACTATTTATTTTATAAATTTCGTATCAGATTGTTTATATCTTTTTCATATTAAAAAATATTAAAATATTTTGTTGCTCTAACGTAAATGCAGGGAAATGCGCGTTAATTTGAAAATTATTTTTTTAAAGTGATTAAAATAATAAGTTTCATTATTTTTATTCTATATCTTACTTATTATATTCCAATTTAACCATACCTTGTATAAAAATAACGATTATGAAAAATTTGGCCAAATTAAACAAGAAAGTAACAAGCGGTCACCATGACCGGCGCTCGGTGAGAGTGTACCAAAAATAGGATATCGGTGGTTAAGGGTTAAATACACAGCGATAAGAAAACTTGGAAAAACTAAACCTCGGACGCCTGGGTGGTGGGTGCATTCTTATACCGTTGCGTTTCCGGTCTTATTTAGATATTTTATAGTCAACGGTTCAAGTCATAAATCATCCCTTGCCTCAACACAATGTTGTAGCCTGAGGGACTTTTTATATCTTAGACAACAACCAAATTTATAATTTTTAACATTGTCCACCAGGGCGGCAAAAAAAAATCAAAAATTATACATAAGTTTGAAAGTACAGTCTTATCTAAAAAAAAGTTAGACGCTCACGAAAATTTCTTCAAGGTGAGCCGTCTGATCCATCTTTAGGCGGTTATTGTATCTGTACTTGACTAAGCAATAAAGTTTACGATTTGACCTGAACAGATTTTAAATATGAACAACCGCCTAAATGCCGCAGTTTAAAACTGAAATACATTCAAAGACAAAGAGATTAAGAATTAAATCACTTATTTAATTTATGTATCTTTTTATTTATTTTTATAAAAGTGAATTTTGGTTATTAAAATGAATTTTTTTTTGCTAAAATTATAATTAGTATTAATTAGAAAAATTACTAAATATTTTTTTGAAATAATTTCTATTTGCAATAAAAAAGTTAAAAAAATTAAAACTAAGCGCGGTCTGTGAGACCGACGTTAGTATGGATGTTATATGCTGGCACGTTAGTACTGGAAGGTGACAAGTGTAACGTTGGTTCAATTCTAAAGAATCCTAAACGCTAAATCATAAAAATACAAGAAAGGCTAGTTTTGAAGCACAAATTCATGCTTGCTTTGGGGCCTTGAGTTTAGGCTATTTGGATAAAAATGGAATTTTAAACTGTTTAATACATCGACTTCTCTAAAAAAAATTTGTATTTAGAATACCTTAGCGACCATTTATTAAATTGGATTGCTAATGGTTTGGATTTGCTTTCAGCAAAGACTAAGAGACTACGGAAACCAATAATACAAAATATAAATTGTTTTATAACTAGGATAAAATTAGCAATGAAGGTCTTGGTTAATTTGTTTTATTGAAACTCGTTTTAATTTAGTGGTTCTGAAAAGAACCGTTTTTTATGTATAAAATAGTCGGAAGAGTCGCCTTATTTGGAGCTGGTATATTTGGTAACGGCTTTGGTGCCTTCACTTACAGCGTGCTTGGCCAATTCACCGGGTAAAAGAAGTCGAACGGCGGTTTGGATTTCCCGACTGGTGATCGTGGATCTCTTATTGTAATGAGCGAGACGAGAAGCTTCAGCAGCGATACGTTCGAAAATGTCGTTAACAAAACTGTTCATGATGGACATAGCTTTGCTCGAAATACCAGTATCGGGATGGACTTGCTTCAATACTTTGTAGATGTAGATTGCGTAACTTTCCTTCCTCCTGCGCTTCCTTTTCTTATCAGTCTTCGTGATATTTTTTTGAGCTTTTCCAGCTTTTTTGGCTGCTTTTCCGCTAGTTTTAGGTGGCATTTTTTCAAATCGATAAAACACAAATTCTTTGTTTACAACGACCCAACGATTTCAAGTAAGAACAAGAACTAACGGAACACGAAAAACAACTGGTATTTATTACAAAGCATTGTAGAGTTAGACTCCTCCCGCTCTCAAGTTCGTAACGTTATTGGCTTACGCAGTAGTGTATAAATAACTATCACATTATATACACATAAGATACAGTGGACCAAATGGATATCAAATATAATATTCATAATTACTTAACTTTTTTTTTTCGAAAACAAAGTCTTGCCCGCAGAGGCTGATTATGGTCCAAAAATAGATAAATGCTTTTTATTTTTTAGGACTTTGACCCTTTAAGTACCTTAAGAATAATACCTAATAGTAAAATCGAAGCAGACTTCCGAATGATTGACAGGTCAAATCTACACAAAGGACAAAACAGTTTATACTTTATACCTGTTATTTTAAATATTTTTTGAAAAAAACCTTTTCTTGAACTCGGGCAGTTATAAAAGAACATTATTTGTGTATACCCTGACCACATTTAATTGAACAAAATGAACGAAAATGCAAAAATAACATTTTTAAGATTTATGGTCGATTATGGTAGCTTGTTAATAACTACCTGCTTAAAACCAACCATTTGTGTCTCTTCAAACTTTCAAAGCAGGTAGTTACTTAACAAGCTCTAAGTACCATAATCGACCATAAATCTTAAAAATGTTATTTTTGCATTTTCGTTCATTTTGTTCAATTAAATCTGGTCAGGGTATAAACTGTTTCGTCTTTGGTGTGGATTTTAGTCCACTTCGTTGTCAAATTTTATCAGTTATAAGGCGTTCTAAACAACAAGTCCAAAATGCATGTAGGTAAATTTATTGAGACCTTTTTGAGCATTATTAACCCTCCATCCAACGGGTGGGTCTAGAATCACACGAGCCAGCGGGTGAAGCCTGTCAGGCTCACTTTATATCTATAGCTAAAAAATAGTAAGGGTGCAAGAATTGCACTGAAATTTTTTTAATTGAAAATATACCTTATTCTTTATTATTTTACAGGAGAATTAAAGCGTAGGTCCTTTTGTTAGTTATTATTTTTTAATTTTAAATTTTTTATCCTTTTTTGACATTTTTTATTGAAAACTGTTTTTTATGGACATTGAAGGAAAATAAAGTTAATTATCATAATACATATTTAGTATATTGATCAAATAAGCAGAAAATTACAAAAAAATTAAATTATAAAATTCTCAACACAAACTGCAAGGGCCTAAACTTCACTGAAATAGCAGGCTTCAATGTACTAAATACATAACCAAGCCTTACAAAACTGGAAAAATAATAAGAATTTTTGCTTATGTTGCACTTGTCACCTAAACGAAAAATTTACAAACAAGCATTGAAACTTAAAACCAATTATTTTTTATGGTCTGCAGATAAATTTTGCGCTTAAATAATGCTTTATAACAAAAATAATCGGTTATCACAAAGTTACACGAACCTACGGGTGAAGCCTGTCACAACAAACTGTGTCCTAGAGGATTCATTTTTTGAAAAAAATTGAAAAGCAAATGCTGATGATATGAGTTATTACAAGTTAAGAAGGTAGATATAATATTACAGTAAAAAGTTTTTCTTTTTGTAAGTTACAGACAATTTTCACTTTTGCTTGCACTCACAGGCTTCACCCGTTGAATGGAGGGTTAATCTGAAAAAAGTTCAAGCCTGCATAATGCTCAAAAAGGTCGTAATAAATTACCTTATGCATTTTAGCACTTGAGTGTCAATGTCAATTTGTTGTAAATTGAAAAATGAGGTCGAATTATATTCGATAAGACAATTTTTTTAAACCCTTCAGTAAATACGTGAAAAATAATCCCAGTGTATCGTGAGGCCTGTCAGGTCCCTAGTTTGATAGCCATTCCCCTCAAAGTTTGATGATTTTTTTAAAGCTTTTTATATAGAAATTGATCATTAACATTTAAAATCCTCCAGCGCACGAGTGATTTGAAATTACACGAGCGCACGGGTGAGGCCTATTAAGACCATACTTTAAATTAAATTAAATTTTTTTTGATAAAACAAACTATGACTACTTCATCTCAACATCGATCAAGTCATTTTAAGAAAAATACTGATTTATCTATTTTTTATTAATAATAAGAAAAAACATTAATTAATTGCATTGTTTATTAAAATCTCACTACAATAATAATATAACAAATGAAAAAACAAAATTTTTATATTTTCTAATACTAAACATAACAATCTAAGAAATAAAGAAGAAAAAAAAGATTAGAAAAATTGTCAACACAAAATTTAAGGGTTCAAAGTTGATCTTTATTTTGATCCACGCATTCGTTGCAACATGCTACAATATGTTCCATACATAACCAACACTTACAAAATTTACAAAAATATCGGGTCTTCCTACGCTTGCAATATTTGCAGTATCCTCGTTTAGTAGGGGGTGGGTCTTGCTGTTCTTCAAGGGGTGCTATTTATATGGACGCACCATTGCAATGGTGCGTCCATATAAATTGTTTTTGTTGCTTTTAATAAGAAGATAAATAAGAAATAATGAAAAAAATTTAATTGTATAAATTTGACCTACACATATTGCTAAATATGTTGGAAAAAGAAATGAAAGATTAATCTTAAACAAAATATTTTAATTTTTTGAGTTTCTTCGTCGTTTCTAAGAATTAACCAAGTTATCAATGATAGTTATGGGGAAAAAAATTTCAATAAATATTTGTAATTCCCCTTTATATCTTTCCGGGATTTCTGTAATTTCCCTTTATCGTCTTAACCTAAATAAAGTCAGGCATTCACCAAAATTTCAAGTATTGGGGTAACAACATTTTATTTTATGCTAAAATATACACTAAACTCTTTGTTATAACCAAAAAAATAAATTATTACTTAAACAAACAGTTACACGAGCCAACGGGTGAGGCCTATCAGGACATTATATTTTTTTTACAACTAACGGCAGTATTTAGAATTTGGAAAAATAGATTATAACAAGACATTTTACATTCCTGGAAACATAGAAGCCCAGATTATTAAATAATTTTTTTAAGTTACAGCGATTTTTCTATATTGCAAGACAGCTCAGGCCTCACCCGTGCGCTGGAGGGTTAAAAACATAAAATATTTATATATCTTTGTGATCAAGTAACTACAAATTAATACAAATGGCATTGTTACATAGCATGCGCGTAACCTTTTTTATTTTAGGTATAAAAAGCCACTTTGAATTTTCAAAATTAATTTTTTTTGCTCATTTAGCACAAATAAAGTTAGAATGAAATACTACGTTCCTTCATATTTTAAAAGGAAAACAAGTTTGTATAGTGTATTACCCGAGATTAGCTTATATACCTACCTGCATGGAACTTATACCTACTTCCTCGAAACAAATGAATTCCATTTTCTATATAATTTTAAAATAATAATTATGTGCTAACAACTTAAATTACTTTGGATGTAAATTCCAAAATTTCTCCGGATACGCCTTATTAGAATTTTTTATCGATTTGAAGATTAGATGAAAATTTGTTAGTAAGCAACAGAAAAGAAACGTATATTTATATTTATTCTAATTTGTTTTATAGACATGGGTAGACATTGGACCAAGTGAATAAAAATAAGTTTTTACTTATAAGTAAAAGGTATAGGTATAATAGTTCGAATATAAAATATAATATATTTTTGACTTTAGTGGTGATTAAGTAATATCAACACAAAGACGGGTTATAATCTTTAAAGGACAGAGCATCTTATACCTGCAGTTGAGTCCGACACGAGCTCTTGCAACGTGAACGTCTATCCTACTGCTTCTGCTAAATCGAGTAAAAATCAAATAGTTGTTTTCACAACTAATACAAACGTCATTATTTAAGTTTAAGTTCTTTTTAGAGCTTTTAGAGTTTTTCACCACAGCATCAATAATAAATAAACTTATAAAAACCATCAATCTGTATTTTATTTAACCAATCACAGAAGGGCCTGTCCCTTCTGTTCATTTATATTTAGGATGGACTACGCCAAGGAGCTAGAAAACGCTCACGCCACGATCGCCCTCCTCCAACGACAAGTTGCCGGTCTACAAGAGCAACTCACCGCCATTCTCTCCGACAAGTCGTCCAAAACCGACCCAGCACCAGCCACCACGACAAAGAGACCAGCTGCCGATACCAGCAGCTCCGACTCAGACAGCAATAAAGACGACATCTCCAGCGACGACTCTTCCAGCGAGTTCGTAGAAGTTTCCTCTCGACGAAACAAGCGGAAGAAGCTCATCGCTCAGGCCACTCAACAGTCTACCGACGCCTCAAACATCGACGACCCATCAACCATTGACGACCCTCCTGCCGCCGTGGAAGAAGACACCCGCCGCGAGCATGTACCACCGATCGTCTTGCGTAATAAAGAAAAGTATTCTTTTCTTACAGGTACCTTCGCCAAGAAGTCCCTGACGGTCACCAAAGCCCGTAACACCGCCGAGGGCATACACCTCTACCCCGCCACCCCAGACGACCATCGTGGGATCACCAAGATCCTCGAAGCCCAAAGTGTAGAATTCCACACCTACCAGCTCAACGCCGAGAAAACCATCAAGGCGGTAATCCGTGGTCTTCCCGAGACCATCTCAGACGATGATATTAAAACCGAATTGGTAAAATTGGGACATAATATTATTTCTGCTTCCAGAATGAAGACCCGACAAAAGAAGCCACTACCGCTTGTCCTGCTCCATGTAGAACGGACCGACGCCGCCAAGAAGATCTTCAACGTGACGAAGATCTTCAACATCATCGTCCGGATGGAAACCCTCCACAGGAAGCCCATCAACAATCAGTGCCATCGTTGCCAACGATTCGGTCACAGCCAACGAGGATGCAGAGCCGCACCTCGCTGCGTAAAGTGTGCCCAGTCTCACTTTACTCACGAGTGCAAGAAGAAGAAGGACAGCCCAGCGACGTGCAGCAACTGTGGAGGAGCCCATCCGGCCAGCTACCGAGGTTGTATCTCTTTTCCACAGGTCACCCGTTCTTTTTCACAGGTCTCCCGTTCCAAGCCCCAAGGATCATCGAAGCCTCAAGGGTCATCGAAGCCTCAGGGACCATCCCAACAACCGCCAAGACCTCCACTCCAACGAAGCTCCGGAATCTCGTACGCCGCTGCCGCTTCCAACACCAGGCCCATTCCGGCCACAGCAGCTCCTACGGTTCCCGTTCCTACCCAATCCACATCCACCATCCAGAACATCGCTGCCTTGTTCCTCGGGATGAGCAGTGAAGATCGTGACATCATGACGCAAGTGGTTCTCGCCCTGTCCCAAGCCAAACCATCCATCACCAATCCTTAATGGCTGACACGACCATCACAAGAAGAACGAAGCCAACATCCCTTCGACTGGCATTCTGGAACGCCAACGGACTCATGGACAAGATCCTCGAAGCTCGCAACTTCGTGGCATCGCACCAACTCGACGTATTTATGGTGAACGAGACTCATCTCAGAGCTTGCGATACTCCTAAAATTAGAAACTTTCGTTGTTACAGGAACGACCGAGACCACAACCGAGGAGGAGGAACCGCCATCTTCGTCAAGTCGTCGATCGACCACCACGAAATGGACACACCGCCACTGATCAACCTGGAAGCAACAGCCGTGAGAATCGTCATGGTAGATAACACACCTTACGAATTTGTTTCAGTTTACTGCCCACCGGCCAAACGACTACTCCCGCTAGACCTGGACGCTTTCTTCGGCCGTCATCCGCACCTCGTCGTCGCTGGAGACCTGAACGCCAAGCATCGCGCTTGGAACAGCTGGAGAGCGAACGCCAACGGAAACGCCTTGGACGGATACGCCATCGCCAACAACGTACAAGTCATCGGACCCGACCGACCTACCCACTACGGAGCCGTCGGAAGGCCAGACGTCCTGGACATCTCGATCGTTAAGGACATCCGACAACACATCGAACTAGAAGTATTGGACGAACTTCACTCCGACCACAACCCCGTACTGATGCTCATCGGCGATGACATCACCCAGGAACCAGCAACGTACACCAAAACCAACTGGTCAGCGTACAACTGGAACTTGCAACAAACCGTCGGTCCGGTGCCGGTTATCCGCACCGTCAGGGAAGTAGATTCTTATGTTGACAGGTTGACGTCCTCCATCCAAGACAACATCCGCCGAGCGACCACCACCCACTCCATCAAGGACTCCAATTCCACTCCACGACTAATCCGCGACCTCATCGCCGAGAAAAACCGGGCGCGGCGCAGATGGCAACGTACCCAACACCCAGACGACAAGAGGGAATGGAATCGCCTGACCTCCGAAGTGAAGTGCGCCCTGCGTGAAAAACGAAACGAGGATTGGCAACTCCACCTCGCCTCGCTCAACACTCAGGACAACTCCCTTTGGAAAACCCAGAAGGCACTCAGGAAGAAGCGAGCATCCATCCCTCCGATCCACGGTACCCAAGGCATGGTCTACTCCAACCGAGACAAAGCCGAAGCATTTGCGGACAACCTTGAGCGCCAATGTACTCCACTGGAGAACGACGACAACGACGACGATCACATCGACGAAGTTGAGGCCCACGTCCGCAGACGGCTTCGAGACGAAGACGACGTAGCCATCGCGCCAGCCAGTCCGCTCGAAATCAGAACTCTCATCAAGAAGACGAAACCCAAGACAGCTCCTGGTCACGACGGCATCTCTAACCAAGCTTTGCGTAACCTTCCTCCCTTAGCTCTTGTCTGGTTGTGTACGATTATTAACGCTATTCTCCGTTTTCAGCACTTCCCGAAGAAATGGAAAGCCGCCGATGTCATCGTAATCCCCAAACCCGGAGGAAACCGCACCTTTCCCCAAGACTACCGCCCGATCAGTCTTCTCACCACCATGAGCAAGATCGCCGAAAGGGTCATCCTATCCCGCCTGAGAGAACATACAGAAGACGGACACGTCATCCAAGACGAACAATATGGATTCCGACCAGCACACTCCACCGTCCACCAAACAGTTCGCGTAGTCGAGTTCATCGCCGATGCATTCGATCACAAGGACTGCGCCGCTGCCGTCTTCCTGGACGTCTCCAAGGCCTTCGACAAGGTCTGGCACCAAGGTCTACTCCACAAGATGATCACCGCTCGATATCCACTATCGATAACGAAGCTCATCGCCTCCTTCCTTTCTCGTCGATCATTCAGGGTCAAGATCGACGACGTCTTATCCACTTCCAGACCTATCCTAGCCGGTGTCCCTCAAGGTGCTACCCTATCTCCGCACCTCTTCACCATCTTCACAAGCGATATGCCATTAACCGAAGCTACTAATCTTTATATTTTTGCAGATGACACCTGTTTCATGGCCAGCAACAGGGACCCTCGCCTAGTACGATACCGACTTCAACGAGCAGCCGACAGCCTGGAGCTCTGGTTCAAGAAATGGCGAATCTCCGTCAACGCACAGAAGAGTTCGTCCATTTACTTCTCCAAGCGACCAAGTCTTCGTCGTCCGCCAAACATCGAGATCTTCGGCGAAGCCATTCCCTGGAAAGAGGAAACCCGATACCTAGGACTAACCATCGACAAAGGACTGACCTGGAAACCGCACATCGATGAAGCTGTCGTCCGAGCACGAGCTGCATTTTCATTACTATATCCGCTTTTTTCAGGTACAACGCTGGACCTCCGGAACAAGCTGCTTCTGTACAAGACCGTCATCCGACCGATCATGACGTACGCCGCACCAGCCTGGGGCTACGCCGCACCGTCCAACATCAAGAAGATGCAAGTCATCCAAAACAAGATCCTGAGGACCATCGTCAACGCACCGTGGTTCATCCGCAACAGGGACCTCCAACGGGACCTACAGATGATCAGCATCCAGGAGTTCATCCGAGAAGCAGCCTCCAAGTTCCATGAGACCACACTGGACCACGACAACCCCACCATCCGAGGACTATGGGGATACAACATCAACGAGTCTAGGCTTCGGAAAAGACCCAAGTTGGTTCTTGACCGAGCCTAATTATAAGCTCGTTTCCGCCATCCAAATAGACTAACGCTTATCGTCAGTGACTTCGGTCACATTTCACACTTCAACATTAATCAACGTTTTTTCTTTTTCAGATCCGACCGATGAAGGAGGTACAGGGCAGAGCCCAGGCACCCCAAAAGCCATTATCCAGATTCCAGATTCCAGATTATACCTGCAATTTTTAAACTGCCTAAGGGTTGAAAAACAGGGTTGTTTTAAGAAAAAATTTTAAATACAACAATAAATTACATATTTGTGACAAATATATTTTGACTCAAAAATATGTTAATACTACCAAGTTTTAAGTTTTAAAACCTGTCTGTTTTTATTACAATACTATTTGTCAATAGCTTTGTTGCGGCCTTCTTTGAAAACTAGGGCTATTGTTAAAGTACTTATGGAATCAAAGCCATAAATACAATTTATTTATTTTTTTTCTTATAGTATATAAGGCTTTTTATACCTTTTACCGTTGAACAGTAAAGGGATTCTTTTTACTTATAAGTAAAAGCTTTTAAGCAAATACTTATTTTTATTTAATTGGCTCAAACTTAGCGAGTAAGGAACCAAAATAATCTTTAAAACAGGGGAACTATTTTATTAAAAGCTCTTTTCAAAGTCGTTTTGTGGTCCTGAAAAGGACCTTTTTTTATTTCTCGAAAATAATAATTATTACTTCTTTTTCGGAGCCGTTTTCCTTGCTTTAGGTTTAGATAATCCTCCCGTCAATTTCTTGGGCTTTGGAACCTTCGGTTTGTTCGTAGGAACTTGAGAAGTTTTCTTCGCTTTAGAAGGAGATTTAGGTTTAGCAACTTTCTTTTCAGCGACTGCCGATGATGCGCGTTTTCTACTTTTAGTGCTCGAGCTGGCAACCTTTTTCTCTTCGGTGGCGGTTGATTTTTTTGGAGCTACTTTAGCTTTCTTTGCGATCGGCGAACCTTTTGCAACTTTGGTGGACGTACTCTTTTTGGCAGATGGAGAAGTCTTTTTAGCTTTCGACTTGGGAGCCACTGCTTTTTCAGATTTGCTGCCGGTTGCCAGTTTGAAAGATCCAGAAGCACCCTTGCCTTTTGTTTGAACCAAGACACCAGAAATAACGGCGGCCTTAATGTACTTTCTTATAAAAAGAGACAACTTTTCCACATCCACTTTGTAATTTGCGGCAATATACTTCTTTATCGCTTGTAAAGAAGAACCACCTCTTTCTTTCAAATTCTTGATTGCGTTGTTGACCATGTCAGATGTTGGAGGATGACTTGCCTTAGCTTGGGCCTTGCTTTTTTTCGAACTTTCGGCCACTTTCTTCGTTGGAGTTAAAGGAACCACTTTCGCAACTGCTGCTGTGTCTGCCATATTAAATATTATTAATTAATTAATAACGTATAAATCATTAAATATTTTCAAATAAAATTCAAATTCAAGACATGAATCATGAATGTGTGTGTACTTCTATAAACGACCGGTATTTACTACAGAGCGCCGATGAATTAAACTCCGCCTAGTTTAGAATTCTTAACGCCATTGGCTAACGTGATAGTCTATATATAGTGTGTAAATCAACATTTTCGCTATATCAAGTACAAGTTTTAAACCACATACGGCTACGGCAACGTGTAACTACATCAGTAGTTATTATTTTATCTGTATTTGTGCTAATTACAAAAAACTTTTCATCATGTCTGGACGCGGAAAGGGTGGTAAAGTTAAAGGAAAGGCAAAGTCACGTTCAAGTCGTGCCGGACTTCAATTCCCAGTTGGTAGAATTCATCGTCTTTTAAGAAAAGGAAATTATGCGGAACGAGTGGGTGCCGGTGCTCCGGTTTACTTAGCCGCTGTTATGGAATATTTAGCAGCTGAAGTTCTCGAATTGGCTGGTAACGCTGCTCGCGACAATAAGAAAACTCGTATTATCCCACGTCATTTACAACTCGCCATCCGTAATGACGAAGAGTTGAATAAACTTCTCTCTGGTGTTACCATTGCCCAAGGTGGTGTTCTACCCAACATCCAGGCTGTGTTGTTGCCTAAGAAAACTGAAAAGAAGGCTTAAATTTGTCTCTCAAACACAACGGCCCTTTTTAGGGCCACAAATTACTAGATTGTGTTTTCTATAACAAACTACTTGAATATTTACGAAATCGTAGATAACTTTTAAGTAATCTATGACTGAACTAGTATGAATTAATAAATAGGTAAATTGTTTTTTTAACTTTTGACTATTTATGTACACGAAAAGAATAGTTCTAATGTTCTATTGTCAGGTACAATAGAGCTCTAAGTGATTGCCTAGAACAGGTAAAATCAGCATAAAGGACAACAGAGTTTAAATACCCTTGATATTTTCTTATTTTACAAGCTTCTCTGGGTTCAAGAAAATGTTTTAAAATAACAACAGGTATAAAGTGTTTTGTTTGTGTCGGTCCTTCTGTTCTTTTGAAGGACTTACAGAGTCAAAGTTATAAAAATTTGCTTTTATAGATTGTTGAGCGTTAGGACATTCAGTTAGATTTTTTTTATATTTTTCTTCTAATCTGAACTGTTTGTATAAATATTCAATTCTGTCTAAACTCCTCAGATATCCTCCTTAGATAGTTTCTAATCGACCATTATCATAAGAATGGAAACTTATCACTTATCATGTAATTTGTGACTATTATAACTGTTTACTTTTTTACTGTTGTAATAGCCAAATTTTTATTTGTAAACAATTAATCCAAGTCAAAAAATTAAATTTAAAAAAATTATAACATACCTAACGTTTATTTCTTAAAGAACAGTGAGAAACATAATATTTCAATTTAAATAAAATATATCGGAAATATTCAGTCAAAAATTAAAACTACCCGTATTTCAAAAATATTGAGATATTTAATTTTGCTTTTGGTAACTTCATGGGTTCCAGCTCATATTCGATTACTCCTATTTAACAGCAGCGGACTGGTTGAATTATGAAACTTTATTTTACATATAAATTTTATTATATAAAAACTAAATTTAAAAGCAATTACAAGAATATTAGATGTTTAACAACAATATATAACATAACAAATACAGATCTTACAAATTAAATGCTTATTTTAAGGTAAACAACCCTTAAACTGAAACCCTTAACAAAATCTAACGTTAAAAAATATAATATATTTTTATAACGAACACTCTTTATATTATAAAGAGTGTTCGTTCGACGTATGAATTATAGTATACAGTCAAAGTGATTAATTAATTACTTACTTTTTTTTATCATTCTTTCATTTTTATAGTGGACGTGACCTTGACGAGACTTATTATAATAATAAAAAAAAGTTGGTTTCTTACTTTTAACCTAATTGAAAGTAATTAATTAATCACTTTAGCTGGATACTATACATAATAACCGATTAATCACTTTGGGTGTAACATATACATAAAAATTTGACTTTGTATAATACTCTTACAATTCTTTTCTTTTAAATACAGTATGAATGTAAATAACATATCTTGTAAAATGCACCCGTGTGCTAAGAGGCTATGATTCTCATCCACCACCCCACCCCTTATGTACCTATCTGATACTGCCAGGTTAAAAAAAATTTTATTTTACTGAATTTTTAGCTCTTTTGTTTTCCTATAATAGGTCTGTGTTAAAAGGGGTTGGATAATAATAACATTGGAGCCTCTTAGATTAAATGTGCAAGTCATGGTTTTGCTAGGATGTTTATTGTTCTCAACTTACTTATTCTTAATTGAAAATTTCAATTAAGAATTGAAATTGAAAATTACAATTTCAAATGTTCGTCTTATGTAAATTGTAACGTTTGATTTTTATTTCTAAGTTAAGGGCTGTTTGTCCCAAAATAAGCATTTAATTTATTGGATTTGTTATGTTATGTTACATATTGTTGTTAAACATTTAATATTCTTGTAACTGCTTTAAAATTTCGTTTTTATGCAATAAAATTTGAATAAAAAATAGTTTTATAATTTAACTGATCCACTGTAAAATATGACTATTCGAATCACATCATGGTATTCTTTTGGTACACTTATAAGTTATAACAATATCTTAGAACTTTCTCATCAGTTGGCTGTAAAATGGCTCCTGGTTTGAGAAGCATAAAACATAGGGGTTATGGGTTCTTAAAGTTAGAATTTACAGAACACATTGTTATAAAAAGAAAACTCAATTCGAAATTATTTGTGGTTCTGAAAAGAACCGTTTTTTGCTGTCTATTGATGGTTTTTCATTATAAAATTTAACCGCCAAAACCGTATAAGGTACGACCTTGACGTTTCAAAGCATAAACGACGTCCATCGCTGTAACTGTCTTTCTCTTTGCGTGTTCAGTATAAGTGACGGCATCCCGAATGACATTTTCCAAGAATACCTTCAATACACCACGGGTTTCTTCGTAAATTAATCCAGAAATACGTTTCACACCACCTCTGCGAGCTAAACGCCTGATTGCTGGTTTCGTGATACCTTGGATGTTATCACGTAAAACTTTGCGATGACGTTTGGCGCCCCCTTTGCCTAAACCTTTACCTCCCTTTCCGCGACCAGTCATTTTTTATTTTTAATGAATAAAATAAATTAAAAAGTTCAAACTACTCGTATATTGAGCGAATGTGAAGTGAGTTGCGTAACGCGTCGTGGGGTATTTATACGCTACAGCTGTGGGCGCGGCATGTGTGGCGTTCCACCAATGATAATAATCGTGCAACAAGATCTGTTCGATATAAACCGGGGACGTTTGAAATTTGATCACAAATTATATTAAACTTTAACTTTATATTAAACTTTTAACGTTATGGCTCGTACTAAGCAAACTGCTCGTAAATCTACTGGAGGCAAGGCACCTCGTAAACAATTGGCCACCAAAGCCGCAAGAAAGAGCGCACCAGCCACCGGAGGTGTTAAAAAACCCCATCGTTATCGTCCCGGAACTGTGGCTCTTCGTGAAATTCGTCGTTATCAAAAAAGTACCGAATTGTTGATCCGCAAGTTGCCTTTCCAACGGCTTGTACGTGAAATTGCACAAGATTTCAAAACCGACTTGCGTTTCCAAAGTTCAGCTGTTATGGCACTTCAAGAAGCTAGCGAAGCTTATTTAGTTGGTCTTTTTGAAGATACTAATTTGTGCGCCATTCACGCCAAGAGAGTAACGATCATGCCCAAAGACATCCAGTTGGCTAGGAGAATTAGAGGCGAACGCGCTTAATTTAATGACTTAACGATTGCTCAAACAAAACGGTTCTTTTCAGAACCACAAATTTAATTTGAAAAAGCTTTTCATGAATTATACTTACCACTCTGCTCGTTTCTATTTTCTGACTTTATTCGATTTAAAAAGGAAAAAGGCATTGAAACTTCCAATGTAAATTGTTTGCTTTAAAGTCAAAACCAGGTACATAAACCCCCCGAAGGGACGATACAACGTCTTCAATTAGGATTTAAGTTTTATTTTAAAATATTTTTAAGGAATTATTTATTTAAAGCCTACCCGCTGTTTGGGGTTCTTTTGCATTCTACAGTAAATTCTTGCAAATATTTTACTAAAAATGTTATTTCCTCGTAGGTATTCAAATTACGGTCACCATCAGGGATACAATAAAATATTGTATACACATCTTTAGGCGGTTTTTATATCTGTAGTACTTGACTCAAGTTCACAATTTGAGTGAAAAAACTAATTTTATAATTTATGAAATTGGGGTAATTAAGCTAAATTAATAAAAATGTTTATTTACGTTTTGCCAATATACAGGGTGTATAGACTCCATTTAGACAAAGCCACAGGGCTTGTAATAGCTCTCTTAAAAACAAGTTTTATGTTTATTTTAAAGTTTAACTGAATTTTATTTTGAAGTTTATTAATTGTATTTGCAGGGAGTGATCTCGCGTCGTGAGCAAATAATTTACCTACCTAGACGATCCTACAACACTCGCCAAATGTAAATTTCTTAGCGTTCTAGACATTGTATCTGGAATCTGGAATCTGGAATATGGCTGCTGGGGTACCAGGGCTTTGCCCTTTACCTCCTTCATCGGTCGAATCTGAAAAAGAAAAAACGTTGATTAATGTTGAAGTGTGAAATGTGACCGAAGTCACTGACGATAAGCGCCAGTCTATTTGATGGCAGAAACGAGCTTATAATTAGGCTCGGTCAAGAACCAACTTGGGTCTTTTCCGAAGCCTAGACTCGTTGATGTTGTATCCCCATAGTCCTCGGATGGTGGGGTTGTCGTGGTCCAGTGTTGTCTCATGGAACTTGGAGGCTGCTTCTCGGATGAACTCCTGGATGCTGATCATCTGTAGGTCCCGTTGAAGGTCCCTGTTGCGGATGAACCATGGTGCGTTGACGATGGTCCTCAGGATCTTGTTTTGGATGACTTGCATCTTCTTGATGTTGTACGGTGCGGCGTAGCCCCAGGCTGGTGCGGCGTACGTCATGATGGGTCGAATGACGGTCTTGTACAGAAGCAGCTTGTTCCTGAGGTCCAGCGTTGTACCTGAAAAAAGCGGATATAATAATGAAAAAGCAGCTCGTGCTCGGACGACAGCTTCATCGATGTGCTGTTTCCAGGTCAGTCCTTTGTCGATGGTTAGTCCTAGGTATCGGGTTTCCTCTTTCCAGGGAATGGCTTCGCCGAAGATCTCGATGTTTGGCGGACGACGAAGACTTGGTCGCTTGGAGAAGTAAATGGACGAACTCTTCTGTGCGTTGACGGAGATTCGCCATTTCTTGAACCAGAGCTCCAGGCTGTCGGCTGCTCGTTGAAGTCGGTATCGTACTAGGCGCGGGTCCCTGTTGCTGGCCATGAAACAGGTGTCATCTGCAAAAATGTAAAGATTAGTAGCTTCAGTTACTGGCATATCGCTTGTGAAGATGGTGAAGAGGTGCGGAGATAGGGTAGCACCCTGAGGGACACCGGCTAGGATAGGTCTGGAGGTGGATAGGACGTCGTCGATCTTGACCCTGAATGATCGACGGGAAAGGAAGGAGGCGATGAGCTTCGTTATCGATAGTGGGTATCGAGCGGTGATCATCTTGTAGAGTAGACCTTGGTGCCAGACCTTGTCGAAGGCCTTGGAGACGTCCAGGAAGACGGCAGCGGCGCAGTCCTTGTGATCGAATGCATCGGCGATGAACTCGACTACGCGAACTGTTTGGTGGACGGTGGAGTGTGCTGGTCGGAATCCATATTGTTCGTCTTGGATGACGTGTCCGTCTTCTGTATGTTCTCTCAGGCGGGATAGGATGACCCTTTCGGCGATCTTGCTCATGGTGGTGAGAAGACTGATCGGGCGGTAGTCTTGGGGAAAGGTGCGGTTTCCTCCGGGTTTGGGGATTACGATGACATCGGCGGCTTTCCATTTCTTCGGGAAGTGCTGAAAACGGAGAATAGCGTTAATAATCGTACACAACCAGACAAGAGCTAAGGGAGGAAGGTTACGTAAAGCTTGGTTAGAGATGCCGTCGTGACCAGGAGCTGTCTTGGGTTTCGTCTTCTTGATGAGAGTTCTGATTTCGAGCGGACTGGCTGGCGCGATGGCTACGTCGTCTTCGTCTCGAAGCCGTCTGCGGACGTGGGCCTCAACTTCGTCGATGTGATCGTCGTCGTTGTCGTCGTTCTCCAGTGGAGTACATTGGCGCTCAAGGTTGTCCGCAAATGCTTCGGCTTTGTCTCGGTTGGAGTAGACCATGCCTTGGGTACCGTGGATCGGAGGGATGGATGCTCGCTTCTTCCTGAGTGCCTTCTGGGTTTTCCAAAGGGAGTTGTCCTGTGTGTTAAGCGAGGCGAGGTGGAGTTGCCAATCCTCGTTTCGTTTTTCACGCAGGGCGCTCTTCACTTCGGAGGTCAGGCGATTCCATTCCCTCTTGTCGTCTGGGTGTTGGGTACGTTGCCATCTGCGCCGCGCCCGGTTTTTCTCGGCGATGAGGTCGCGGATTACTCGTGGAGTGGAATTGGAGTCCTTGATGGAGTGGGTGGTGGTCGCTCGGCGGATGTTGTCTTGGATGGAGGACGTCAACCTGTCAACATAAGAATCTACTTCCCTGACGGTGCGGATAACCGGCACCGGACCGACGGTTTGTTGCAAGTTCCAGTTGTACGCTGACCAGTTGGTTTTGGTGTACGTTGCTGGTTCCTGGGTGATGTCATCGCCGATGAGCATCAGTACGGGGTTGTGGTCGGAGTGAAGTTCGTCCAATACTTCTAGTTCGATGTGTTGGCGGATGTCCTTAACAATCGAGATGTCCAGGACGTCTGGCCTTCCGACGGCTCCGTAGTGGGTAGGTCGGTCGGGTCCGATGACTTGTACGTTGTTGGCGATGGCGTATCCGTCCAAGGCGTTTCCGTTGGCGTTCGCTCTCCAGCTGTTCCAAGCGCGATGCTTGGCGTTCAGGTCTCCAGCGACGACGAGGTGCGGATGGCGGCCGAAGAAGGCGTCGAGGTCTTGCGGGAGTAGTCGTTTGGCCGGTGGGCAGTAAACTGAAACAAATTCGTAAGGTGTGTTATCTACCATGACGATTCTCACGGCTGTTGCTTCCAGGTTGATCAGTGGCGGTGTGTCCATTTCGTGGTGGTCGATCGACGACTTGACGAAGATGGCGGTTCCTCCTCCTCGGTTGTGGTCTCGGTCGTTCCTGTAACAACGAAAGTTTCTAATTTTAGGAGTATCGCAAGCTCTGAGATGAGTCTCGTTCACCATAAATACGTCGAGTTGGTGCGATGCCACGAAGTTGCGAGCTTCGAGGATCTTGTCCATGAGTCCGTTGGCGTTCCAGAATGCCAGTCGAAGGGATGTTGGCTTCGTTCTTCTTGCGATGGTCGTGTCAGCCATTAAGGATTGGTGATGGATGGTTTGGCTTGGGAAAGGGCGAGAACCACTTGCGTCATGATGTCACGATCTTCACTGCTCATCCCGAGGAACAAGGCAGCGATGTTCTGGATGGTGGATGTGGATTGGGTAGGAACGGGAACCGTAGGAGCTGCTGTGGCCGGAATGGGCCTGGTGTTGGAAGCGGCAGCGGCGTACGAGATTCCGGAGCTTCGTTGGAGTGGAGGTCTTGGCGGTTGTTGGGATGGTCCCTGAGGCTTCGATGACCCTTGAGGCTTCGATGATCCTTGGGGCTTGGAACGGGAGACCTGTGAAAAAGAACGGGTGACCTGTGGAAAAGAGATACAACCTCGGTAGCTGGCCGGATGGGCTCCTCCACAGTTGCTGCATGTCGCTGGGCTGTCCTTCTTCTTCTTGCACTCGTGAGTAAAGTGAGACTGGGCACACTTTACGCAGCGAGGTGCGGCTCTGCATCCTCGTTGGCTGTGACCGAATCGTTGGCAACGATGGCACTGATTGTTGATGGGCTTCCTGTGGAGGGTTTCCATCCGGACGATGATGTTGAAGATCTTCGTCACGTTGAAGATCTTCTTGGCGGCGTCGGTCCGTTCTACATGGAGCAGGACAAGCGGTAGTGGCTTCTTTTGTCGGGTCTTCATTCTGGAAGCAGAAATAATATTATGTCCCAATTTTACCAATTCGGTTTTAATATCGTCGTCTGAGATGGTCTCGGGAAGACCACGGATTACCGCCTTGATAGTTTTCTCGGCGTTGAGCTGGTAGGTGTGGAATTCTACACTTTGGGCTTCGAGGATCTTGGTGATCCCACGATGGTCGTCTGGGGTGGCGGGGTAGAGGTGTATGCCCTCGGCGGTGTTACGGGCTTTGGTGACCGTCAGTGACTTCTTGGCGAAGGTACCTGTAAGAAAAGAATACTTTTCTTTATTACGCAAGACGATCGGTGGTACATGCTCGCGGCGGGTGTCTTCTTCCACGGCGGCAGGAGGGTCGTCAATGGTCGATGGGTCGTCGATGTTTGAGGCGTCGGTAGTCTGTTGAGTGGCCTGAGCGATGAGCTTCTTCCGCTTGTTTCGTCGAGAGGAAACTTCTACGAACTCGCTGGAAGAGTCGTCGCTGGAGATGTCGTCTTTGTTGCTGTCGGAGTCGGAGCTGCTGGTATCGGCAGCTGGTCTCTTTGTCGTGGTGGCTGGTGCTGGGTCGGTTTTGGACGACTTGTCGGAGAGAATGGCGGTGAGTTGCTCTTGTAGACCGGCAACTTGTCGTTGGAGGAGGGCGATCGTGGCGTGAGCGTTTTCTAGCTCCTTGGCGTAGTCCATCCTAAATATAAATGAACAGAAGGGACAGGCCCTTCTGTGATTAGTTAAATAAAATACAGATTGATGGTTTTTATAAGTTTATTTATTATTGATGCTGTGGTGAAAAACTCTAAAAGCTCTAAAAAGAACTTAAACTTAAATAATGACGTTTGTATTAGTTGTGAAAACAACTATTTGATTTTTACTCGATTTAGCAGAAGCAGTAGGATAGACGTTCACGTTGCAAGAGCTCGTGTCGGACTGATTCGACTTTGAACTCTAGACATTGTAATGACGGACCTTTAACTTTATAAACATTTTTAACCTCTACTTTAATTTGCATATCGGAATAGAAAAGGAGGGTCAAGCCGTAGATGAGATATAGGGAGGTGTATCTCCTTCTTTAACGCCATGTTTATTGTTAATTATTAAAACCAATCAAACAACTTATAACAATCACTTTATTTTCTAACGCCAATGATTAATTAAACACCAAGTATATTACAATGACTTTAATCAAATTAATTTGCCCAACACAAGTTAAGCAATGTAGTTCGAACCAATGCCCAAAGACAATTCTCTCTTTTGCCATCTGGTTTATATAAAAATCACAAACACCCCCTCGCTGGTGCGTACCTTTGGTGGTAGAAATCTCACACCCCGATTCGGTTGATTTCACATAAAACCATAGTTTGGTATAATTGAAGTTTTTTTTTTTTTTTTTTTTTTTTATTTTTTTTTTTTTTATTTTTTTTTTTTTTTTTTTTATTTTTTTTATAATTTGTTTTCTTAAAACTAATAATCGTAAAAGTAACTTCGTATTGAGATGAACACTGGCGGCTCGTTGGGGTTTCTATTCTTCCTTTCTCCTGTATATAATTGAGTCATAATGTATATTTATGACTCAATTTACTATTTGGGTAATTCCACGTCAGATCGGCCACTTTTGACCCTTAGGTCTTTGGATTTTGACGAAATTTGGTGTGTCGGTTGGAATTATGTTCAAACTTAAGTGTACAAAGTGGTTTTGCGAAAAAGTTATTTTTGAATTATCTACGGTCAAATTAATTTTTGAACTATTTTGAAAACATGAATAATACTTCAATAATTTATAACTCGCGATCTAAAAGAGATATATTTCTGCAAAATACGCCTATTTAAAGCTAAAGGAACGTACTATTTATTTTACGCATCGCTTTTTTAATTTAACGCCTTTTTGGTCAAACTGACTTAGCTTTAAGTAAAAAAATTTAAAACCGTGGGCACTCGTCAACTCTTGATGTTACACAGCCTCAAGCCTCAGTGAGGGTTTTAGATTGAGGTGTAAGGGTTGAGGCCGTGTAGCATCAAGAGTTGACGAGTGCCCACGGTTTTGAATGTTTTTAATTAAACCTAAGACATAAGGGCTCAACATATAAAAAAATTTCGAAAATCGAAGAAGGTGTATTTTGGAAACTTCGACTTCAAAATTACTTTAATACTGGGATTAAACATTACTCACCTTTCCGCGGTTTTTATTTTTTTCTGCATATACAAATTATCCGTTTGGGCTCGGACTGGTCTCATTCTCTTGGTAATTTTATACATTACAAATTATTAAGGATGTATTTTTTTGCTATCTGCAATGTGATCGAAGATATTTTCAAAATTAGCGGTTTTGCTAAGAACAAGGGTAATTTTGACCCTGTTCCCGCACGCCCCTGATCTTGAAAATTTTCTCTCATAATAATGGGTCCAAAATAAAGCGATCCCTGAAAAAAAATTGCTATCCCCAATCTTTTCTCAAAAAATTTTTATTTCCGTTCTTCTACAATACCTTGTAGCGTCAAGAGTTGACGAGTGCCCACGGTTTTGAATCTTTACACTTAAACATAAGTCATAAGGGCTCAATATATCAAAAAATTCCAAAAATCGCAGAGGGTGTATTTTGGAAACTTCGACTTGAACATTTGACACTGGAACGGTTTGGCCAAAAAGGCTTTAAATCAAAGAAGCGATGCATAAAATAAATAGTACGTTCCTTTAACTTTAAATAGGCATATTTTGCAGAAATATATCTCTTTTAGATCGCGAGTTATAAATTATTGAAGTATTATTCATGTTTTCAAAATAGTTCAAAAATTAATTTGACCGTAGATAGGTCAAAAATAACTTTTTCGCAAAACCACTTTGTACACTTAAGTTTGAACATATTTCCAACCGACACACCAAATTTCGTCAAAATCCGAAGACCTAAGGGTCAAAAGTGGCCGATCTGACGTGGAATTACCCATTTACAATAAAATAAAGTAGTAAACTGTTCGGGAGCTGCATAACATCTGAACTAAACCATTGCCATAAAGTATAAAACTTTTTCATATTAACAATCCTAAATTAATGAAGCTATTACACACGCTCTCCTTGCTTTAAAAAAGTACTAGGGTTGGATCAAAATTTGGTGAGGACCCTCCAGAATTGAAAATTATTATTAATAGAAGTTATAAATGCCTTAACAACATTTTTACATATCATCCACCTTATGTATGTAATAAATAAATAAAATAAATATGGATTTGTATTATTGTAAGTTTTATATATTGATGAATAGATGACAAAATAAAAAATTATTTAAATACAACTGTACAGACATCTGTGGTTCTGTTTTCACATAAATTACACTTTGAAACACCAATGTGTACATGTATCGATGTATCACATGATGTCTTAAATCCTCCATCATTTTACATTTGTATTCACATTTATAACACTGAAAAGGCTATCCACCAGTGTGTAATATCATAATGTTCCTTTAAATTATACTTCCTTTGACATCTGTATTCACAATTAGTACACTGAAAAGGCTTTTTACTAGTGTGTATCACTATGTGTCTGTTCACCATCGGTTCTGTAATCACATATTACATTGGTAAGATTTATCACGGAAGTGTATCTGCAAGTGTTTCTTTAAAGTGCCCTTATTATTGCTTCTGTAGTCACATGTAATACATTGGTAAGGTTTTTCATCTGAATGTTTCTTCATGTGGCTCATTAAGTATGTCTTCTGTACAGCTTTGTAATCGCATAGATTGCACTGATGAGTTCTCTCACCTGCATGTGTAATAATGTGCCTCTTTACAGCTCCCTTATACGAGTTTCTGAATTCACATATAGAACATTGAAACGGCTTTTCACCTGTGTGTTGCGCCATGTGGTATTTTAGGCTTCTCTTCCATGTGCTTCTGAATTCACATATATTACATTGGTAAGATTTATCACGGAAGTGTATCCGCAAGTGTTTCTTTAAAGTGCTCTTATCATTGGTTCTGTAGTCACATGTAATACATTGGTAAGGTTTTTCATCTGAATGTTTCTTCATGTGGCTCGTTAAGTATGTCTTCTGTACAGCTTTGTAATCGCATAGATTGCACTGATGAGTTCTCTCACCTATATGTGTCATAATGTGCCTCTTTACAGCTCCCTTATATGAGCTTCTGAATTCACATATAGAACATTGAAACGGCTTTTCACTTGTGTGTTGCATCATGTGGTGCTTTAGACTTGTCTTCCGTATGCTTCTGAATTCACATATAGAACATTGAAACGGCTTTTCACTTGTGTGTAGCATCATGTGGTGCTTTAGACTCGTCTTCCATATGCTTCTGAATTCACAAACATGACATTGATAAGCTTCTGTATTTTCTTTGTTTGAATAATTCTCCTTTTGTTCACGCTTATTTGATTTGCTTTTTCTATGACTTTGACTTTTTAAGTGTTGTTTGTGAAAGGCTTCAAAATCACAATTATAATACGACTCGTTTTCAGCGTCCATTTTGTCCCATTCTTTGTGTATATACTTCCTTTCTTGTTCTTCTTTAATTAGTCCCGTCAGATCACATTCTTCTATTTTAATTGAACCTTAAAAATATTAAATGTAATTATAATTTAAATAGTCTCATTTAATATGTTTATTTATACTACTAGACTGAATATGTTACGAGGGGAGCAAATGTATCTTACGACTTACTTGACTACTGCTACATAAACGTTGACGAGACGAACTGAATTAAATTGTGCTTAAGATATATAATTGGTGTAATAATTCGACTTTTAAGATGAACTGTTTACAGTATGCTTGTAGCAAGAGTTGCGAGAACAAGCAGAAAATATAGAGCACCGCATACAATATAATGCTTTACGGACCTCAACTAGATGTTTCTAACCTATAAAAATATTCTTACCAACATCATGAAGATCATATTTAGGCCATTCTGTAGTATTTAGATCTGTAATTTGTTTATTATAATATAATAAAATTAAGAATTAACAGCCTTGTTACTTACTAAAATCTTGGCAATTGTTGTCCGGTTCTCGACCATCCTCTTGGATTTCTTCTTTGATTTTCGTATTCATTACTCACAAACTGAATTAAAACTTGAATTATATGTTATTTGAACGTTCAACAAGTTGAAATAATTATTACATTTGCAGTAAATCCACGAGTAAACAGCGAAATTTGTTCGTGTATCGCGGGTTGCCTATACAGTGTATATTAGGCGTAACAACACTAGAGCCACTAGAACATTTTAATTTTTCCTCTCCCCATTAATTTTAATAAATATTACTGAAAAGAAAATTATTTTGTATTAATAGAAGTTATAAATACCCTAACAACATTTATTCATATTATCAACCTCAATAAAATAAATATTTGCATTAATGTAGGTTTTATATAAATTTTGAAATACAACCAGAATACAACTGTACAGACATGTGTGCTTCTGCATTTAAAATTTTCCCGCCGTTATGTGTACACGTATCATATGAGTTCTTAAATCCTCCTTCTTTCTACATTTATATTCGCAATTGCAACATTGAAAAGGCTTTCTACCAGTGTGTATCATCATGTGATACTGTAAATGTTCTTTTCTTTTAAATCTGTATTCACAATTAGTACAATGAAAAGGCTTTCCACTGCTGTGGATCATCATGTGGTGCTTTATATGAGCTTTCGTTCTACATCCATATTCACAATTATAACATTGAAAAGGCTTTTTACCAGTGTGTATCATCATGTGTTCCCGTAAACGACTCTACCTTTTACATCTGTATTCACAATTAGTACATTGAAAATTTCCCTTATGTAAGTTTTCTTTCGGTTTATTAGTTGGGAAATACTTTTCACTAATGTGTCTCTGAATGTGACTTCTTAAAAGAGCCTTATTTGTACATTTGAATTCACAATCGAAACAATGAAATTGCTTTTCATTAATGTGCATCCTCATGTGTCTCTTTAAATATACACTGCCTATGGTTTTGAATTCACATTTATTACATTCAAAAGGTTTTTCTTCTGTATGAATCATTATGTGTTTCTTTTCTCCAGTATGTGTGTTTATAATATGCATCCTTAACGAGTCACTACGAATGCTTCTATAATTACATATATTACATTGATGAGGTTTATCAGGAGTATGTGTCTTCAAGTGATCATTTAAATTAGCTTTGCGCATGGTTTTGTATGCACATATATGACATTGATAAGGTTTCTCATTTGTGTGTATTATCACATGTTGTTTTAAATTTCCCTTATAATTGCTTTTGTATTCACATGTATTACATTGGTAAGGTTTTACATCTGAATGTACCGTCATATTCCACTGAAGAGCCTTTTCACCAGTGTGAACTTTCATGATGTGAGCCTTCAAATGGAGTTTCCATGTATAGCCCTTTCCACATATATTACACTGATAAGGTTTTTGATCTGAATGTTTCACCATGAGGTGTCTCATTAAATAACTCTTTCGCGAGCCTTTGTATATACATATAGAACACTGAAACTGTTTTTTATCTCTGTGTAGCATCATGTTGTGGTTCTTTAGGCTTACCTTCGATGTACTTTTAAATTCACATAAATTGCATTGATATTTTCCATTTTCCTTTGGTTTGCACTTATTTGATATTCTGTTTCGATGGTTTTGCATATGATTTTTTAAGTGTCCTTTTTCAACAGTTTTAAAATCGCAATTATAACACAAATACTCTTTACTCATTTCTACATCTCTTTCCAAATTAATTTTCTCCCATTCTTTCTTTATATATCCTTCTTCTTGTTCTTCTTTAGTTAGTGCTGCCAAGTCACATTCTTCTATTTTAATTGAACCTTAAAAATATTACACGTAATATTACTTGAAAGTAGTCTTAAAAAAATATTTATTTTCACTACTAGACTGAAGGTGTTACGAGAGAGAGCAAAAATTCTTACCAACATCGTGAAGATCATTCGTAGGTGATTCTTTAATTTTTATATCTGTAATTTGTTTATTATAATATATAGTTAGACTTTTACCGTAAAACGAAGGGTTGAGGTGCTAGAGACAAAAGTTTGACGAAAAACGTGTGACATATTTTTGTAATACATTAACCCTCCATCCAACGGGTGGGTCTAGAATCACATGAGCCAGCGGGTGAAGCCTGTCAGGCTCACTTTATATCTATAGCTAAAAAATAGTAAGGGTGCAAGAATTGCACTGAAATTTTTTTAATTGAAAATCTACCTTATTCTTCATTATTTTACAGAAGAATTAAAGCGTAGGTCCTTTTGTTAGTTATTATTTTTTAATTTTAAATTTTTTATCCTTTTTTGACATTTTTTATTGAAAACTGTTTTTTATGGACATTGAAGGAAAATAAAGTTAATTATCATAATACATATTTAGTATATTGATCAAATAAGCAGAAAATTACAAAAAAATTAAATTATAAAATTCTCAACACAAACTGCAAGGGCCTAAACTTCACTGAAATAGCAGGCTTCAATGTACTAAATACATAACCAAGCCTTACAAAACTGGAAAAATAATAAGAATTTTTGCTTATGTTGCACTTATCACCTAAACAATAAATTTACAAACAAGCATTGAAACTTAAAACCAATTATTTTTTATGGTCTGCAGATAAATTTTGCGCTTAAATAATGCTTTATAACAAAAATAATCGGTTATCACAAAGTTACACGAACCTACGGGTGAAGCCTGTCACAACAAACTGTGTCCTAGAGGATTCATTTTTTGAAAAAATTTGAAAAGCAAATGCTGATGATATGAGTTATTACAAGTTAAGAAGGTAGATAGAATATTACAGTAAAAAGTATTTCTTTTTTTAAGTTACAGACAATTTTCACTTTTGCTTGCACTCACAGGCTTCACCCGTTGAATGGAGGGTTAACGATTTTTGTAGGCGGGTATCTCAAAAACTATAAGAAATAGAAAAAGATGAAGTAAAGCAATCTTCTAGAAAATTTAATAAGCTTTCATTTTGCTAAGAGTAATTTTTTCTCTAGCATACACCGTTTTCAAGATATAAGCGAAAACCCAAAAACGGAACCTTTTCACCTCTCCCTTTTTTAGCCAGGCCTGGACTGGCCCGGCCGGCTCGCTGGGGGTTGCCAGTGAGGCCAAGTAAAATTGGGGTCAAATAAAAATAAATGGAAAAATTAAAATGAAGAAAAAATTTCGTACTAAACATACAGTGTGTTTCACTTTAGATGAGTAATCTATACATGCATAACTTTTTTGTTTTGCTTAATGAATTGCTTAATTTTACAATACAAAAATATGTTTAAAAATTCTTAAAGTTGATCTAAGCTCGTTGACCTTGAAAATTCCAAAACATTTCGCTTGCGGCTCTATGGGGACCTATAGGAAATCTTTGGAACTCAGATTCGTGATAGTGTCGCTTCTCGCTGGGCAACTGCATTTAGGTCCAAAAATAAATACTAATATATAAAACTAAAAAATAAAACGGGAGCTCTAGCTCTTATGTTGCCGAGTTACCAGAAAATCAGCTATTATCACTAATAACGCTGATAATGAAAATACAAAAATTAAAGTTGGGCAATGTTGGTCCAATCTCTTCGAGATTGGGCTCAAATGATAGTGCTTGAAGAGCTGAACAAGGGAATGTAAAAGTTATCTACATTTTGATCTCATGGGCAGCAAGTAGCTGTTTTAAACGATACAGAATTTCCAGAATGCTGTAATACCAGTATTTTGGTCCAGCATCCGGATAAAATTGAGCATCGTTACAATTTTGATCTTCATCAAAAAGAGAACCCAAATATGCCATAATATAGATACAGGATATTCCGAAATTATAACTGTACCTAATAAATTAATAAGTCCAGCTTCCAAGCTGTATTTCCGTCTACCTCAAGTTTTCTTGAATACTCAACTTGTTCCGAAATGTTGACTCTGAAAATAACCCTTTAGAACCATACATGTTATACAGTTCTAAAAGGTTATTTTAAAGCTCTAAAAGGAACTAGGAGATAGGAGACCATACTATGATTCTAAAACCATTGAGATGATCCATCAAAAAGTATTGCAAGGTCCTAAATTCATGTTAGGTCTTTACAAGGTGATTAATTTGTTCTTTATAAATCTAATTTTTCCTGTTACTTATTAGGGGCCACAACATTGTATATCGATTTACATTATTGTAGTCATTGATTATTGATTACAAAGAAGCAAGGCGGATATTAGATATTACGTGTCAAAAGTTTAACCTTTCCATTGTTTAACTGTAACACCGAATAAAACAAAGATGATAATATTGCGAAATTTGGCACTGGCACCAATTTAAAAATGCACTAAAAATGCCTATTTAAATCGAAATACGGCCTAGAAAATATCTAGTCGATGGATATTTGTTTGGCTAATGAGGAGGAACTGTTTTTGTTGCTATTGAAACTATTTCAGGCTTCGACTTCAAAATGGCAACTGCCGAGTTAGCTATTAGTGCCAGTCTTAGCCTAATTAGTATTAGCAATGTGTTTTATTTTTTACTTATCCCAGCTCTTTTATTGTGGTTTGTTCATTGGAAAATGTCGAGAAGACACATGTACAAATTAGCCGAGAAAATTCCCGGTCCACCAGGTTGGCCACTTGTTGGTAACGCTTTCGAGGTGTGGGGAAAATCTTCACCAGGTAAGTAACACTTTATCATAAAAACTGATAAAAAAGAATTTTTTTCTAGAGATTTTCGAAGTTTTGTATAGTTATACTGCACAGTACGACTGTCTAGCTAAAGTATGGTTTGGACCAAAACTTTACATTGTTATAGGTGATCCACAAGATATAGAAGTAATTTTGGGCAGTCACGAACATATCGATAAATCGTCAGACTATGGATTCTTCGAACCGTGGTTAGGAAATGGCTTGTTGATTAGTACTGGGCCAAAATGGAGAGCTCATCGTAAATTGATTGCTCCAACTTTCCACTTAAATGTCTTAAAGACTTTTATCGAACTATTTAATGCCAACAGCAGAGCAACTGTCGAAAAAATGAGGAAAGAAGAGGGAAAATTCTTTGATTGCCACGATTACATGTCTGAAGCTACAGTTGAAATTTTGTTAGGTAAGTGATTTATGAGTCACCTTTGGTCTCATATCGTTGTAACTTTCGTTCATTTTTGGACTGATTCCATCTTTTAGGTCTTCCTTAAAAACGTTAACCAACTACAAAGCCACCTGTTATCATTTACAAGATTCCCATTCCCATACCTTCTTCTACTTGTAAAATCCAACAGTTATTTCTTCTCTTCCTACACTATATTGATATTTATCACGGCTCATACTCTATACCAGATCTTGAATTATCTGAAAAAAATTGCAATTTATGGTCACCAGTCTGCTCCTGAGCCACGCCACGACTTTTCTCTTTTCTCTCTCTCTTTTTCGGTTGTTAGAAAAAATCATGAATCGCCAGCTATTTGTTAAAGAAACTACAGAGATTGGCTAAGTCTCAATGGAGACACCGGACCAAATGTACACTTACTAAAACTTGCAACTGATCTTCTTGGTTTTAACATGCATTCTAGAAACCTGTAACTTTGCAACCACCACAAAATGTGCAGACAATACTGCTTTGATCTGATTTCACTCATAATCAACAGGATGTAGACAGATGCACTCGTTGGGAAGGGTCATTTTTCTTGGTCTCAGCTTAATTGTGGTGTGCCACAGGGTTCGATATTAGGCTACTGATTATCGCACCAGTACGCAAGTGATCATCTTCATGATGTCCAAACTTCTATTGAGAAGCTAAACTAACGATTGATCTCTCGTCTAATTTAATTTGCACTATATTGATATTTATCACGGCTCATACTCTATACCAGATCTTAATATATCTGAAAAAATTGCAATTTATGGTCACTAGTCTGCTCCTGGGCCACGCCACGACTTTTCTCTTTTCTCTCTTTCTTTTTCGATTGTGAGAAAAAAAATGAATCGCGAGCTATTTTTTAAAGAAACTGCAGAGATTGGCAGAGTCTCAATGGAGACACTGGACCAAGTGGACACTTACTAAACTTGCAACTGATCTTCTTGGTTTTAACATGCACTATTCTAGAAACCTGCAACTTTACAACCACAACAAAATCTGCAGACAATACTGTTTTGATCTGATTTCACTCATAATGAACAGGGTGTAGGCAGGTGCAGTCGTTGGGGAAGGTCATTCATCTTGGTCTGAGTCAAACGAGTCACCTTTGGTCTAATAGTAATTTTCGTTCATTTTTGAACTGATTCCATCTTTTGGGTGTTTTTTAAAAACGTTATCCCATTACAAAGGCACTTCTTATCATTTACAATATTTTTGTACCTTTTCTTCTACTTGTAAAACGCTTGAACTACTATTCACTTCTGTTAATTCATCAGTTATTTCTTCTCCTCCTACACTCCATCGTGTTTCTTCGCATAGCTCACACTCTACTATTATCACTAATTCATCTGAAAAAATTGGATTTTAGGCCAGCAGTCTGCTTCTGAGCCACGATAAGACTTAATTTGTGCTCCTCTCTCTGCAATTGTCAGAAGCGATTGACTGGTTCTCAGTGAAGACTTTGGAAGACGAAATTTGCAACAGGATGTAGGTGAACGTCATTCGTTGGGGACGATAGTCTTAGCCGAGCATTGGTGTGCCACAAGGTTCAATATTAGGTCAATTCCTGTTCTTTCTTTTTTTTAAATACGATTTCTCAATATCTTGGCTACTGGTATTACCGTATTATGCAAATCATCTTCTCAAGATGATATCCAAACTTCTGTTGATAAGCTGACAAATGACCTTTCGTCTAATTTATTTTTTAAGTCTATAACATTAATTTTAAACATTTTAGAAACTGTCATGGGAGTAAGTAAAAAAGCTCTAGGTCAAAGTGGTTTGGACTACGCCATGGCGGTGATGAAAATGTGCGACATTTTACACATACGACACACTAACTTTTTCCTAAGATCCGATTGGCTATTTAAACTAACCAAATACAGCAAAATTCAAGAAAAGTTATTAAATACCATCCACAGTTTAACGAAAAGAGTTTTGAAAAATAAAAAAGAAGCTTTCAATCGAGGAATTCGCGGATCGATAGCCGAAGTACCCAGCGAAGTTCGTTTAAACAAAAAAGACGATGTTAAAGTAAAACCTGTCGTGGAAAATTTATCTTTCGGCCAAGCTGCTGGTTTGAAAGACGACTTGGATGTGGACGATAACGATGTAGGTGAAAAGAAAAGATCTGCGTTTTTAGATCTCATGATTGAAGCTTCACAAAGTGAAGTCGTTATAAGTGATGAGGAAATCAAGGAGCAAGTTGATACGATTATGTTTGAGGGACACGATACGACTGCTGCTGCAAGCAGTTTCTTTTTATCGATAATGGGAATTTATCCAGAAGTTCAAGCTAAAGTTGTTAAGGAACTCAAAGATATTTTTGGAGACTCCGATCGTCCGGCGACTTTTGCGGATACTCTCGAGATGAAGTATTTGGAACGTTGCTTAATGGAAACCATAAGGTTATATCCACCAGTTCCACTTATAACGCGTGTTATTAAAGAAGACGTTAAACTAGGTTTGTTAGAAGACACTTTATAACCTGGACGTTAAAATTTTAAAACGTTTACTTTAGTTAGTTCCGATTGCACTCTTCCTGCTGGTGCAACTATTGTGATGCCCATCATTAGGATTCATCGTCGCGAGGCGGTTTACCCAAATGCGGATACGTTCGATCCAGATAACTTCCTTCCAGAACGTACAGTAAATCGTCATTATTATGCTTTTATACCATTTAGTGCAGGTCCTAGAAGTTGTGTTGGTAAGTAATTTAACAAAACGAACTTAAACTCTTTCCAACTGGAGCAATTTTAGGAAGGAAATATGCGATGCTAAAGTTAAAAATTTTACTATCGACCATCATGAGGAACTATCACGTTAGTTCAGAGGCCGAAGAAAAAGACTTTAAATTGCAAGGTGATATTATTTTAAAGAGATCCGAAGGATTTAACATCAAATTGGAAACAAGAAGATTTACTGAAATTTGCTGATTATTTTTATATTAAAAGAATTGTTATAGTTTAATTGTAGTTGTTGAAATACAAGTAGTGACGAACATCCCCAAACTGTTGTTTTTAAATAACAACCCCAAAACGACCCTAGTAACCTCAAAAAATATTACAATTTGACAGTGAAATTATTTCAAAAAAAGAGTCATTTAAAAAGTAAAAATGGCTGCTTTTGAACTCATGTCTCCTGTAAAACGCGACAGATTGAGGAAACAAGCAAAATTACAGTTAAAAAAGGACATGAGGGAAACATTGCCAGTTTTAACCAAAGACGAAATCCGAAGGTATAACAATTTTCAAAAATTCAAATTTTTTCAAAAATGCAAAATTTTAGGGCTCGTATACCGTATCACGAAGCAGTCTTTTATGAACTAGACGAACAAGGCTACGCAAGTACTTACGAATTTTTAAAACAGTTGATACAGTTTCAAGAAGACCAAAGAAATAACAGTAGGCCTGATTCAGTAATTGCCTTAAGGCCACAATTAATTTATTCTAAAGATCAATTTGACATACTTTATAAGGGCTTAAGAAATGCCGAAATTGCACATTATAAGGGTAAATTCTTCTTTCTGTTTCTCTCCTGTCTTTTCCTCACTAAGCAGTCTAATTTAAACCATGCAGATCCATAACCTTTCATATGAGATTACGTTTTAACAGTTTTTTCACATTAATGGCTCATTAGAAGCCTTTTTCGACTATTAAACGTGTTTTGACTTTAAACGCTACTTGAAAGTCAATTCTTGCCTTTCTATCCTCTTGTAAAGCCGCTGTAGGAATTTCTATATTTTTACTTCACCCTCTAGCCCTAGACGCGTTTTATAAAGTTTCCTCCTGCTTCTAATCAGTTTGACCACTATTATAGTTCCAAGACTCATTATTAAGTTGTATAGTATTTTTCAAGAACGTTTCAGAAATGCTATTGAGTCATAAATTTTCTTCCAAGGCCAAAGTCGTCTCCCATAATGTAAATAAACCATTTTTATGAACAATGGTCTCTCAGAAGTCGTTTCAGACGACTCAAAATTATTCTTCAATGTCACTTTTGCCATTAAAAGTATTTTTAGATTATACGTTACTTGAAAGCCAATTCTTGCCCTTCCATCCTCTTGTAAAGCCACTGTAGGCCTTTATTTATGTTTTTACATCATCTTCTAGCCCTAAAAGCGTTTTATAAAGTTTTCTCCTGCTTTGAATCTTTTGACCACTATTTTAGCTCCAAGGGCCATTATTAAATTGTATTATGATTTTCAAGAACGTTTCAGAAGTGCCATTGAGTCATAAATTTCCTTCCAAGCCTAAAGTTGTCGCCCAGATTGTAAATAAACCATTTTTAAGGAAAACGGTCTCTCAGAAGTCCTTTCAGACGACTCAAAATTATTCCTTAAAGCCACTTTTGCCACTAAAAGTATTTTGACTTTAAGGGCTATTTGAAAGTCAATACTTGCCCTTCCACCCTTTTTCAAAGCCACTGTAGGCCGTTATTTATGTTCATCATCTTCTAGCCCTGAAAGCGTTTTATAAAATCTTTTGACCACTATTTTAGCTCCATGGGCCATTATTAAATTGTATTATGATTTTCAAGAACGTTTCAGAAGTGCCATTGAGTCATAAATTTCCTTCCAAGCCTAAAGTTGTCGCCCAGAATGTAAATAAACCATTTTTAAGGAAAACGGTCTTTCAGAAGTCCTTGCAGACGACTCAAAATTATTCTTCAAAGCCACTTTTGCCACTAAAAGTATTTTGACTTTAAAGGCTATTTGAAAGTCAATACTTGCCCTTCCACCCTTTTTCAAAGCCACTGTAGGCCGTTATTTATGTTCATCATCTTCTAGCCCTGAAAGCGTTTTATAAAATCTTTTGACCACTATTTTAGCTCCATGGGCCATTATTAAATTGTATTATGATTTTCAAGAACGTTTCAGAAGTGCCATTGAGTCATAAATTTCCTTCCAAGCCTAAAGTTGTCGCCCAGAATGTAAATAAACCATTTTTAAGGAAAACGGTCTTTCAGAAGTCCTTGCAGACGACTCAAAATTATTCTTCAAAGCCACTTTTGCCACTAAAAGTATTTTGACTTTAAAGGCTATTTGAAAGTCAATACTTGCCCTTCCACCCTTTTTCAAAGCCACTGTAGGCCGTTATTTATGTTCATCATCTTCTAGCCCTGAAAGCGTTTTATAAAATCTTTTGACCACTATTTTAGCTCCATGGGCCATTATTAAATTGTATTATGATTTTCAAGAACGTTTCAGAAGTGCCATTGAGTCATAAATTTCCTTCCAAGCCTAAAGTGTTCTCCCATAATGTAAATAAACCATTTTTAAAGACAATGGTCTCTCAGAAGTCCTTTCAGACGACTCAAAATTATTATTTAATGCCACTTTTGCCACTAAAAGTATTTTTACTTTAAAGGCTATTTGAAAGTCAATACTTGCCCTTCCACCCTTTTTCAAAGCCACTATAAGCCTTTCTTTCTGTTTTTACATCATCTTCTGGTTCTGGAGGCTATAATAAAATTTATTTAAATTGCTTCTTCTCCAGACGATATCGGCACAGAATGCAGCGAATTAATAATGTTAGGGGCGCATTTTGGCATGGGTTCACAAGATTGGTGGTGGTTAGGAGAACAATTATTAATTCAAGCAGATAACGTAACATCTCAATATAGCAAAGATGGAGGTAAAAGAGAAGCTACCTGCAAATACATTTATGGCAAATTCATATTGGAAAATCGTTTGTATTTTAATAATTAACAAAAAAGCAAATCTCTTTTTATTTTAAAATAAATTTTAGTCGAAGATATTTACGAGGCGAAAGAAAAACTCGTTAAAGCGAGGAGTTTGTCTACTGGTCAATTGTGGCATGCGAAAAAAGAACTGGGACCAACTCAAGAATGCATTTTTATCGAAACTTGTCTACTAATTTATAAAGTTTTAATTTTAGAAGCTAAAGAGATCATGCTCGAGGATCCTTTGAAAGCGGCCAGAATTTGTTCGATTGCTAGAAAGAGAGCTCTAGATGGTTGTTAATTTTGAAAATTATTACAATTAAGTTGATTTTTACTAAATTTTTAGCTTGCGATCATTTGAGAGAATCAGAAGCTTTGATGTTGCAAGGAATTTGCGAAATGAAAGGCGAAGAAGCACACAATGCGATCAAGTCGTTTTTAAAAGTTTTACAAATTCATCTTAAATTTGATAATGTATTAGGAATTTGCGAAGCTCGAATTCATCTAAGTTTAGCGTATTTAAAGTTAGTTTATAAATTTTAAATTAAGCGGGAACTTGCTGGTGCAAAAATGTAAATGTCGACCTCCATGGAGCAAAGAAGGTTTATTGGGCCCTACTCTAAAGACATCTCTTTAGCTTTACCACTGTTATTTTGAGATCTTCGATTATCTATGGAGCTCTCAAGTGATGATCCAAAACTGGGCAAAATAAGAGTAATGATAACTAGACCAACAGCAGCTCTAGAAGTGTCGATCTACCTCCATTCACTAGATCTACACGTTGAAGTCGCTCTTAGACTCTACGAATGGAGCTTTTGGTTTAACAGAAATCTAATGCTTTCCAACAAAGATCATGGAAGCCTACACCACTGTTTTTACCGCGAAGAGTGCAAAAATCCAGAAGAATCGGAATTCTAGAGTTGGTTTAGCTCTGAATCAACACTGGAACTGATTTCAGAAGCAATTGCGCCTTGAGGAGGCTGCGAGGGATCATCCACTCTCGGCAGTCAATGTATAAAAATTGAGCAGTCAACGGTAGTTATCTGCAGTGTGGTACAAATTCAGAACAGTCACTGACCCCTAGGGAGGCTGCATAGAGAAAAGGTTGTACAGCGGTTCCAAAATAATACATTTTCCCACAGTCTAATTTTTTTATGTAACCAGCAAGTTCCCGCTTAAACAACAAAATTAACTTTTCTAACAAGACCAATTGCAGAATTAACGAAAAGAGCGAATCTAGAATCCATCTAGAAATTTTATTAGAATTGGCCGAAGAAAATAATTTACCTTATTTTATAGCGCAAGCTTATAGATTTTTGGGAGAATATTATTTGAAGCAAAATATACCGGAAGAAGCGACACCAATGTTAATTAAGTCTCTTAAAATTTTTCACGAATTAGAAGACGCACCAAATAGGGAACAAGCGAGAAACTTGGCCGCAATTTCGGCGGGTCAAGAGTTAATGCATCGTTATGTAAATTTAATGTTAAAAAGCGGCAGAAAAGGTCCCGAAGGTTCCGATTACTTTAATAAGTTGATGAGATGGAAAGATATGAGGGAATTATTCTGGGACGAATTTGACGACTTGATTAGCGAAGAGAGCGCAAGCACGCAGTCAGAACTCATGCACATAGAAGAACTGGATTATGGGGAGGAAGAATTTGGAGAGGGCCACATATTCGACGATGCTCCTACTGGAATCTTTGAAAAGCTCGAACCAATTCCAGCCGATAGCGTCGAGATTTTGCATTTTACTGCAACTCACGAAAACTTGAGCCAACTTTCGTCAGGTGCCGACGATGAAGAATAGAGCAAACTATTTTGGTCAAACTTAATATTATTTTTTCGTGTATACACGCAAATATAAACTGCAATAAAACTTTTTTACAAAACTAGTCGGTGGTCAGCAATTTTTGGCCTTTCCAATGTCTTTCAGCCACTTCAAGCCTTGCTAATTGTTTTTACCACGCATCTCCTTGTCTTAAAATATTTTATAAAGCTTCTCATCTTCTTCAAAACTATTTTAGCTCGAGTTAGTAAATCAGGCACGTAACTAGCTTCCTAAAATCAGGTGGGCACTTTGCAATGTCAGTGCCTTGAAAAATATTATCAAACAGTTTTTCAAAATCAATTTTAAGACCCCTTTTGTTGTTAAAATGTGTCCCAATAACTTGAAATTTTTTTAATAAGTTGTTAACTTTCAAAGACAATTTTAGCCTTGTTAGCTGTTTTTGGCCCACCTCCTGGTTTCAATTAATCAATTCTAGACAACTGTGTTGAGATTTTGCATTTTACCACAGAAAAGAAATTTTAAGTAAAACCATAAAGTAAAAACTTAAGCAAGTATTAAAAATGAGCAAGAATAAATAAAAGTAACGTTTATTTCTAAAGTATAACTGACATAATATTTTCTAACAATTTACAATTTCTTAATTAAGGTTCTGAAAATCTCACTTTCTTTGGTGTAGGAGTATCTGATCTATTACTCGAATTTAACAAAATACCAAGTCTACGCTTTTTATTATTCTCATTAATATCATTTTCTTTCGAATTACTATAATCAGATTCCAAAGAAACGTTAACTTGATTTTCACAACTCTGCGTTTTGTCATCACCTACTATATTAGTGGATAATTGTTCTAAAAGACTTTCGATTACCGTTTCTTCAGCCGAAACAAAAGAAGATTCTGAATTACTTTCAAAAGTGTCGATCAAAACCTCAGCTGACTCATCTGCTTTATTTGTCAAACGACTAACGTTTAAATATTTACAAGCAATATTTTCCACTTCTTTTTGAGAATTGTATTCCCTTTTTAACTTTTCTAAATCGTGCCTAATCACGTGAATGAACAATTTTTCTGGTTTTTCATGCCATAGTTTGTGTATTTGGCTATCTAATTTAGTTTCAAAGTTTTTATCACAAATATTACAGGTTAAAGAAGTAGTTGTTAAGTTTTCTTCGTCTGAATCGTTGATAGTAAATGAAACGTCGTTGTCATTGCTCTTTGGTTTCTTTAAAAACACATACGGAATTTGAGCGAATTTTTTGTCTTTGAGTAGTTTCACATCTACTCGCAATAAACCAATAGCATCTAGTTTTTTTACAGAACTGAGGTGCTTAAGAGTCGTGTTTAGATACTCATGGGTAACATCTTTTGAGCGCTTTCGTGGAGTTGACCTATTGGGATTGACACTTTTTTTAAATAATTGTTTTTTAAACTTTTTGAAATTTGGTGAAGGAGAATCAACAGTAGTATTGCTAGTAGTTGCACTTCGAGATGAATTAACTTTTTGATCAGGCGTTAGTGATAGTCGTTTTGATTTTCTGTTTGGTGTTGATTTCGTGCTTTTATTACAGCTGACATTTTCTAAAATCTCCATCACATCAGAACCACTGTTGGAATCTTCATCAATGGTTGTTCTTCGAGAACGTCTATTAGATGAAATGTCTTTTTTGACACTTTCAAGCATTACCGATGGCCGTCTTGGTCTTCTTGTTGAAACTTTTTCTTCATCAATAGATGTTTGAAAGCTTTTACTACTTGAATTGACCTTTTGGCCATTTTCAATTATTATAGATGACCGCCGTCTTGGTTTTTTTGTTGTTCCCTCAACTACATTAGAACCACTGTTGGAATGTTCATCAATGGTTGTTCTTCGAGAACGTTTACTAGATGAAATGTCTTTTTGGACACTTTCAAGCATTACTGATGGCCGTCTTGGTCTTCTTGTTGTCACTTTTTCTTCATCAATAGTTGTTTGAAAGCTTTCACTACTTTTTCTAGAAGACCCCAGTTTTAAATCAATTTCAAGCACTACTAATTGGTCTCTTAGTCTTCTTGTTGAAACTTCTTTCTCTGTAGATTGGTCGCTAGTATCAGAACTGGAATAATTTTCAACAGTACTTACATCGAACAGATCATCACCATCAACTGTTGAAGAATTTTCATTAGATGAAACGTTATTTTGGTCATTTTCAACCATCACTGATGAACGTCTTGGTCTTTTTGTTGGCACTTTTTCTTCTCTAGACTTCTCACTTTTATCAGAATTTGAATCATTTTCAATAGTACTACAATCAAACACATCATCAGCAGCAAATCTTTGAGAACTTTTATTAGATGAAATGTTGTTTTGATCATTTTCAAGCATTACTGATAATCTTCTTGCTCTTTTTGGCGATGCTTTATCCGCTTCTATCGATTTTTTGCTTTTACTCAAGTTCAAATGCTTTTCACAATCCTCAGAAATATCAGGACTATCTAAATCGTCTGTCAAAATCGAATTATTTGAGGCCACTTCTTCTGTTTCCTGTTCATTATTACTTTTTGGGTCTTGCACACCAACAGCTTGCACATCAACAGCTTCAGCATCATCATTTTGGTCAATGCTGCATGAACTGTGTACCTGTAAGCAAATATTAATGTAATTCAAAAAGCTTAAAAAGTAGAACATGACTAAATCAACATGTTCAGTGACATTATAAGTATTTTAAAACATTCTCTCTACAAATTATAAATTAAATCTTACAAATGTTACGATTTTTGTCCGAGTTTCACTCCAAAGTTGCAGCTTACAGTGACAACATAGACAAATATTATTCGCAGACTCGAACTCGGGTAATGAAGAAGAAGTCATGAATAGTTCAACTTGTTCTTTAAATTCACTTGGTAAACTTTCGGCATCGATTAGTCTAATTGGAGTTCGACAAAATAAACATTTCGGCAAAGTACTAAGTTCTTCACTTTTACATTTGTCTTCATATTCGATTTTAAAATCAGAAGACGTAACTGCATCGTCAGCACACTTTAAACACAACTGTCTGTTGCGTGTTATATCTTTCATCTTAAAATAAAAAGAGTTAAAATCAAACTTAATATTAAAATAGTACGTACCTCTTCTCTTAATCTATCGCCATCTTCAAAGAAAGTATTGAAGAGCGTATCAATATATCTTTGTGATGAGCATGGGTTAAGCACAATAGTTTTTACATTGCACAGAAAACAGGTGTTATTTAACTTAATCTCCATTTTCACATTTATTTTAAGTACTTATAAATCAAAATTTAAAAATTCAATGAACAAAACTGTTAAATTTGCGCCAAACACAAAATCCAAACGAAAAGCTAACAGAAAAGCGGTATCAGCTGGTTCAAGTTGAAGTTAGCAACACAGAAGCAAGCTGTCAATAAATTCCACCAACTTGTCATCTAACCAACTTTTCATAAAATGATAGGAAAATTATGTTGGTACTAAATAGTTCGATGCAATACCTGTTCCAAATATCTGTTCCGATTCCAAAACGTTCAGGTGCTAAAAGCTAAAATAAAGACTAATCGTTAAGGTTCAATTACACGATGATAGTGACTTGTACAAGTTACTAAAATCCAGTACTGGATTTTAGTATTTTCTTCGTGTAAACATGTATTTTAGTACTAAATTCCAGTGTTGGTTTTAGTAACAATTCCAGTTTAGTGAATAGAAACCAATCCTATTTACTGGAGCAAGTCCCCACTTCCACTTTCCTGATAACTAAACCCGTCTAGGCATGTCGTTTTAGCATTTCGTTCCAGCGTTTCGTGATAGCATCGTGGTTTGTTTACGTTTACATTTTGAATCCATTGTTTAAAACACTACTAACTTGAGCAAGTTGCTATCACCATGTAAACACAACTGTTACTTAAATCACTTGCTTTTAGTACTAGGTTTTAGTTACCTGTACAAGTCACTATCATCGTGTGCAGCCTACTTTAGAGTGGAAACACAATTTTCTTATCACTGATAATTTAATAGTGTAGATATCATTAATTTACTCTCATGAGATCTCCAGATTAACAAGACCCTGTTGCATTTAAAATCCCGGAGCTGTTCCTCGGAACAGCAACCACGTACCTGTTGCAAAATAACAGGTCTACTAAAATCTGTCAATTGTCAAAATACACCGGAATATTAAACTGTCTATTTAATCCTAACGCTTTATTTATAACAATTTAGATCTATAATGACTACATCGAGTGAAGAAATCTTACTGCAAGTTCCACACGTTCGTTATAAAAAAGGCGATGGTACTCTCTATCTCATGGACCAACGAATAGCTTGGATGATGGAGCATCGTGATACTGTTTCGATTTCACACTTATATTCAGACATTAAAAGCAAGTATACTAATTAATACTTCAGCCGTGATCTAATTAAAACTTTTTTAGCTCAAAAAATATCTCCCGAAGGTAAAGCTAAGGTACAGTTACAAGTTGTTCTATACAACGGTGTGTCGTCTACATTTCACTTTATAAATCGAGGAGGTTTGCAAGAACAAGCTGCTGATAGAGATCGCGTTAAAGAATTACTACAAAATTTATTACCTAAGTTTAAAAGAAAAGTAAGTTTTGGTAGTTTAAACAATTTAAGGTTAAGTCATGGTTATTTTAGGTGGATAAAGAGTTGGAGGAGAAAAACAAACTTCTTTCTTCAAATCCTGCTTTATTGCAACTTTATAAGGATTTAGTGATGACCGAAGTGGTAACATCTGAAGAGTTTTGGACACAACATGCCTCACAGTATACTCAAGCACAAAAAACACAACCGCAAGATATTGGTTAGTTTTTGAGCAATTTTTAAAGTGTTTTTTATATTTTGTATTTATAGGTGTATCAGGAGCTTTCTTAGCTGATATTAAACCTCAAACAGATGGTTGTAACGGGTTAAAATATAATATAACTGCCGATATCATAGAATCTATATTTAAGACATATCCAGCTGTAAAAAAGAAATACATTGAACATGTGCCTGCAAAACTATCTGAAGCACAATTTTGGACAAAATTTTTTCAATCTCATTATTTTCATAGGTAAGTTACTAACGTTGAAATACTTACAATTAACAATTTTTAATCGTATAGAGATAGAAAGTATGCCGAAAGTAAAGACTTATTCACTGAGTGTGGTAAAATAGACGATCAAGAAATGAAAAAAGACATATTAAACGGTGTTAAAGACCCATTATTAGATATTACTTCGTTCGAAGACAGTTCCATCGACGAATGTTACGGAGCTCAATCAATTAAACCAAACTCAAACATAGGAACTGTGAGTCAAGCTATGATTAAACGCTTCAACCAACATTCAATTATGGTAACTCTACTTAAATCGATTAATTACTTAATTAACTCATTTTATGTGTAGGTTTTGAAAGCTTCTAAAAATAAACCTGATCAACCTCAACAAAACGGTGACGATTCATCCCAACAAATAAACTCTAGCAATAATATAAGGGAAAATGACGATGCTCATGTTAATAAAAAACAACGTATACAAGAAAAAATAACGTACGACGATCTTGAGTCTAATAATGAAAAAGAAGTCTACAAACCTCAACTCAACTTAGATAAAGTTTGTTTACTTTTCACTAATTGCTTTCTTTAATTTTACAATTTTAGATCGAGCGGTACCTTCACGGTCCCATGCCTGAAACTGTTAGTGAAAGTATGAGTCCTAACGAAGCTGCAATTGTAAGCAGAAGTGTTTTGCAAGAATGTAAGCAGTGGCAAGTTTTAACAAGGCACCCTTCTAGCTCTTTAGTAAGTCCTGCCGCTGCTGTAGGTGCTTTGGGAGAGTTATCACCCGGTGGGGCTCTAATGCGAGGTTTTCAAGAGCAGTCTTTAGCTCGTAAGTTCATTATTTTTAAAATTACAATTTTTAAAGTTTATTTTTTAGAACTCGTACCATCTGATATAGAAAAAGAAGTTAGAAATTTATATTTATCTTTATGTGATCTTTTAACTCATTTTTGGAAATGTTTTCCACCTACTACACCCTCTTCAGAACAAAAGGCTGTGAAAATGCACGAAGCTTTGAATAGATTTCAAAGTGCAAAATTAAAACCTTTTGAGGTTTGTTTAATTGTTTAGTTAATGAGTGTAGGTTAATTTGATTGCTTTTAGGATAAATTAATTAGAGAATTATCACCATTGTCGCATAATTTGACCAAACATATAAACCAACTCCTCGGTTCTGCATATCAAAAGTTTAATAATTGGCAAAAAATGAGGGCACATCATCGGTAACGAATTAATATAAAAGTGATAAAAGTTAATTGTAGGCTTTTTCAATTTTTTACAAATTGTGTTGATGTTTTAAGACTTAAGGTGTTAATCATTTAAAACAGTGAATAGTCATTTTTTCATATTTTAATTTACCAAAGATGTGAAAACTTTGCAAATTGTCAATAAGCAAAACTACAATTCGATAGTAATTTTTGTTTAAATTGTATTTCAATTAATTTTTGTTCGTATTTTTTATGTAAATAATTGTTTTCTGTTTCAATTTAATAAAATTATCCTTTAAACTATTAGTTTTATTACTTTAAAATTAAATTTAAAAGCAAAATTTAAAAGAAATGTAGTTTGATTAGAATATCCATTAGATGGCGCTACTTGTATTAAAATAAATTTTATTAGTTTTACTTCTTTTAATTGTTTTTTTATGTAAATATAACTGCAATTAATTATTTTTTATTATAACAATTAAAATTAAACCTTTAATAAATATATTTAATAAAATAAAATATAAAAATCTTTTTTTAAAATCCGTATAGTTGACGTAAAATCTCATAGATAACGCTATTTATATTAATATAAATTTTATTATTTCTACTTCGTATAATTGTTTTTAGGTAAATATAACTGCAATTAATTATTTTTGATTATAACAATTAAAATTAAACACATTTAATAAAATAAAATATTAAAATCATCTTTTGAAACCTGCATAGTTGACATGAAATCTCATAGATGGCGCAACATGTATTAAAATTTAAAATTTTGAAAATTTAATGTATTTTAATATTTGTAATGATTAAATGGATTTTTAAGAATTTAAACCACTTTTGAGTATTATAATGCAAACTTTTATTCATTTAAAACTTTTTACTGTAATTTGTAAAAGACTTTTCTTACGAAAACCATTAAAAAGACAACATCTTGCTTTTATACATGTGGATCTATGGGGAACAATAAGAAACAATCTCTTGTAAGATTATTCTTAATCATTTTTTATGACAATTGAGTTTACACTGATGTGAAATTATTGTTATGTACACTAAAAAAATATTTTCAGTAAGGATAATTTTCGTAAACTGGCCCTCTTCTGTCGTAATATTTAGGCAAATCCCTCGTTAATGGTGGCCTTATATCTAATTGAATTAAATCATCTGCGTAGTAATTCGAACCACGTTCTGGATATCTTTCGTATTGAGGATAATCGACACTTTGTTCGTAAACACGGGGATCTTCATAAACTGTAATTATTCGTTTCTGTGGAGACTGTGGATAGTAATAAGGGTCGTAGTAAGACTCGTAATTGTTGTAAGTGGGCTCGTAATAATAAGGATGTGGTTTGTTGTAATAAAACTGATTTTCGTAACGTCCACCTGAAGAATCGTAACCATTACCTGCGTTAACTTTTCCTGAATTTTCCTCATTGTTGTACGCTTTTTCTCGATTGTAATTTAAATTATTTGCGTTTTCTTTAACAAGACTTCCACCCTTATCGTAACCCCCTTGTTTGTTGTCCTGTTGGGCGTTAAAAGCTTGATTGACACTAGAGCCTTGATTTGCTTCCGATTTAGAGCCTCCGTAATTATTTTGATTCGAGTTACGCACAACTTCATCTCCACTATTATCACTATCGTCGTAATAACTCGAATTACTTCCACTTTCATCTTTATGATAAGAATTATGAAAACCCGTTTTATGGTGCCCTTTTTTATGTGAAGCTTCGTGTCCTAAATTTGAAACTGCGCCTCCTTGACCATTTTCAAATTGATTATTTGAAAATTTTTCTTCGTCGGAATTTTGTTTTTTGTCGGAATTTTGTTCCAAATATTTACCCTCATCTTGCGCGCTTACGTGATTATTATTGTTACCCTTATCGTAACCACCTTGGGAACTATAACCCGATGTTCCTACCTTAAATTGTACGTTATGGTTATCTGCATTTTGGTGTTGTTGTTGAGCTTCTCCATTATTTAATCCAGATTTTAAAAGCACCGACGAAGGAGAACACCACGTATGAACAACTAATTGAATTAAGATCAGTTTTTTAAACATTTTTCTTCATTTAACCGTATAATTATTATACAAAACTAACGTTACTTATGTAAGAGCAATGTCTTTTATATTATTGGTTTAAATAACCTTGCGAGAGTATTGTTTCTTATTCATTAATTTTACGGGTTAAAAAGGATATTGATTCACTATTATTGTTTCATAAAGGTCGTGAATTTTACGCTCGTTTATTTTGTCGCAGGAAAAATTTTTTGTAATCCAAGGTGCACCCCCATTTATTACTTTTAAAATTTAACAAAGCGAGTAGTAGCGGACTGAAACGAAGTAACAAAATAACTTAAAAAGTATCAATTTTAGCGAATAAATTATTATTATCTTTCTTGTAGCTCATAAAATTTCCTTTGTGTTATTTTTTTTCGCTATGTGTACGATAAATATTAACTGAGTTACGGAGTTTTGAAAATTGAACGTTTTTCCACCGTTACTCGATCTCATGATTCATGCAATGATTTTATGAAAATAATTTGAAAAATATGAATTTTAGTCAAAAATATATTAAAAGTCTTTTAAAGGCTATAAATTTATCTTTTATTTGGTTTACTTTTGGTTTTTGAACACCAAATATTAACCAGATTACAGCGTTTTCAAATCTCAAAGCTTTTGTTCAGCTCTCGTCGAGTACATAATTCGTTCTTTTGACAGTAACTCGAAAAATACAAATGTTAGTGAAAAATTTATTGAAAGTCTTTTAAAGGCTATAAATTTATCTTTCATTTGGTTTACTTTTGGTCTCTGAACACCAAATATTAACCAGGTTACAGCGTTTTCAAATCTAAAAGTTTTTGTTCAGCTCTCGTCTAGTACATAATTCGTTCTTTTGACAGTAACTCAAAAAATACAAATTTGAGTCAAAAATTTATTAAACGTCTTTTAAAGTCTACAAATTTATCTTTAATTTGGTTTACTGTTGGTCTCTGAACACCAAATATTAACCAGGTTACAGAGATTTCAAATCTGAAAGTTTTTGATCAGCTCTTGTCGAGTACGTAGTTCGTTCTTTTGACAGTAACTCGAAAAATACAAATGTTAGTCAAAAATTTATTAAAAGTCTTTTAAAAGCTATAAATTTATCTTCCATTTGGTTTACTGTTAGTCTGTGAACACCAAATATTAACCAGGTTACAGCGTTTTCAAATCTCAAAGTTTTTGTTCAGCTCTCCTCGAGTACATAATTCGTTCCTTAGACAGTATAACTCGAAAAATACAAATTTTAGTCAAAAATATATTAAAAGTCTTTTAAAGGCTATAAATTTATCTTTTATTTGGTTTACTTTTGGTCTCTGAACATCTAATATTAACCAGGTTACAGCGTTTTCAAATCTAAAAGTTTTTGTTCAGCTCTCGCTGAGTACATAATTCGTTCTTTTGACAATAACTCGAAAAATACAAATGTTAGTCAAAAATATATTAAAAGTCTTTTAAATGCTATAGATTTATCTTTCATTTGGTTTACTTTTGGTGTCTGAACACTAAATATTATCCAAGTTACAGCGTTTTCAAAATTCAAATTTTTTGTTCAGCTCTCGCTGAGTACATAATTCGTTCTTTTGACAGTAACTCAAAGAATAGCAAGCATTTTTTTTTGCATTTTTGCATCTCCAACCCTTAACCCGTTAAAAACTAACCACCTAATCGGGGACTTAATTTTCTGAATAGGAGAACTCGAATGCATCCGGCAAAGAAACAGAAAGGGACAAATAAGATTTTAATTTTATGAAAGCTTTTATTATTGGTAGGTATACTTGATAAACAATTTTGGTTAAATCGATCTCATTGCAGGAACACAACATTTTAAACCAGATTCACATTCTCCATTAAGCAACTCTACGAAGGCACAGCTCCGTCTGCAGTACGTTACTAGTGAAATTTGATTTTTAAAAGTACAATGACCGCCTTCTACTAAAATGAAAATCATAAAATAAAGAGTTTGTCTAAACTCACTAGTTCTTCTAACACCAGCTAAAGCTGGCTTACGAAAATAAATTAGAAAAAAAAAGGTAGTAAAGTGACTTACATCCAGGTCTCTTCATAGCTCGAAACGCAGCTACAACGCACACAAGAACAAGAAGTAGAGCAATGGTTTTCATTTTCAAAAGTGTTTAGTGCTTTCTAATTAATTCTACTTTTATAGGTACTATTATTTAATAAATATATTTATAGCTTACGTACTGCTTAAGGTAATTCAAATTTTTTAAAATTTTTTATCGATTTTGATTGTTATGGGAAAAATAAAACAATACGTGTCCATTGATTAATTTTCAAGGGGATTCAAAGGCATGGACAACGACCTTTTTTTGGAGCTATTTAGCATTGATATTCGTCTTTAGAGTGGTCACGTGGTTCATTTCGCAAATTTGCTGCTCAAGCACTGAACTACTGAGCTTAGTCAATTACCAAATATTATAAATGCTATTAAGCGATTATTAGAGTAGATGTCGTCTACTTTAAGCTTAAGGATGTAAATTGTTGGACAATCAGGACCAGACTGGTCACAGCAGATCGAGTATTGCCAACGGGAATACTCGACTCTTCCTGCAAGTGATCTGATCCATTTTTTGATTTATAAAAATTAAACTACCTATCTAGACTGATTTTTAAAGTGTATTGGGATTATTTTTTTTCTTTAAGGTCTTACAAGTCTATTTGAAGCATTTTTAGCTTATCAGCAACAAAAAAGAGTTTCTCAAGGCTTCAAAATAATATTTTATTAATTAGACTGCCAATAAAACTTTTTTATACGGCTAGGTACTGCAAGATAGATTTATGTTGGCGAGCGGTGGGAATGTGCAGATACCAAAACTGGTATTTATCGCTACCAACGCAGTAGTCAATGTATTTCAATTATTAAAGAGGCATTTCAAATACTATTAAGCGATCATTAGAATGGATATCGTCTAATTTGCCCTTAAGGGGGAAAATTGTTGGACGACCAGGACCGGACTGGCTACAGCAGTTCGACTAGTGCCGACGGCAGTCGACTCTTTCTGCAAGTGATCTGATACATTTTTTGATTTATAAAAAATAACCTATCTAGACTGATTTCTAGTGTGCATTTAGATACCTTAATTGGTATTTATCTCTACCAACGTACGCACGTCGACGTATTTAAATTATTATAGAGGCGTGGCCAAATTTGCTCAAACTTATGCCTGCCGTTCGCCATCTGTGTTGCAGTACTTATCGTAAGAGATTTCAATCGTTTCTTTAATTAATTTTAATTAAATTTTATAGATTTTGATAGTTACGTATTTATGGTAAAAATAAAACGATACTGCCCACTTACTAATTCAGCAAAATGAAAACCGTTGCTCTACTTGTTACTCTTATGTACGTTGTAACTACATTTGGAGTTCACTTGAAAACTAAAAGTAAGTCACTCTATTTTCATTCATTAGCTTAGCAGTTGTAAAGGAATAAAATTATTAGCTTGGCTTGGCTTGACTTGGCTAGGAGAAGCCAAATAGTTACCTGGGCAATTTTTATATTGTAAAAACTATTTTTTCATTGTATAACAGATGGACGTTCAAAAATTTCTACAAAACTTCCAAAGAACAATCTAAAGATTGTAGGAGGCAAACCCACTACTATCGAAGCCATTCCTTTTCAGCTGTCTTTACTAGTCGACGGAAGACACAATTGCGGTGCTTCCATTATCAGTGCTGATAGAGCTCTAACTGCTGCTCATTGCACAAAGGGGTACCTACTTAATACAAAAATCTATATTTACAAGCAAATTTATTTTATTTTTATTATAGTGAAAAAGCTTCATCTTTATCTGTCAGAGTAGGCAGTAACTATACAGATAAAGGTGGTCAAGTAATCCAGGTAGCTTCAATTTGTCAACATCCAGATTACGATGAAGAAAGTACCGATAAAGACGTTTCTGTATTGAGACTTGCTTCAAAAATTGTTTTTGACCACACCAAGCAACCGATTGGTTTGGGCGTAGCTCCTCCTGCTGGTTGCTTTGCTACAGTTACTGGTTGGGGAGTTTTGTTTCCAGGAGGACCTGCACCAAGTGTATTACACGAAGTTAAGGTTCCGAGAGTAGGCCAAGCCGAGTGCAAAAAAATATATGACGGTCTCACAGACAACATGGTTTGTTTTGGATACACGGAAGGTGGAAAAGATTCTTGTTATGTAAGTTTGTAACACCGAAAATCGGGTGATTTACTAATTATCCCTCTAGCATCGCTCAGTAGGAGACAGGGGGGTTCGTCGCTGGAAATGAAACACACTGCGGATGGAATTAAAAACAAAATATTTATTAAATAAAAGAAAAATAATTCTAAGTACCTAAGTGGCACAAGTACAAAATAAAATATGAAAACAAAAAAAACCTTTCGTAAGGAAAAAAAATATCTCGTTTGGCTAACTAACACAATATAACTCTGGGATGTGAATATGACTCAGCCACTGGAATAGTCTTCCTTCTAGACCAACAGACCTCACTCTAAGACCCAAAACGGACCTCTGAGTGAGACCACCAGACCTAAAAGGAACACGGACTTGGCTCCCTTCTAGACCACCAGACCTCACTATAAGACCCAGAAAGGACCTCTGAGTGAGACCAACAGACCTAAAAGGAACACGGACTGGGATCCTTGCCACTAGACCACCAGACCTCACTCTAAGACCCAGGAAGGACCTCTGAGTGAGACCAACAGACCTAATGGACAAGGCACGGACTTGAATCCTTGCCACTAGACCACCAGACCTCGCTCTAAGACCCGAAACGGACCTCTGAGTGAGACCAACAGACCTAACGGACAAGGCACGGACTGGGATCCTTGCCACTAGACCACCAGACCTCGCTCTAAGACCCGAAACGGACCTCTGAGTGAGACCAACAGACCTAATGGACAAGGCACGGACTTGGATCCTTGCCACTAGACCACCAGACTTCGCTCTAAGACCCGAAACGGACCTCTGAGTGAGACCAACAGACCTAATGGACAAGGCACGGAAGCTGCGTGTTTCTCCAGACCAATAGACCTCCTCTCGAGACCTAATCAGACCTCAAGATAAGACCACTAGACCTTAGAGTAAACACGGACACGGGTTTGCTGAAGGCAAAGGAAAATTAAATAAAAATTAATTAATAAAATTAAATTAATTAATTAAGTTAACACGGAAAAAATTAATTAAAAAAAAAGAATAAAATAAAATAAATAATGAACACGGGTTTGCTGAAGGCAAGGGAATATTAATAAAAATGAATTATTGACCACGGATTTGCTGAAGGCAAGGGGAAATTGAATGAAGTGAAAAATTAATAAAAGCGCGCTTCCACTCACCACGATGGTGAAGGTGGAAGTCCAGGGGAAATTGAATCAGGGGGAAAATTAATAAGCGCGCTTCCACTCACCACGATGGTGAAGATGGAAGTCCGTTATCAAAATGGAGTGGGAGCTTTTATTGGAAACCCGGCGACCAACTCGGATTTACTCGACAACCAATAGAAAAGCAGCAAAAGGAATTGTACTCGAAGAAAATTATCACTTAGTACGTTATAAATTTTACTAATTAAATTAATAACTTTTTAATTCAGGGGACTCGATGGTAAAACTTGGCTCATTGAAACCACACAAAAATTACAGGAACATCGGTATAAAATTTGTAATTATCAATTAAAATTTCATCCTTAAAGTAATTATTAAAAATTAATTAAGGGCTCTAAAATATTCAGGGGTGTCAATGAATCACGAAAGTAAAAGAAAAAAACCACTAACTACATCCTATCACTAACTATAACACTTCACGTGTTCTAACAATAAATTTAAATTTAAATATTCAATAACTTTAGAAACCTATAATTAAAAAGTTTAGATTACGAAATAATGAAGTGATAAGGGTTAATTAAATTAAAACAGGTTAAAAATGGCCCTAGAGTCCTACTAAAAATAAAATGAAATCTCTAGGTAGTCTGGTTCGGGAGTTAAGCGCGATCAGCTGTTTTATGAATGATAAGACTGATAATAAAAATATAAAAATTTAAATTGAGTAATTCTCATCCAATCTCTTCGAGATTGGGCTCAAATGAATTCACTTGAAGAGCTGAACAAGGGCGTATCGAGTTTATCTCCATTTTGACCTCAGGGGCGGCGTTAGAGGAAAACTAAAGAACAAAATGACAAGTAGCTGCTTTAAACGGTACAAAATTTCCAAGATGCTGTAATACTGTACCAGTATTTTGATCCAGCATCGGGATAAAATTCTGCATCGTTACAAGTTGTTATGTTAAGTTTCGTTCTTAGATATTATTTTTTAATTTGTTGTACAGGGTGATTCAGGTGGTCCTTTGGTTGCTAATGGAAAACAAGTTGGAATAGTTTCATTTGGAGCAGGATGTGCTGAACCTGATGCGCCAGGAGTATACTCTGATGTATCGGCTGAAGCTATGATACAACATATCGAGAGTTGTTAAATACTGCATTTTGCTATGCTTATAAATAAATAAAATTTTGCGTTAAAAACTGTTTTAATTGTTGTTGATATTGAAAAACACTCTAATGAATTAACTATTAATATCTTAAAAGCACCGATCGTGAAAAAGCTCAGAAGCTTTCCACAAAAATCTGAAATCTTTTTGAAACGCAACGAAAAAGATTGTTTGAGGACTGTCGTATATTTTTAGTACATATAGGCATCAAAACAGAACACAAAAGGCACAATCTTGAATATAAAATAAAAAAATTAAAAACTCCGTTATTTTTTGCTATTTATTTTGGAACATATCTAGAAAGGTAGAGCACAACTTTCTGCTCAGGAATCAGGGTCAATAAAACTAATCTTCATTTCCACTTGCTTGTGGAACTTTGTCCTTCAAAGGCTGAACTGTTCCCGCTCCATTAGGATTGCTGGACCTATAATACCAATAAGTAGGATACCAAGGCCAATAATACCTGTCTCCATTTCCACCTGCTTGTGGAGCTTCACCATTTCCAGGTCTTGCTGTTCCTGCTCCATTAGGATCGTTGGACCTATACCAATAACTAGGATACCAAGACCATAAATCTTTTTCTCCATTTCCACCTGCTTGAGGAACTTTGTCCTTTCCAGGCTGAACTGTTCCCGCTCCATTAGGATTGCCGGACCTATACCAATAAGCAGGATACCAAGGCCAATAATCTTTTTCTAAATCTTCACCTGCAGCTGGATTTTCCTCAGCAGTACCAACAGCTGTTTGTGTCTTGGATGGCCCTTAAATCGAGTTAAATTAAGATATTTTAAAAGTTTCAAATTTTAGATTTTAATTAGGGAATGTTGAATTCCACGTAACTAGAAGTCTTTTCTTTCCTTTTATATGTTTAAATTATGATAAATAGATTGGAAATTTAACAAAAGTAACTTACATGGCGGCGGTGGTGTTTTCGCGGCTACAACGCAAACAAGAACAAGCAGTAGAGCAATGGTTTTCATTTTTTAAAAATGTTAAATTGGTTTGAGAGAACATCGCCTTTTATACTACATATTATCAAAAATAAACAACTTTTTATTGAAATATACAGCATGTCCACAAGAAATTTTGTGATAAATGAGAAAAGAAGAACATATTTTGATCTTTGAAGGCGTTGTTTATTTTCTGATTTTTGAAAATTGACATTTTGGGTAATATTTACATTTTTTTCTTCAACTTTTTGAGTTGAGCCCTAAAATCTTCTAGAAGAAGACGATAACTATTTCAAATCATACTTTGTACTTTAGTAAACTAACCCTAAAAGAAAATTTTGGCTTTCAAGCCGTTCAGTAGTTTGTGTTTTTGAAAATTAATATTTTGCATGATTTTTACATTTTATCCTCTACTTTTTCCGTAAATGGATGTTTTTTGTGAGATGTGTCCATAAGAGTTTCTCATGGCTCAAAAAATATTTTCTTAATTGGATTACTAATAAAACTTTTTTATAGCTTAGGCACTTATCGCTTAAAGTAATTAAATTGTTTTTTCATTTTAATTTTTGATTAATTTTGGTTGCGAAAGCTGTCCTTCGAAAATGTTAGCTTAAGAGTTGTATTATTGATGGAAATAAGTGGAAGAGTTTTTACAAAAAAACTCTTATGCTATGTGGCCAGGGAGGAGCCCACTAACCATCAGGAGAGCAATGCCAAGTTGTTGTTTTGTAAAAGAGCTATTTTATCTTAGAAACTCCATGCAACTCTTTATGCATTGTTTTATGGCTTAGCAACAATATAAAAGTTTCTCCACGCTTCAAAAAATACTTTCCTAATTGAACTGTTAATAAAACTTTTTTATGACTTTAGTATTTACCTAATCGCTTAAAGTAATTAAATTATTTTTTTATTTTTAAATCAAACTATGTACTTATATTACTTATTATAACGTTGCGAAACAAAACTAATACGTGCACGTGTCCACAGACTAATTCTTCACATTTGGATCCTCGTTACCATGGCAGTCCTTTAGTTGAAATACAATTTTTTTCTGATCTTCAAAGCTTAGGCCAATCGACCTGGTCTAATTGTCATATTTTTCTAGGTCTTCGAAGCTGAGCTTTAACTGTTGTTACAACTTGATTTACGTGGGCATTTTTCGTGCAAACTTTTTCTTCTTCTGATCTCCACTGGTTTACAAATTGGTGTACAAATTTTGTACTCAAATAAGCTAATTTGTTAATAAAAATTGAAGATCAAGCTGCTCTAGAATTAAAACAAAAGCCTCTATAACAAAACATAAATCCATGCCATGTATATGTAATGATTTTTGGATTTAATGATTACAAACGAAAAGGAAGCTGCTCTAGAGTTTCGTGTACTGGTGGAATGAAGAAAAATTAATTTTAGCAGTACAAGCTGCAAGAAGTGGAAGTACTGGAGTTCATGAAGTATCAAGATAGTTTATGGTACCCTATACTACTCTACGACTGGCAACAATGCATTAAATTAACGTTTAGTAATCATTGTCTTCAATGTGGCGAGAAAGAGAAAATATAAAAAAAGTTTCATTTTTCTCCCATGCTGTTAGAGTGAGATGGTTTTTTATGAAATTTTTTTTGATTATTTTTATTATTATTTTTTTGAATTTACGTTCATTTGTTGAAACTAAAATAACACTATTTTTTTACTTTATTTCTTACATTTGGTTCTCTATAAAATGCTTTAATGATTAACGATTTTTGATTTTGATTATTTAAACATTTTTTCACTAAATATAAAAGGTGAGCCATCTCTACCGGTTTTACCCTATCTGAAAGTATATTTGTTGAGTACTACACCTGAAAAAGTAAAGAAGTTAGTCCTTAAATAGGAAGAGGAGGACCCAACGTTTCAACACCAGTTCGAAGATCTGTACACAATAGAAATAAATAATTTTAGCATTTTTACTTTATTTAACATTTTTATGCAAGTTTTACATTAAAAATTCCCACCATTAAGATTGAAATCCTTGATATTAATAAACTGCTTCAAAATTAAATTTTCTACACTTCTTAACGTTGGTAATCTCTACTTCGCCACTGTAAAGGGTAAATACTTTATAATCAGGACTAGGTACAAGAAAGTAAAACGCTAGTTTAGGAGGAGAGTACCTCAGAATTACAATATGGCCTTATAAAAACAATTAACAACTTTATTATTATTTATTTATTTATTTATTTATTTATTCAGATACATTTTTTATCAAATAAATATTTATTCATAATGCATCTTTATTTAATGTTTTTTTCAGCCACTAGGACATGGACAAGTCCACTTACTACCAACCCAACAACACTTAGGCATTTTCGAGTTTCCATTTTTGGATGATATTGGTGTAGTTTGCCCTTAAATCAAAATTTAAATAAATATTTTTTTAAGTTTACATGGTTGAAGCGTGTGATACACAGGAAGTTTGTTAAAACGTTTCGCAGCAAATTGAACTGCAATTCTCTTCAAAGAGCCCAATAAGTCTTCTACTTCTACTCAATACAATAACTGGATTAGCATGATTTTAACAAAAGTACCTTACCTTCTTGTTTTTCTCCTGGCGGGGGAGATTGGGAAACTGAAACTCCTCCTGGTGGAGAAGATTGTGCTATTGAAACTCCTCCTGGTGGTCGACTTTGTGCAACAACAACTGCCACAAGAAGCGCAAGTAGTAGAACGATGGTTTTCATTGTTAAAATGGTGATTTGGTTTGAGAATACGTCCCTTTTTATACTATTTTTTTACGGTAAATAAATTTTTAATTGGAATATACAGTATGTCTCCAAGATTTTGTTGAGAAATAAACTGCAGATACTTCAAACGAGTCCACAACTTCGTAGAAGCAATTTTTGTTCAATACTATGTTATTTCTCAACTTAAGCTCTTCTTCCTCAACCCGCTCTGGCCTCTCTAATAAGCCAAACCCTCTAATAACTTTGCACAATACTATTTTGTTATCGATCAGGTGTTCCAGTCGATAACATTTTTGGTTGGTTGTTAATCAACAAGACACCTCCCTTAAAGAAAGCTTGTTATTATGCTTTATTGTGAGTGTAATACCGAGAATACACGTTCAGTGTGTATATCAATACCAGGGGCGTCTTTGGTTCGATTATTTAATAACGTAGAAGACTTATTAGTAAACTAAGGATCATTAGAATATTTGAGCCGAATGGGGAGAATAGTCGATTTGGTAGATAGTGGACAATGTGAACCTTTTCTAGTGGTTCATTAACTAGTCACACGCCACTGTTACCGTGGATCAGTCATTCTCCATTTTATTATGGGCGCTATGTTGAATTTTGCCAAATAAATACATAACGATGTGTAGGTAATGATCTAGGTTTTTAAAAAAATGTTTGCATGATCTATATTATTTTTTATAAATCAAGTATTAGCCTATTTATTTATTTATTAATTTATTCATTCATTCATTCATTCATTTATTTATAATATATCATGCTTTCAGTTTTCTCAAGATATTTTAGAAGCCAGGTAAGCTATCTCAATTTTCTTTTTAAATTCCTATAGAACATTCAATTGTTCAACTTTTTTTCTGAATTAATCGACCTCGTAGCTCATACCGTTTAGGAAATCCCAATAATGAGCACAAAAAATTCACCACCCTGTATAGACTTAATACTTAGAAGTTTTGACTCTTTTGTTTAACTTATTATTTTACTTAAATTAATAGTATTGAAATTAACATCGAAAGATGAAAAGCTGTTTAGGGAAGAGTTTTTACAGAAGAAATCTTACCATGGCCTCATATGGAAATAGCCATGGATGAGCCCATCAACCATTAGTGAAACGTTGCCACGTTGGAAATTAGCTTGTAAAGAATTTACATTTTAAGAATAATTTAAAGTAAAAGTTATTTCATTTTCCAAACTCGCTGTTTTATGGCTTGGCAACAATATTAAAGAGTTTCTCAATACTCAAAAAAAATTATTTTAATTGGGTTGTTAATAAAACTCTTTTACGGCTTAACGTATTTTTTTTAATTGTACTTTTAACTTTGATAGTGTTGCGAAAGAAAAGCTATACGTGGCCCTTCCACTAATTTTCAGCATGGAGTTCTCTGTTATTAGGTATATAAGAGACGAAAGTTTAATTAAATGGCATAATATATTCCTTAGGTCAAATTTGACCAAATCTTATTCTTCCTGAGATGTACTAACTTATAGCCAAGTTCAAATACGCTTGGTCTCAATTTTCTGGAAGGCGTCCAAAATAGTCCCCTTATTATTAGCTGCTCTGTAATAATATTGTAACAAGAGGTAGCAATTCGAAGTAGGGTCCATTATGAGGGCTTTCTTAAAATTAATCAGTACCACCCAAAAATAATCTGTTGTGTCACCACAAAATTTTCCGATTGAGTTGATTATTCTAAGACCAAGACAGAAAACAAAAGAATGCTATACATTTTTATAATCACTGAATAAAAAAAAATAAACGACCCTAAAATTCTCCAGAATAAGAAGGGGACGATGACCAAATTATACTGTGTACTTTAGTAAACAAACCCTAAAAGGAAATTTTGGCCTCAGGGAGCGTTCTATTCTTATTATTTTGGCTTTCAGGGCGTTCAGTACTTTGTGTTTTTGAGAATTACTATTTTGCTTGATTTTTACATTTTTTCCTCTACTTTTTCGCTAAAGAGTTTATTTTATTACTCGTAGATGTGTCCATAAGTGTTTCCCAAATGTTGCAAAAAATATTTTCTGAACTGAATTATTAATAGGCACTTATCGCTTGAAGTAATTAAACTTTTTTTTCATTTTCATTTTTGATTAATTTGGGTTGCGAAAGCTGCCCTTCGAGAACCACATAAAAAACCTTGGACATTTTGCATAATTACTTGAGGTTCTACGTCAAAAAAATATTAGCTTAAGAATTGTATTGTTGATGGAAAGAAGTGGAAGTGTTTTTACAAGAAAATTCCTATGCTAAATGGCCAGGGAGAAGCCTACTAACCATCAGGGGGGGAATGCTACGTTGCTGTCTTGTAGAAGACCTCTTTTTTATTATAAGGCGTAATTAACAGGTATTTTATCTTCGAAACTCCATAAATTCTTTATGTATTGTTTTATTGCGTAGCAACAATATGAAAGAGTTTCCTAACGGTTCAAAAAATATTTTCCTAATTGGACTGTTAGTAATACTCTATTTTTTTATTATTTAATTAAAACTTGAATTACTTTTTAAAATGTTGCGAAACAAAACTATACGTGTACGTGTCCACAGATGAATTCTTTACATTTAGATCCTTGTTACCATGGAATTTCTTCAGTATAAATATAAATACAAAACTTTTTCTTCTTCTGATCTCTAAAACTTAGGCCAATCGACCTGGTCTAATTGCCATATATTTCTGGGTCATCCAAGCTGAGCTTTAACTGTTGTTACAGCTTTCTTTACGCTGGCTATTGCGAATCGAGACATATGCCGAGATTCGCAACGGCCTGAAACCGAAATGTTTTACGTCCGGTCGTCTGTGTGTCGTACAGTATTTTTATTCGACTGTAAAAAATAATTAAATAATATAAATAAACTTTAGAATACATGGCTATAAAATTGGAACCTGCTTATTTAAGCTATTGAGCTTAAAAAACTTTACATAAAATATCAATAGATGGCGCATCTGTCTCAGCATAATTCGTGCCAGTAGATATAGAGCATAATATGAGGGATTGTAAAGTACCACTTTATGGTTTCTAAATTGTTAAGTTCTACACTTTCCAACGTTGGTAATCTCCACACTGCCTTTGTAAAAGGTATATTGGGGAACCTGTTGTACCTTGGACCCTATGTACTTCGGTCTTATTATTGATTACAACCCCATCTCTATTTTTTTTTAAAACTATGATTTGTAGTTCAAAGTTCTGCCACTAGATGCGCCAAAAAAGTTTTATTTGTTTAGTCGGCTAGGTTTGTAATCACACAATCATAGTGGAGTAACAAGAGATTTTTGACATGAGAAAGTATAGATTTTTTAAATTTGGATTTCTAGCGTAATTTTTGACATTCAAATATTTTGTACATCTAAATAAGGCGAATAATAACTTATATGTCCATAATACATGTACTGAAGAGAAATCAACATTCACCTAACATTAAGAAAATCGTACCACATTAACTACCCCTTAGGGGAGGGTTAATTAACGTAGCTTCGAAGACTACCGGCAAATTTCTACAGTGAGTTCCTGGGATAAAACCAAGACATTTGTTCCTCTTGCAATTACATCGAAAAGTGTACCCTTAAAAAGTTTACTTTAAGTAATGAAATTGCAGTATTAATAGGGTATTTTCCAATTTGTAAATATCGATTATTACTGTGTTATTGCATAGCAAAGTCGATTATCAATGACTAGGGCACACTAAAAATATGTTTACTTGTTACTCAATTGTAAAACGTCATTTAACCAAGCTGTCTATAACCTTTGAAAATCAATGTTTACAAGTTTGACTTTCAAAGCTTTCTAAAAGCTTTGACGCTACTGACAGCTGACAGAAATTATTTAATTATAATTTAATTAATTTGTAAGTGAATTAAGCATGAGTAACAAGTAAAGTATTATACATTACACGCCAGGTAACTGTTTTAACAGGCTCAAAGAGGTGACAGGCATAATCCTCTTTGCGCCAGTTAAAACAGTTTTACCTGGCTTGTAATGTTAAATACTATAATCAAAAATTTTCTATTAAAAAGTGCTTTAGTGAAAAATGCTACAGAAATGCTACAGGTTCAAAGTGAAAATTAAAACGGAAGTGACGTCACGCGTCGTATAAATCACGTTTGTTGCTTAATTACATGTGTTAAATGTCAGTTAATGTGTAATCCAGGTTATAATAAGTTGGAGCTCATGAAGTTAAATATTGACAGCAACGATTCGTGACGTCATGCCGCTTTTATGCGGGAAACTTTATAGCTTTAATTTGAAATAATATTTTTGGTAAAACCTACAGTCGCAATTATTTTTTAATGTGGTTTTGGGATTACGTTATCAATAAGGCAACTTTCTAGATACATTTTAAAAAATTGGAAAATACCTTTTTGCATTTTTCGATGTAATTGCAAGAGAGGCAAATGTCTTGTTTTTATCCTAGGAACTCACTATAGAAGTTGGACGGTAATTCTCAAAGGTATGTTCTATGTTGATTAACCCTCCGCTAAGAGGTGGTTATTGTCGTACGATTTTCTTACAATTTTGACCACAGAGTGACTTTTGTAAGATATATAAGTTGTAGAAAAATTATTAAAATATTTGCAGTACTTCCAAAGATATAGCTATTTCTTTATATTTTAACCCCCTACTTTAAGAGCTTATAACTTGTTAGGGGTGAATTTTTTGATATCATTTTAAGAGAAACAAATGGCTTATTTTTGTGCCAGAAACTCTCTGCAAACGTTTGCGGGCAATTTTCAGAGATTCGCTGTATAAGAAAAAGTCTTACGTGTTATACTCGGCGGAAAATCAAAAGCGCACAAAATAAAATTATAAACTTTGATTTAAACACCTCATAGAAGATATTGTAAAAGGTTTTAATAAAACCGGTTCATACTTTATAATCTGGAGTAGTTACAAGTAAAATACTGATTTAGGAGGGGACTACTTCAGAATTACAATATGGCACTAAAAGACAATTAAGAGCTTTATTATTAATTATTTATTCAAATACATATATTTTCAAATAAATATTTATTCATAATGTATCTTTATTTAATGCATTTTTCAGCCACTAGGACATGGACAAGTCCATTTACTACCAACCCAACAACACTTAGGCATTTTTGAGTTTCCATCTTCCCTTGGTACTGGTGTAGTCTCTTAAATAAAAATTGAAATAATTAATTTTTTAAGATTACATGGTTGAAGCGTATGATACACATTGTGATACACAGGATGTTTATTAAAATGGCTCGCTACAAATTGAACTGCAATTCTCTTCAAAGAGCCCAATAAGTCTTCTACTTCTACTCAATACATTAACTGGTTTAACATGATTCGAAAAATGATCCCCTAAAATGAAGATTTTAACAAAAGTACCTTACCTTCTTGTTTTCCTATTGTTGGTGGAGGAGGTTGTGCAACTGGATCTGTCACAGGTGGAGGAGGTTGCGCAACTGCAACTGCCACAAGAAGCACAAGTAGTAGAACGATGGTTTTCATTGTTAAAATGGTGATTTGGTTTGAGAATACGTCCCTTTTTATACTATTTTTTTACGGTAAATAAATTTTTAATTGGAATATACAGTATGTCTCCAAGATTTTGTTGAGAAATAAACTGTAGATACTTCAAACGAGTCCACAACTTCGTAGAAGCAATTTTTGTTCAATACTGTGTTATTTCTCAACTTAAACTCTTCTTCCTCAACACGCTTTGGCCTCCCTAATGAGCCAAACCCTCTACTAACTTTGCACAATACTATTTTGTTATCGATCAAGTGTTCCAGTCGATAACATTTTTGGTTGGTTGTTAATCAACAAGACACCTCCCTTAAAGAAAGATTGTTATTATGCTTTATTGTGAGTATAATACCGAGAATACACGTTCAGTGTGTATATCAATACCAGGGGCGTCTTTGGTTCGATTATTTATTAACATAGAAGACTTATTAGTAAACTAAAGATCGTGAGAATATTTGGACAATGCATAGTGGACAATGTGAATCTTTTCAAGTGGTTTATGAACTAGCCACACGTCACTGTTATCGTGGTTCTGTCATTCTCAATTTTATTTTGGGCGCCGTGTTGAATTTTGACATAAATAAATACATAGCCATGTGTAGGTAATGATCTAGGTTTTTAAAAAAATGTTTGCACGCTCTATATTAATTTTTTTAAATCAACTATTCATTCGTTCATTCATTCATTCATTCATTCATTTGTTCATGTATTCATTCATTCATTCATTCATTTATTTATATATAATATACCTATCAAGTTTTTAAGGTATTTCGGAAACCAGGTAAGCTATCTCAATTTTCTTTTTAAATTCCTATAGAACATTAAATTGTTCAACTGTTTTCTAAATTAAACGACCTGGTAGCTCTTCCCGTTTAGGAAATACCAATAGTGGGCACAACAACCACCCTGTATAGTTTCAATACTTAAGATGTTTGACTCTTTTGTTTAACTTATTAGTTTACTAAAATTAATAGTATTGAAGTTAACATCGAAAGATGGAAAGCGGTCTAGGGAAGAGTTTTTACAAAGGAAATCTTACTATGGCCATATGGAAATAGCCATTGATGACTAACCATTAAAGAAACGTTGCCACCTTCGAAATTAGCGTGTAAAGAATTTACATTAATATAATTCAAAGGAAAAGTTATTTCGTTTTCCAAACTCGCTGTTTTATGGCTTAGCAACAATATTAAAAGAGTTTCTCAATGTTCAAAAAATATTATTTTAATTGGGTTGTTAATAAAACTCTTATACGGCTTAATGTATTTTTTTTAATTGTTCTTTTTAGTTGCGAAAGAAAAGCTATACGTGGCCCTTGGCGTGGCAGCATGGCGTTCTTTGTTTTTGTATAAGAGACGAAAGTTTAATTAAATTCCATAATATATTCCTTAAATAAAATTTGACCAAACCTTATTCTTCCAATCTTCAATGGTTACACCAATTAATCTGACCGTAGTAAAACTAACATTACCTCTTGTAAACTTTTTTGTAACAGCCATTTCTCTATAGAGAAAGTTTTTTGAAATTTTAAAATTTAAAAAATGATAACTTCGGTCCTGAACATTTCTAGCTAATGAAACTTACTGTATTCGATAGAGCACGGCGATGTCTATAACTTAGCCAAAAATGAAAATAACTCTTTTAATCAATGTTGAGAAAATCTATTTCATAATTTTAACCAATATTGACCCATTAAAGTTAGACATTAGACAAGTTTAAAATAATTGAAATAATCGGTTAAGTTAAAACGAATGCCTCATATTTTGGTTATACAACATAGCTTTTAAATTTTTATAAAGGTAATTATTGGCTAAGTTATTAGTGAAAAATCAAAAAAGTGAGACAATGGTTGTATTGGCCGCAATTTTGAAATTTAAAATTTGAAAAAATAGCGATTCATTTGGGATTGAGATGTACTAACTTATAGCCAAGTTTAAATAAGCTTGGTCTCAATTTTCGGGAAGGCGTCCAAAATAATTCCCTCATTTTTAGCTGCTCTGTAATAATATTGTAACAAGAGGTAGCAGTTCAAAATAGGATCCATTATGAGAGCTCTCTTAAAATTAATCAGTACCACCCAAAAATAATCTGTTGTGTCACCACAAGACTTACTGATTGAGTTGATTATTCTAAGACCAAGACAGAAAACAAAAGAATACTAATAGGTACATTTTTATGTACCTATAATAAAAAAAAATAAAAAAAATAAACGACCCTAAAATTCTTCAGAAGGGGACGATAAAAGAAAATTTTGGTCTCAGGGGGCGTTCTATTCTTATTATTTTGGTTTTCAGTGCGTTCAGTACTTTGTGTTTTTGAGAATTACTATTTTGCTTGATTTTTACATTTTATCCTCTACTTTTTCGCTGAGGAGTGTTATTTTGTGAGATGTGTCCATAATTGTTTCCCAATGTGGCAATAAATATTTTCTGAACTGGATTATTAATAGGCACTTATTGCTTAAAGTAATTAAACTTTTTTTTTATTTTCATTTCAATTTTGGTTGCGAAAGCTGTCCTTCGAGAATCACATAAAAACTTTGGATATTACGAATTGTATTGTTGATGGAAAGAAGTGGAAGTGTTTTTACAAGAAAATTCCTATGCTAAATGGACAGGGAGAAGCCCACTAACCATCAGGGGGGGAATGCTACGTTGTTGTCTTGTATAGAAAACTTTTTTTTTATGATAAGGCGTAATTAACAGGTATTTTATCTTCGAAACTCCATACAGTTCTTTCTGTATTGAATTATTGCGTAGCAACAATATGCAAGAGTTTCCCAACGGTTCAAAAAATATTTTCCTAATTGGACTGTTAGTAATACTCTTTTATGACTTTAGTAGTTACCTAATTGCTTATAATAATTAAATTACTTTTTTATTATTAAATGAAACTACTTGAAATACTTTTAAAAATGTTGCGAAACAAAACTATACGTGTACGTGTCCACAGATGAATTCTTTATATTTAGATCCTTGTTACCATGGAATTTCTTCAGTATAAATACAAAACTTTTTCTTCTTTTGATATCCAAAACTTAGGCCAATCGACCTGGTCTAATTGCCATATATTTCAGGGTCATTCAAGCTGAGCTTTAACTGTTGTTACAGCTTTCTTTACGCTGGTTATTGCGAATCGAGACATACGTCGAGATTCGCAACCGCCTGAGACAGAAACATTTTACGTCCGGTCCGATCCTCTGTGTGTCGTACAGTATTTTTATTCGACTGTAAAAAATACTTAAATAATATAAATAATTTAAATAAACTTTAGAATAGATAGCGCATCTGTCTAAGCATAATTCGAGCCAGTAGAAGTAAAGCATAATTATTAGGGATCGTAAAGTGGCATTTTACGGTTTCTAAATCGTAAAGTTTTACACTCCCTAACGTTGGTTATCTCCACACTGCCTTTGTTCTTTGTAAAGGGTATATCTTTATAATCAGGAGTAGTTACAAGTAGAACACTGGTTTAAGAGGGGAGTACTCCAGAATTACAATATGGCGTTATAAAAACAATTAACAACTTTATTATTATTTATTTATTTATTCAGATACATTTCTTTTCAAATAAATATTTTTTCATAATGTATATCTTTATTTAAAGTTGTTTTGTCCGTCACGGACATGGACTAGTCCATCGACCATTACCCAACAACACCTAGGCGTATTCAGTATCTTGGTATGATGATGTCTTGTTTGACCCACAACATTTACCACAACACCATTCAGTACCCCTCCAACAACAAGGAATCCCATAATCGAATGATGTTGGTGGATTGTGCCCTTAAATGAAAATTGAAATAAATATTTTTTTTAAGATTACCTTTCTGTAGCATGTGTGTTACAAAAGTAACTTACCTTCTCCATTTCCACCTGGAGGAGATTGTGCAACTACAACTGCCACAAGAAGCACAAGTAGTAGAACGATGGTTTTCATTGTTATAATGACGATTTGGTTTGAGAATACGTCTCTTTTTATACTATTTTTTTACGATAAACAATTTTTTAATTGAACTATACTGTATGTCCTCAAGATTTTGTTAAGAAATAAACTGCAGATACTTCAAACGAATTCACAACTCCGTAGAAACAATTTTTGGTTATTATTGTGGTATTTCTCAACTTCAGCTCTTCTTCCACATTACGCTTTGGCCCCCCTAATGAGCCAAACCCTCAAATCACATCGAAAGATAGAAAGCTGTCTAGGGAAAAGTCTTTACAAAGGCAATCTTACTATGGCTTTATGGAAATAGCCATTGATGAGCCCACTAACCATTAGGGGAACGTTGCCACGTTTTTTTCGAACGCGCTGTTTTATGGCTTAGCAACAATAATAGTTTCTCAATGATTCAGAAAATATTGTTTTAATTGGGCTGTTAATAAAACTCTTTTACGATTTAAAGTAATTTTGTTTTTAATTTCACTTTTTAACTTTAATAGTGTTGCGTAAGAAAAGCTATACGTGGCCCTTCCACTAATTTTCAGCATGGCGTTCTCTAGACGAAAGTTTAATTAAATGGCATAATATATTCCTTTTGTCAAATTTGAACAATCCTTCTTCTTCTAATCTTCAAAGGCTACGCCAATTGATCTGACCGTCGTAAAACTACAATTACCTCTTGTAAACATTTTTCTAATCGCCATTTCTCTACAGCGAAATGATTTTTAAAATTTTAACATTTAAAAAATCATAACTCTGGTCCACCAAATGACACCAAATTTTAAGTTCTTATGATGCTTAACAGTGCCTTTGACTCAAAGTAATAAAATCACAAGAAGTGGTATAAAAGAATGAAGCAAATGCACACTTTTTTACAGTATAAACTTTGATCTTTAGGGTATTGAGAACTCAATAAAAAAATTTTCTTCAAAATTCATTGAAGGAGAGGGTTTCTCTCAGTTGATGCTCTTTTTGGTCTAAAATAACTCCATTAAAAGTGCCTTCTGGTCAAAATTGGGCGCGGATATTTTGTCAGCACATGCACAATGATTTTATAGACGTTTAAGAAAAAAAATTGTTGTTATTAACCTCTTTCCAAAATCATGAAAAATTATTCTTCTTTGCCACCACTTTTACTATTTAAACATTTAAATACATCATTTCGTTCGTATTTTAATTCTGCATAACTTATCTCTCTTGCAAAATTTCGTCAACCTAACCGTTAAGTAGAAAAAAATTAAAATGTGATTATTAAAAATGTCTTAAGACTTTGACCGACAACCATTAATGATTGCCCCATAAGACTATCTGGCAACATCAAGAATATTCAAGATTGATACGTCCAAAACTCAAATCCGTTGACAGAATGCGGTCCTCATATTTTGCAAACTCAAATACCTTGGGCGCCTGCTCTTGTTTTATTTTTATATTTTATCCTCTACTTTTTCCGTGGATGGGTGTTTTTTGTGAGATGTGTCCATAAGACCTTCCTAATGGCTCCAAAAATATTTTCTTAAATGGATTATTAATAAAACTTTTTTTTATAGCTTAAGCACTTATCGCTTAAAGTAATTAAATTGTTTTTTTTTGTATTATTTTTAATGATGTTGCGAAACAAAACTACACGCATACGTGTCTACACGTGAGTATTCTTCACATTTGGATCCTCGTTCCCATGGCAGATGAAACGGCTTAAAAATACTCCATTAGGTCAAATACAAAAATTTTTCTTTTTCTGTTCCCCAAAGTTCAGGCCAATGGACCTGGTCTAATTGTCATATTTTTCTAGGTCATCCAAGCTGAGTTTTAATTAACTGTTGTTATAACTTGGTTTACGCGGGCTCTTGCGAATCGAGGCATACGCCGAGATTTGCGACCGTCAGAGCCCGAAACATTTTACGCCCGGTCGTCTGTGTGTCATACAGTATTTTTTTATTGTAAAAAATACTTAATTAAAACTAAATAGTTTAAATAAACTTTTTTAAATTTTGACATATAAAGTGACACTTTTTAGAATTGATTGACGTTATGAAACGTCTTACTTTGTGTAACTAGTTGCACAAAGTAAAATATTATGCAACTGGTGACGAAAAATGGATTTCACAATTAGTGACTAAAAAAAATTCCATTTATTTAACTGTTATAACACAAGATAAGAACATAAATTATAAATTAATTATTATAAATATTGATAACACAATTATTGCAATTGTTTAAATTAATTCCCGACGACAAACTTGTTTTATGGCTCGCACTGGCTGTTATTTGGGAAGTGGGGCACACTGCATTAGATGTTTCACCAAGTATATCTTGTGCAATACGTTTTTTATTTTCTATGGAATTCTCAACATATCCCTCCGCAACAGTGCTTGATTTCCAACCACCGTGCCTCTTTAATTTTAAAATATCAGCGCCACTGTTAGCTAATAAAGTGGCAGAGCTTCTTCTGAAGCAGTGGCCAGTATATAGAGCAGGATTTGAAAGTCCAAGAAATTGTGCAATAACTTTTGGCAGACTGCTAAACGTGTTAATTCCCACAGGATTTCTGGTACATTTTCCATTTATATATTTAACAAAAAATCTGTTGTGTGTAAGGTTCTGAGGACGCAACTTAATATATTTTCTTAAAATTTCAACAAAATTCATATTTTCAATATCACCAGTAGTAATTGCAAACTGCCGTATAACTTTTGTTTTTGACGGAGGGATATCAACACGAAAATAGCTTCCTTCATCTATAAAATTTTCAAATGGAAGAAATGTTAACTCTGCCTTTCTGCAAGCTCCTGCCATTCCAATAATCATTACAACCTTAGCCATTAAGTATTCTTTGTCATCAGCTTCTAACAAAAATTTGACAAAATTTTCTTTGGTAAAAACTTTTGACTTCTTA